>JANJGK010000044.1:1367871-1397871 GCA_039081455.1 Macrobrachium rosenbergii | reverse complement strand
GACGAGATCACGTGTTCAAAACGCTGACGTCATTTGTCGTAAGCTTTTAAAGATTTTCTTTATTATGTCTGTGATCTACTACATGAATTTTGTCTCTCTAAACAGATTTGGTAACCATATTCAATATCCAGTTATATTTATGTATCTGCGGAAGGACCCACAGTGACAATCTTGTTTAGAGAGACGAAATGTATTTGTCTAAATGTTGACAGAACTTAAAGCTTTCGTCCATCTTTCTGTGGACTTGATCAAGTTCGCAGAATGATGGACGAAAGCTTTACGCTCTGTCAATATTTCTACAAATACATTTCGTCTTTCTAATCAAGATTATTACTATGGATCTTTTGTAGGTAACTGAGAAGCGAGATACGGTGATTTTATATTTAATTTTTATGTACATTCATATACGGTGACTACAGTGATGATAAACAGTGAACTGATTGCTTGCTTGGCTGAGAAAATATAGATCTAAATAAACAGTAAGTTACTGTAAAATCATTCCTGTATGCTGTTAATAACACTGCTGACAGCTTTCAACACTGTCATCGTCATATCTACCTCTAACGTACAGAAATGTCAAATCCTTAAATCTGTAGTAATCAAATTGCTGATATCAAAAGGCTTGGCAATTCTGATATTCCTCATAAAATGAGATTATTTCGATATAAAGGCTTTTCATCTCCTATACAGCGAACTACGGTTATTTTCAACTAATGAGTAACAGAAGCGGAACTAGAAGTCTCACAATAAAACGATAAATTCTATTCAAAGTAAATCAAAAAGAGTTTTATGTCAGATATTCAAAGTTAACGATGATATCAAAACCCTTTGATGTCAAGTAATAGACTGACGAATAAACGTTGATTTTGAGAGAGAGAGAGAGAGAGAGAGAGAGAGAGAGAGAGAGAGAGAGAGAGAGAGAGAGAGAGAGAGAGAGAGAGAGAGAGTTCTTGGCCGTGAAGGGAGCTATCGTGAGGAAGAGTTCTCTTCTTTGATTTCAAAGGAACAACGGGAGGGTCACCTTTCAACCGAGAACAGAATCCCTGGATTTTGAAGCACAACAGAAGCACACTTCTTAGGTCTTCAAGGACGGCGATGAGGGCGCAAGGGCTTTCCTCGAAGGATCTACGCGGATCATTACATAATCCGAGGGTTAGAAGCATCCCTCGGCAGAAGAGGGCAAATTTTGAAGTGGTTACATGATCAGGACTGGACTCTTAACTGTTCCAGCGGAAGCAACAGCTACCTATTTCTTAGCTGGCCTGATTTTCCGACCTCAGAAGGAAATGTTTTCCCTATAAGGAAGGAACGAGACAGTATTTGGCAGCTGCCGTTCTCCACATACATTCTCCGGGCGCTCGTACAAAGGACGCTTTGTGGAGGTCGTTGATTTATGAAGAGGGACAATAACATCTGCTCAGCACTGCAGAATTTGCATCACGAATATTAATCATGATGGAGCCATTCATTCGTGGAGAGAGAGAGAGAGAGAGAGAGAGAGAGAGAGAGAGAGAGAGAGAGAGAGAGAGAGAGAGAGAGAGAGAAAGGGCTGGGACAACGTCATTTGCGGTTGAAGATTTGCTTACACCAAAGCCACGGATTCCTGATGTGAAGGACACAGTATAATTAAAGCATAATTGCTCTTAGTCAGAGTTCGAGGCTGATCATGACACATCACCGTCTGCAGGAAACTGCTCGAGTTTGTTTGTTGCAAGTTTCAAGCTTGCAATTCCAGGAGGCCTGGTTCTTAGTCTCCTGATTACGTTTGAGTTTCCCTTAATGGGAAATTGTTTAAAGGAAGATGCTTTGACTTGTGAATAATAATAATAATAATAATAATAATAATAATAATAATAATAATAATAATAATAATAATAAATATTTCCTATCGATTTTTATATTCATTTTGCTTGTAAGTGTTAAATAGGCTTTACTTTTGTTAACATTATCATGGAGAACAGGCTTCTGTTAGAATTATAGTTTGATAATAAACTCCATTCATTTTATACTCTTTATCTCCCCCCAAAAATTATTTTTAAGTTTTTACTTGAATCATTTTCAGAATCTCTGTCGAATAATATTTTCATATATGATCTCAGAATATGATAGTTTTCCATATCACAAAGAAATTACTTTTTTTATAAACGTATTTCATTTATAAGTTGGTGCTATATCTAAAAGAAAAAACTATCATTTAACAATATCTTTTTTTTATTTCTCCTGAATATTAAACGATGGAAACCTTAAAGAAATGACTTGTATTTCAACACTCACACAGCCACTCACGCGGGGGGAGCCCAAATGTTATAGTACATACCCTGTGGCCTGAGGGTTCATTAACATTCCTCCCCTTGCGTAACCCAGGGAGCATTTCCTCTCATAATGAGCGCATGACTCCCGGGAACTTCTTTTTACAATTCTTTTTATCTTTTGATCTCCGAACAATGCAGGACTCGCGAGTCGAACTACAAAGAGCAACGTACAGGACCTTAACCTCGTCAAAGTTATTTCCTAAATTTTGCCTCAAAGGGACGGATGTGTATTCATGGTCTTTCTTTATACGTTGTTTTGGTGCCGAGTCTTTTCTCTCGTCATTTAAATACTTTGTGTTCTTTTCATAATTAAGGAATTACATCATTAGTAAAATTATCTTGGATTTTAATCTTTTTTAATGTTCAAGGGGTTACTTCGTTCCTGATCTAACTCTGACCTGCAAGTTAGTTTATGTAATATGATGCTTTAAACGTCATTTCTTTTTTTATTCTTAAATCTCTCTCTCTCTCTCTCTCTCTCTCTCTCTCTCTCTCTCTCTCTCTCTCTCTCTCTCTCTCTCTATATATATATATATATATATATATATATATAATATATATATATATATATATATATATATATATATATATATATATATATATATATATATATATATATATATGTGTGTGTGTGTGTGTGTGTGTGTACTGAGAGAGAGAGAAAGATGTTTAAGAATATATATATACATACATATATATATATATATATATATATATATATATATATATATATATATATATATATAGTATAAACAACAATGCTAGATCGCTACAACCTCATAAAATCTAGAAAGCCATGAACTTGGCTATATACAAAACGTCACTGAAGTATTCAACTTTCAGAACCGGGATTACTTACATTAAAAAAAAGTCAGATTACAGAATATCATTTTAGAATTTCAAGTAAAACTTTGTAATATAAATATGGTTTTACATTTGAGTGAATTTGTATAAACTTCGTCTCGAAATATTCCAGACGCGAGACTTGTGATGATTCTAGCACTGCATTGAAAGAGTCGTTTCAGAGAGGAATGTCAAAGACATTAACTTAAACTATTTTATTTCCTCTTTAATATGTAGATCATACCGTACTTGAAGCTTAGCGATTGCGACACATTTCTTGCTTAATGAGTCTGCTAGATTTCATGAGTAAAAAACAGACATTAATTATAAGGTAGGTGCTTGCTAAATGATAACAACTCTGTGTATACCAAATGAAGCTGAGAAAAAGCCCAGCATATGAAAGTTAATTTTATGACAGAAGTCTCCTGGTGATATTTATATACTTCACTCGAACTTATTTTCATTTATTTCAAATTAAGCGAACATTCTAATATTCAGCAAAACCGCTAGTTTTTTTTTTTTAACTAAAACTGACGAATTAAAAAGCTTTATCTTGAGCTGCGTAAAAAAATAAGTAAGCATAAATAATTCCCCAGTTCCGGTGCAATTTTATCTAGACTCGTCCAAAACCTTCAGTCAGCTCTGTGGATAATTTCATGAAATCCTCTCATTTTTTTTTCTGGGAATCGTCAAAACAGCAGGAGTGTATCTCGTGTGGAGGAGAAGGAATTCTTTATAAAAGTCAGTAGAATATATAAACATATGCAAATGGAAAAAGACCAGATAGATAGATAGATAGATAGATAGATAGATAGATAGATAGATAGATAGATAGATAGATAGATAGATATGTTTAAGTACGAATATACACTGTCACTGAAATGAATGATTGGAAATTAACAGAATGTAATATCACCAGCACGTTAATCTAAAGGAAACTATTATGGAAACGTTATTGATATAGTCTTGATTAAATCTAATTTCTGTCTATCTGTCTAGCTATCTTCAAGGAACAAAACAGAACGAGGAGAGACATTAATACACAAGAGAATGATCACCATTGTCACATATCTCTCTTGTAATGCATGAAGACAGATTTCGCGCTCATAGATAAATTTTATGACAGGGATAAATCTCGCATAACTCGTGACGTTGAGGCACGAGAATATAAGAGTTAATTGTCCCAGCGTCTTCATTAGCTCATGTGATGGGAAAATATTGCTCTGGTATATTGTGAATTTATATTTTCCAAAAATGCAGCATTTATAAAGACAACAAATTTTACGTACTTTAATGTTACGCGAAGTGGATGCTGGATTTAATTTATAATTAGAACAAGGCCGTTCTAAAAGAAAGTGCTCCGCCGAGATTAAAATATCTGGGAACAAACATTTTTTTCCTTGTTATTTTAGGAAAAACTGGTGTTAGCTTGCGTTAGGTCTGCTAGAAAAAATAGCCCAACAAAAATGCATTCAGCGTTATGTCCAGCAAGATGAAATTGGAAGTCCTCTCTCTCTCTCTCTCTCTCTCTCTCTCTCTCTCTCTCTCTCTCTCTCTCTCTCTCTCTCAAGATATCAGGTCAACTGTATGTTAGATATTAGATTATTTTATCTGTACTCTGTTAACCTGAATATTACCCCTTTTTTCGCCTGTTGAAAAAGGGAATTCTTTATTTCTCAGAGAGCATCACAATTGGGGCTTTTCTTGACCATAAACCCATTTTTAATTATCTTTTCTCTTTGAAAATCATCTTCCATTAACAGTTAAAGTTAAAGTTAAAGTCCTCTTGGGCCTCTGTACGCTCGTAGGGCAGACGCTGATCTCCTGTTTCTTAGGCCGACAGCCAGTTGGGGAACAGATCCCGATGTCTATGACACGTGGCCAGTGTGTCGCTAGGCCGACTGTTTAACTCCCCAGCTGGTACCTGTTCTCCTACTGAACCTCTCGGGATTTTTGGACCGTTAGGTTGACGGGCTGCAGACCTGGAAAAAATTGTAAAATTATCAAGATTTGACGGTGAAGAATAAGACCACCCTCACGGTAAAAAAAGAAAAGTTTAAATGTTCTAATTATTATTATTAATATTATTATTCAGAAGCTGATTCATATGGAACAAGCAAGCAGGTGTCTGAGCTCTTATTGACAGATGCAGATAGCAATTTAGAGACACCAATTTAAACTTATTAGTTAAATAAAAGAATGGTAGACATCTATGATTTTCCGTTTTCAGAGCAAAGGTGGCTCCGAACGGGAATTTCCTGTACAAATACAACTGATATCTGCAACTAAAACCAGAGTTGAACAGATGTTTAATATTGTCTAGTTCTGGTAATATGAAGATATTGTTTTTAAGTAACTGGGGGTGGTCAACAACAATAAGACTGATGTCATCCGAAAATGGGAGAATACTATTTTACACCACAACGAACAATTTGCATTTTTTACCGGTTTCTTCAATATACGATACATTGATTGAAAAATAAAGTGACGAAGGAATGAAATGTGAAACTGTTTTACAAAGACCAAGATTTTTAAATTTTTACTTTACGCCGTTCTTCAGTAATTGTGGAGAGACCATTTCAACGTCACGTTTTATTTATTTTCCTTTGTACGTTTTCCAATTTGGGAGATACGTGAGGTTGAGAGACGCTACACTGAAGATCTCTGACGATAATGGCATCTCATAATTCTGCCCACTGAAAAGGAAAAAATATATATACACATTCACATTAATTAAACACTGCCCCTCATTACGTTTCTATGCCACTCTCTGCACATTTATTATTCACGCAGTATACTGGGAAAAGAAGTACTAAGCCTTGCCTAATGCATTGTGCAATATTAGAGGCCAGAATATATTCATTCCCCTCCTTCCGACGTAAATCCGATTCGTGGTATAACGCTTATCGGATTTTTTCTCCCAAGTCTTTCCTCGGCCCCGAAGTCTTGCTACCAAGAGAACCTCTAATCTGGACTCGAAGTCATCAACTTTTCCGTTTTTTTTTTTTTTCTGCTATTTATGACAGTAGCCATTGGAACCTCAAGAGTTCTAGCGAAGATGCAAACGCATTACTACAATAAAACAAATCTCCTTTTATTTGAATCGTTTACTTATATTTTCATCTGTTTATTTATTAGTTTGTTCATTTATTTTTCTTTTCTGATAACTGGTCTCTTCTCTCTGTAGTTCCCACTGCCTTTTGTTCTTTCAGATGAACACTATTTTCTTTGGAAGCTTGAAATAATAATAATAATAATAATAATAATAATAATAATAATAATAATAATAATAATAATAACTGGGAGAAAACTCTCTATCACGAGAGTTCATAAATGTTCTACTTTAGAATAATAATAATAATAATAATAATAATAATAATAATAATAATAATAATAATAAAAATAATAATAATAATAATAATAATAATAATAAAAATCATCATCATCATGTTTTGTATTCTCTGCTATTCAGTTTTATTTATTAATTTGTTAATTTACTTTTTTTTATATTCTAATACCTGATCAATTCTTTCAGCATTTCTTATTACCTTCTGTTACTTCATTCGAATGAAAACCATAATCTTTGGAAACTTGAATTTCAAGTCAATGGCCCCTGAATAATAATAATAATAATAATAATAATAATAATAATAATAATAATAATAATAATAATAATAATAATAATAATGCCTTGCATTTTCTGCTTTCATTTCTGTATGAGGGAGGTCCATTTATCGGTCAATTTATGAACCCGGCTTAATTTCCGCCAGCGCGCAAAATGTCCCTCATATTTCGTCTCCCTTGCTTATGAAGCCAGCGAGATTTATGGAGCGCATTAGCCAAAGGCTGTTCATATATCGGGATCTGCGTCATCTCTTACAAGTACAAACGGCGGGCATTACCGCGCGAAAGAAATAACCAGCTTCTTGGGATGAACATCTCATGATTTTTCAAACTCTCTAACGGTTGCCAAAACATCGGCAAGAAACGTTGCCGTTAGTAGAACCGAATGTTTAGTGGGGAGGTTGATGTTTTAAGAACCGCTTGTCTGTATGGAAGCGCTGGAAAATTGGCGTGTTTTTCGGGCTTCTTATTGTGTTTTCTACTTTAATGCTTCGTTAATATAACTGCAGCAGTTATTTTCTTACGTTTTTCATTACATCTAACTTCCTTGCACCTTATAAAACCTATTTTATGTAAATTTCATTTTTTCACCTTCGTGAATTCAAAGCTAAAAGTTTAATCATAGAAAAACCTTTATGTTATACAACAACGCAGTTCCTATTAGCCCCTTCATTATTTGCTCTGTTCAGTGTAAGCATTTCTTCGACTTACAATATATATATATATATATATATATATATATATATATATATATATATATATATATATATATATATATATATATATATATATATATATATATATATATATATATATATAGCTAGACAGGTTTCTATTTCTACATGTTCTTAAGAAGTGATTTCCAAGTGTCAGTGTTGTATTGAAGAATAAGAAATGTCAAAAGTAAGTTCAATGAATCGAGTAATCTCTGGGTTTTATGAAGCGGTTTTTCCCATTTAAACTCAAGTCATTTAGGCTGGCTTAGGCAAGGGATTCATTCTAGCTCGGTTAAACATCTCTTATTTATGCAATAATCGTCAAAATAAATATTTTTTTCTTCAGCATAGTACTCCTTTTAAACGTTGTATGATTCTAATTCCCAAAAATATTGAAAATGTCAATGATGATAAAAAAAATCTTGAGAGTATTACACATTCGCCAATCTATGAAGTGTTTATGAATATGCAATTTCTACTTCTACACGCAGACGGGACATAGGATTACGAGCAGTTTTATTACATACATAAATTTATAGGAAATTCATAAAATCTCATATGGATTTTATTATGGGCGTATGCTTACGCTGTATGGCTGAATTTTTTTAATTACTGTGCAGTTGCAGAATATTCAAATGTAAAGCATAAATCATTATTTTTGTTTCTTTTTCACAGTTTTTTCTTTTTTTGTTTGTCTTTAGGAGGTAATGAAATCGTATACTAGAGGCAATTAAATTAATTTTGAAGATACTAAGTCGAATTAGATAACATCCTAGAGATAGTGAACACGATGACCTCCAAAGTAGTGTAGTGAAGTTATATTTTTATTCCAGACTAACTGTATATTTAATTATATCGTTTTTCTTTGTTGCTTCTGAAGAAATTAGAATTGCAGGTTTTCAAGGCTATGTGTATAGGCTTAGTTTCATCGTAATATTACGGCTAAAATGTGTATAATATTATCATAAGATTTAAATAATTTAGCGTTCTGGCCACCATCTTGAAATAATAGTTCGGTGCCTCACAGATTATCAAAATACCTCACGGCCAGATATTATGTGGCAGAGCAATTATCGACCAGAGTTCTCTCTCTCTCTCTCTCTCTCTCTCTCTCTCTCTCTCTCTCTCTCTCTCTCTCTCTCTCTCTCTCTCTCTCAAACCCCAGGAAATAAATCTTTGAAAGCGGCAATTGCGTGAGCAAATGGTATAATTCCCACAGTAATTATGGTCGATTATCAAGTTACCTTAAGAATTAGAAGAAAAATGTTAATTTATCTTTTGAAGTTATATAGAACCCATTTGTAAAATATTAAGTATATAAATAATCTTGATCTACCGTTCAATCATCTTCTTATCTTCGATTTAAAATGATCTTGCTGCTTATATACTCTCCACGTTGATTCCTCTTCTTCAACTTTTCGGAGGAAGGAAATTCGAAACAGAAACCTGAATCTAACAGAAAGAAATCGGGAAATTCTCCAAAAGTTTGTCGAACGAACCTGATGCTTCTTCCTCCCACTTCGAGACGGGATTATGAATGTGAAGAGACCTGCAAGAACTCGAAGTTTTATGATGCTGGCTCTCTTCGAGATTGTTTGTTCGTTCGTCTGACTCAGCAGGGAATCCATCCGGGTCCGGTGAGAGTTTAGGCTTTGTTTTCTCTCTCTCTCTCTCTCTCTGTCGTTGAAAGGATTGTCGTATGTGGCTTTTGTTTTGCTCTGGACGAAAACTTTACAGAAATGACGGTTATAATAGCGATTAGCGATTTGGAAAATGTTATATTTCAATCATTCGATTTCTTGTGTGTGGAAAAATGAGATAGGTGAACATACAAATGTGCATATATATATATATATATATATATATATATATATATATATATATATATATATATATATATATATATATATATATATTATATATATATATATATATATATATATATATATATATATATATATATATATATATATATATATATATAAATTTCTGACTCACATCGAACCCAGGTCTTCTAATTGAAAGACAAGACCGCTGCCAACCAAGCCACACAATTCATAAAAGAAGTTGGAACATAAGTGCCATATATATATAATTAATATATATGTATGTGTGTATGTGATTATTATACAGACAGGTAATTTTGTTTTTCTCAGGAAAAGCGAAAAGATAAATTTTCATCGAATACCGGTAACTCAGTAAATCCCAATTAGAAACCCAAAGCTACATCATTGCATTTCAAAACTCAGTCAAGTGACGCAAAAATTTTCCCTTAATAAAAGTAAAACCTCCCATTGTCCAGTGGTATACTAAAAAAAAAAAAAATCCAAATTAGACAGTTTCGAAAACGAGTGTCTAATGACACTTCCTCCGAATATTTTTTGGATCTCAGCGGGCGGACGGAAGTCCCTCATTAGAGTGAGAATGTTGTCCTCATCGAGGAACGCACGAGAATCCCCAGCAGGGATTCTAGGTTATTTACGATTCGAGATTCTCAAACCACTGTTCTCTTTTTTTTTTTGCTTAGTCAAATTTGCTAGTATCTAATTTATCTAAAATGTTATAATATTTAACCTGGAATTTTTATAATCAGTCATATCAGATATTCATACACAAAAGTATACTTTAAGTACTATGAATTAATCTGTATACGCATGAATGCAAGTAACTGGTTTTACACCAGGTGATATATATATATATATATATATATATATATATATATATATATATATATATATATTTATATATATATATATATATATATATATATATATATATATATATATATATATATATGTGTGTGTGTGTGTATATGTATGTATATATATATATATATATATATATATATATATATATATATATATATATATATATATATATATATATATATATAGTGAGTGTCTGTCTAGCTGTCTGTCTGTATGTATACATGCATGCATACTTGTGACTGATCACTTTACTCAATGTCCTTATTACAGGGTCCAGAACCTTAAAATATAAAAATCACCATTATACTAATTTTTTTTTTCTTTTTTTTTTTTTTGAAAGGCTGAACCCCATATGCAAACATTTAAGCAACAATCACTGGACAGCAAACGACCAAACTTCCTGCATGCTCTATGAATCTCTCAAGCACTATTACGCTCTTCAGGCTTTTGGGACCTATTTCAGTCAATTCTTCTTTCCAGCTCACCAATATTATCTTAACCAAACCTCAAAGCACTCTGCTTCATCAACTCATCTATATTTACATTTCAAATGACCAAATCAGTACAAATTACCTCACGTCAAGATGGCAAATGACCCATCTTAGCAGTTCCATTATTATTATTAATCTTTCATATTGACCAAACAAACTTCTCTTCCTTTGATAATTATTACCTTACGAGCTTGACGGCGCGCGCTACGCTGCGCTGGAACCCGGCTCTGCCCGTCATGTCTCCCCTACGCTCCGGATCCCCTACCTACCCCGCCCCCACCCGGGGCGGACAAACAAGAAAGATCCACCTGGATTATATTATTATAGATTAATCCCCTATTTAAATCCAGCTCTTTTAGCACAAAGGCTTCTTTTACTTCTGTAATCCGCTTATTAATAATTTCACTGCATAACTCACGGGGCATGACGGTGCTACATTAATCTGTGTATGACCTTTTATCAACGAGACTCCTTAGGTTGTGTAAGTACACAGGTTCATATTTCCGTTATGATTTTATTGTTGTATTGACTGGAAGCACCTCGTCCTTTCACTTGGTAGCCCTGGGTTCGATCCCGAAGTGAGGTAGAAAATTATTTCTGTTTTTTTTTTTACACCGGATAGTCCGCTTATTTCCTAGTTAAAATATTGAAATCTATCCAATTTATCCTTAAGAAATATAAATCATGTATCATTTTGCGCAAATAGGTAAGTAGATAGAGAAATAGATAAATAAAAAATAGATAAGTAAAGAAATGAATAGAGAAATAAATAAACACATGAAATAATTCATTAGCTGATGAATAAACGAATAAAATATACCCTGGCGAAAAATATCAGAAAACCTGCATTACAAACTTCACGCAGATTTTATGTTTAGCAGAACCCGAAATAATTTTGTTCCTTGTCATTGCTGATGAGATGGAATTGGAGGCAGAGGAAGTAAGTCTTGGCTCCCCTAGTCGTCGTGGGAAAAGCCTGGCACAGACTGACAGCAGACTTTGATGCCTCTTTTGCATATGCAATAGGTTGGGGAATCTGCAACTTCGGGGCGACACGCGTTTGTCGGTGATGCGGAAAACAGGGCGGAAATATTCTTGTATGATTTTCGACGAGTTGACGCTAGGTTATGCTGTGAAGTTACAGGTGTCTCTAAATGCAATTCTGGTTAAACAGATGTGTGTAGAAATGGCTCTCTCATTGGTGAAATTAAAGGGACATCAAGTGTAACGTTTTACAAATAAGACAGAAACCTTAAATACGTCAAAGAAAAATTAATGAAAATCTTCATGATGTAAACATTTACTTTTAAATATGAAGAACTGGGAACATTTTGTAACAATATCCCACGAATTCTTGATCATTGTCTTTTGATTCATTATAGATTAATATTTCAAGGGTACATTTTATATATCATTGATATATCTTCAAGAGAAATAATGCGATATTACTCAAGAGAGAAGCCATTGAGATGGTTCTTTTCCTCTAAAGATTTTCAGAGCAGATTCATAACTCAAATGTATCCAAGGAAGTATAGGAAGGTGATTTGAAAGCCGATGAGCTGAAAGAGGCACATTTCTGGCGCTTTGAAGACTCGTGTATATTTTCATTTCATAGTTTCTAAAATATATTTCAAGTGAATTTTACACTAATCACTCCATTTTAGTTTTCTGTAAAAGAAAACTAATGTGCCAGCTTTGTCTGTCCGTCCGCGCTTAATTCTGTCCTCACTTTTTCTCTCCGCCCTCAGATCTTAAAAACTACTGAGGCTAGAAGCCTGCAAATTGGTATGTTGATCATCCACTCTCCAATCATCGGACATATCAAATTGCAGCCCTCTAGCCTTAGTAGGTTTTATTTTATTTACGGTTACAATTAGCCATAATCGTGCTTCTGTATAGGATAGGCCACCACCGGGCCTTGGTTAAAGTTTCATGGGCCGCGGCTCAAGCAGCAGTATACCGAGATCACCGAAAGATAGATTTATTTTCGGTGACCTTGAGGGCAAAACAACTCTCTCTCTCTCTCTCTCTCTCTCTCTCTCTCTCTCTCTCTCTCTCTCTCTCTCTCTCTCTCTCTTTCCTTCCCTGTGTCCATGTAACACACCTGCGTCGGCACAGGCCGCCTTTAATGAGATTTTGTGTCGATGTCATAAATCACTGAGTGTTTTCTTTTGGTAATTTTTTCCGTCCTTACCGTACAAATCATGGCATTCTCTGTTCTTTTTTTTTTATTTCTGTTTATTGTTTTTCTTTCGAGCTTGCTTTTTATTGTCTTAAGTCTTTCCTACTTTTCGGTTCTTCAAGGTTAGTTTAGTCTCGAGCTAATGGGTTGGCATAGATGGAAAAAAAATAATGAAAGAACTACAGATTAGGAAACAAAGTCTACTTGGCTTTCTGGAGACTGAATGGTGGAACTTTCTTCGCTTTTAAATGTTCTCTGGTTAAATAGTTTGTCGTTTTCTTAGACAAACCATATTTCCTTCGTTAACGATGAGCATTTTGCATGCCATGTGATTATCTCATTGGGAAATGTTTCGAAGTTGGATGTTTTCAAGTTAAAATAATCGATAAAAAACAGAGCTGGCGAGTAATTCAGTGTGTAAATAAAGTACAAATCACATGCATACATACATACATGTATATGTTATATATATATATATATATATATATATATATATATATATATATATATATATATATATATATATATATATATTTATATATATATATATAGATATATATATATATATAGATATATATATATATATATATATATATATATATATATATATATATATATACATATATATATATATATATATATATATATATATATATATATATATATATATATATATATATAAGACAGATTGATAGATAGTGTTATTAAGTACAAGTATAATATGGACTGCTTGTGGAATATGAATTGATGCTTTCATCGCTATTATCAATAGCACCAATAACTAGAGCAGCCTTTGACAAATTTATAAACACAAGCTAAGTCATTCTTATTTGACCTTTTTCTTCAAACATAAGAAGTTACTTCCCATAACCTCCTCACTGTTTGTTCATGCGTAGGAAAATTTTGTGGTTTATTCCACCTTTGAGAATTTTAATGGTAAATTTCATTTTCAGTGAGAATTGATCTGAAGGCGTAAAGAAATATTTCATTATCTATCTCTCACGTATATCCCTCGTTCCTTACCTTTTTGTCTTCTAATTCCTGTTTTCCTCCAGCTACAAAGGAACGATCATTCCTTTCATGGAATCCCTTCCGTTCCAGTGGCCTGATTAATTTTCTCAAGGGCGTCGCCAGCGAGAAACTCCAGGCTTTAAGACCTTCCAGGAAATTCATCAAAAGTCTGTCAGGATGAAAAGAAAAAAAAAATAGTGATGGCTTTAAGAGAACTGCTTTTCACAAGGTCGAGGCTTCGTTCGTTTAACGTTAAACGCTGATATTTTTCCCTTGAGGTACAACAGTTTTTCACAGCTATGGAATTTTTTAATAATAATTAAATGTGGTTATGGAATCTCTGGCATACTTAACTCTCGCCCCTAGATCTAATGTTTTAGGCGAAATTAGCTAAATACTCGAAAGAGCAAAATCTATATTTAAGTAGTGTTTCCAAGAGTGATTATGATTAATTTGCCCTGAGTCGTTGTTCATGCATGTCTCCCTTATATTATTAACGTATATTAAATGAAATATCTACGACGAAAATAAGTAGAATCTAGTCCTGTCTTGATTCTTTTCGTCCGGGATAAATATTTTCTTCAGTTTCTCAAACTTATATTTTTCCATTTGCATCGTTTCGTTACGGAGTGGACATGACGCTGATGAAGGCTTCATTTAAGTAGACAGTCCTTTAAAAAAGTCATTAAACTCAGGCGTTCCTCTGTTGTCTTCTTGCCAAGAAACTTTTCGGAGGAATTACCGCACGTCTCTCTCCTGCCACTTCTCATTCGACTGTGAAATCTCAGCTTTATCAGATATCACAGTTGAAGAAGAAGAAGAAGAAGAAGAAGAAGAAGAAGACGCCGCGCAAAGCCAGTCAAGCTTCCGCCACTTGACAGTTCTGCGGAAAAGTTATTCAGGATTCTCTTTTCTGAACCTTCGAGCAATGAAGATCGTTTCGTTTAATATTCAACGCACCGGGATGCTTTTAGTTCTCTGAGAAGAAAGCTATTGTGCCGGCTTTGTCTGTCCGTCCGCACTTTTTCTGTCGGCCCTCAGATCTTAAAAACTACTGAGGCTAGAGGGCTGCAAATTGGTATGTTGATCATCCACCCTCCAATCATCAAACATACCAAATTGCAGCCCTCTAGCCTCATATTTTTTTATATTAATTAAGGTTAAAGTTAACCATAATGGTGCCTCTGGCAACGATATAGACCAGGCCACCACCGGGCCGTGGTTAAAGTTTCATGGGACGCGGCTTATGCAGCATTATACCGAGACCAACGAAGATAGCTCTCTTTTCGGTGGCCTTGATTATTCGCTGTACAGAAAACTCGATTGCCGAAGAAACGTCGGCGTATATTTTACTTGTTTTTTTTTTTTTTTCTTCTTCTTCTCTGGCCTGCCTCTGATTTTAATACGAGGAAGTGATCAGAGCAGTATTTGCTGTGCTAGTTTCTGAACTCTCTCTCTCTCTCTCTCTCTCTCTCTCTCTCTCTCTCTCTCTCTCTCTCTCTCTCTCCGCTCTGCTCTTACGGCAAAAGTTGAATAAGGGATTTCTGCGTAATTCCCTTTTGAGAAGTTACTCGTAACTCAATTAGCAAAGTTGTTTAAACTTTGCCCAGAACCATATTTTATACACCAATACATTACGTAGCGGCATTGCGTCTTTCCTGACATAACAAGTAGTCACCATCTTTCATCTTTTTTTTTTATCTTATATTGATTTGGGCCTTTGATATATCAGTCAGCTGTGGTTTACAGTCTATCCTTTTAGTAGGTGGGCTGCCAGTCAGTAAGTTATCACTCCTTGTCACATAGTACTGAAATCTACTGTGGATTCCATGCAGTCTTCATTGCGAGTTACTGTTTAAACCGAAAAATTCCATTATTTTATTTTTGGAGAGGCAGGCGGGTAGTAATTCACCTTCTTACCGTCTTAAGATGTTATATCCCTCAAAAGAAAGTGTTCGGAAAAGACAAAATGTTTTAACTTTCAAAAATGGAATCTGACTTTTATCTTGAATCTGTCGAACCACTTTAATTTTCACTTTTCGAATTCTTGACTTTTCCAAATCTGTACCGAATGATAAATGAGATTTCTGTCTTCGTTATAATCATGTTCCTGGACTTTCGAAATATCAGGAGAGCTAAATAACTCGATTTTTATCTCTTCTGGGATAATGACTGGCCCTCCAAACAGGATACATTCTCGATGTCTTGTGTTTGTTTTGTGGTCAGGTCGGCAGCGTGACCTCGTTCTGATACTCTTGAGGCGAGTTCGAATCCAGCTGGCGGCATCAGAGTTACTCCATATTCTTTCAGTTGGATCCAAGGCTTTGTAGTGACAAGCGTATCAAAAACGTGTGAAGAATTCGAGGAGTTGAGAGGGCATTATGGTTTATGAAATGATATATGTATATGGTAAAAGTAACCTATAGATCCTATGTACGAGTATATATTCAAGTTGTTCCTTGTTCATTAAGTTCGGAATTCTCTCGTTTTTCTTCGTTCAGTAGGGAATGGAACTGTCTGTTTAAATGACAGAGGATTACGCCAGTAAGGCTATTTTAGCATAGACATAAATCAGTATAAATAAAAAAGGAATTTGAATATAAAATATATACAAATTTTTCTCGAAGTGTTCTTTCATTATCAATATTGTTTGGGTAACTCGGTTCCATGATAATACGAAGCTATTCACTACAGGCAAGGAAACTCTAGACGCTTCAAAACCACTTGAAATTTTTCCATTGTATTCAGGAATAAAAGGAATTCCAGAATTATAGACTTGACTTTACTAAGTGCAACATAAGCACAAATGAAGACATTTCGGAATGGGGAAGAAATTCTGTTTTCACAGAAGGAAAATTAGTAACTATATCTTGTATAAAACAGAAACCAATTATTTGACAGAAGGTATCTGCAGTTTTACTCTCACACGGGAAATATTTCCTCTTGTTAAAGAAACATAGAAAACACACCAATTGGAGAGACCAATTGGCATCAGAAATTTAGGCTTCGGCTGCTCCCAGATGATAGGAAAGTTAAGTCACGCGGAAAAAAGGAAACAAAAATATTTCTGAACATAGTTTGGGAGTCTTTTTCTTTTTTGGAATGGACAAACGATGGAAGGACAGAAAAAGTAATCCTTTGCAGAGAGATATATTTGCCATGGGAGCCCACAGACAATGCCTTAAAAAGCGTTCTCTATTTGGTGTTTTAAATGGAGCTAGATTCTTTTTCTATAGCGTTTCTTTACGTTTATCTCCTATGAATAGAATTCTCTCTCTCTCTCTCTCTCTCTCTCTCTCTCTCTCTCTCTCTCTCTCTCTCTCTCTCTCTCTTCCACGTTTCTTTTACTCTTTTATCCTATTTTATCAGATTTATTGAGATCAAATTGAACAGGTATTCAAATAAAATGTCAGCCTTCACGCATATTTGAAAAAATCTATAGAATTCATAACTTGTCCATTTTATTCTGAAATTTATATAAAAAAGCAAAATTGTATTCAATATTGGGTCTTTACACTCAAGCACCTCTTCTGCAACAAAGAAGCGTCTCCTCTCATTCCTGTGGCGCTGGTTGGCACCTTGAGAATCTACCATTTTCACTTTTACCCGTATTGAATCATTTATCTTTGGTATTTCGTTCGGAAATATTGAACGAATATTGTGCAATATTCGTCGTGAATTTTGTTCCATTCTGGAGATTTGTTTTTTATAGTATTTTGATTCTGGCGAAGGATTTCTCTTCACCAAACACTGGCCAGTTATTGTCCAGTGTTTATGTAGAAGAAAAAAGAATTATAGGGCAAATTTTTAAGACTCAATATAAAGTGAATTCGAATGATGCAGCCAACCTTTATAACTGGACATTTTTGAGAGAGGGTCTGCTTCCACTTAGCTTTGCGAAACAAAGGCAAAACTTAGTTTTGTGAGATGAAATGCAACTGATATATTCGTTCCCACGGCAGATCTGGAGACAGGAATATAACTGAGTTCCAGACGAAAGAAACGTATACTTTATAACTCCTGATAAATTGGGTAGAACCAGCCCTCGGGGAATTCATTTCTTCTTGCTCTTACCGATTCACCAAAACTTCATCTTTTGCGGGGAATAAAAAATAAGCTGTTGTGAGAAATGTCAAAAATGAGTGGCGAGAGTCGTGTTACAGCTGTCGTCTTAAACTTTTCAGTTCAACATCTTGCCGGCGGTTGAATTCTCAAAAGGTGGAGGTGTATCCTTTATGAAAACCTTAAGAAACGAGTCTCTGAGGACATGACAGACCAAGTTCTGTCGTTTGTTTTTCATTGTTTCCGAGGAACAAATTCCTTATAAATTATGAAGACTTTTTCTTATTATTTCATCTTGACGATGACTCGATTAAAATTGCTTTTAACGCTTACGGAAGGATTCATGTTGATTAATGAGGAGCTTAGACCATTTCAGACTTGTGGACAGCTGGAAAGCTCCAGGCGTAATGACATCACACGAAGAAAGTTAAGTTTTGAGAATAGCCATTTAAGCAGGCTAAGCCTGATTTAAACCAAATTAAAATGTCTGGAATCATTTTATTTCAAACTGAACTGTTTTTACTGACATCATTCGTAAGAGTTCAAAAAATTCTTCAAATACGCTGAACTTGATGTAAACCGTATTGTAAGGTTTGGGATCCTTTCCATTGAAACTGTTTATTCCTATCATTCGTACAAATATCTGCCACTTTTATCTCTCTATAATTTACACCTCTCATTAAACACTCTATGTAAGAACTAAGGATGTATCGTAAAGGATAAAACCTACATAATTAATAAAGCAAGTTTTCGTAGACATTCAAAGGAACGCCAATATTCCATCCGATGTAACTTGGCTGAATTTCAAGAGACTGCCTAAATAGATGGGAATTTGGAAACGAGGACAAATGAGGAAAAACCTTTCAAAAATTTTCTGTGCTTTTTGAAAATGTAATTTCAGCTGATGATAAAGAATAATTAAAAAGGCTTCGAGTAAAATCCCTAGTGTCCGTAGAAAAGCAAACTAATTAATTGTTTATTGCTTTTCTTTGAGTTGATCCGTTGATGATTTTGGCACCGAAATTGACCTGACTTCTCCTTTGACAAGATTTATCGTATGACTTGCATAAACATAAACGAAAGAATGGAAGTACTGAAATTAAATATGGAGTAATACTAACTTTACTTGTCTTTAGGAATATATATACCAAAATTTTAAAGCACTGATTTCACACGATATATTTTATTGTCCAGCAATATATATATATATATATATATATATATATATATATATATATATATATATAGTATATATATGTGTGTGTATATATACACACACACACACACACACACACACACACGAGAGCAAATAGACAGAACGCACCTTCGTTCAATTTCTTAAAACAAAACATCTCCAGCCATAATAAATGAAAACCTTCGCTTGAATAACTTAATCCTCTTGTGCCTGCGTGGCTGTGAAAGCAATTTCCTCTGCAATATTCTCCTCAGAACTGAAGTCCATCAAAAAGGCATCAAGTCCAGTAGAGGAGGAATGGAATCGAGTCTTCGGGTCAGGATATAGCTATGTCATTTAATATCAGAAGACAGCTCTCCGCGCTAGATTTCCCCTTAGTGCGATGAATCTCCTACGCTTATGAAATGGTTGGCAACGCTGTTTCGTTTTCAATAAGATCTCATAGCCCTTGGATACCCTGCTGGAAGAATTTCTAATATTGGCTGTTTCTGTTTTCTAAAATGTGAGTGAAGAAATATCATTGTTATGTTGGGTGCCTTATTTTTTTTTCATTTGAGTAGTTCTGAAATCTTCGTTTTATGTAAGTATCCCCTTCTGGTTGTCGATGAATTCATTGTTTTGTCGAATCATCGTGGATAAATAAGCCCATGTATATATATATATATATATATATATATATATATATATATATATATATATATATATATATATATATATATATATATATTAGTGTGTCTGCATTTTACTGAGTGCATGATTTATAAAAAAAGATGCATCAGTGACACCTTTCACCTCTCCCAAAGCACCATACGTCAGCAGCCTCTTTCAGCTGTCCTAAAACACTCTCTGTCGAATGAAGTAACAACGTTTTTCAAAGGGAAACAGATCCAAGCAGCTGTCAGTACGCCGAACACATGATAAGCCTTCCATTTGTACACTGAAGAAATATATTTCGTAGGGTTCAGCTCCTCCAATTTTTCAGTTTGATTCCCGTTTCCCAGGAGCGTCTATTAGACTTCCTACGAAGGATCCCTTGCAGGAGAATTCACCCTCGCCATCTCTGGTGTTTATTTCCAGTCTCGAGTAATGATTTTCTCCGCACCGCTGTTTTTCATCAAAGCCTGAGAATAATAAGTCTGTTTTTGTTCATTATGTTTACTGATTTTTCCTTGATGCTCAAAGTTTATTATTTCAGATTTCCTTTATTCTTGCTGTATTCATTCATAACGAGCCTCGTTTGAAGTGAACGAATAAACACTTCAGTTCATTACTGCTTCTCTCTGAGTTGAGCTCCAATTGCGTATGTATTTACGTTCATAAAAGTCATCTTAATTATTTAGGAGCCTCTAACGAAATAACCGTTTTAACATTAGGGTTACATTATTTTCATCGTTTTAATGCAACATAATATTGAACTCAGACTGATTTATTTACTGAATATACATTTTCCCATATACTGTAGGTAGCCAGCCACTCAGTCTTGCCTGTGCAAATCCTACTTGGGTAATAAGTTTGTTATATTTAACAGAAATGTTCCTATTGGCTCAGATATGGAAATTCCCTGAAAGTCAGCCAGATCATACATTGGACTATTTAGTGACTTTACTACGTTGTGATATTACTTCTGGTCTTCAATCATTCATATATCAAGATTCTGATACAAGGATGCAGAGGTTAAACATGCAATTACTGACCTCCAGTTGTCAGGACATTGAATATACCTAAACATTTTTTATATGATGTGAATAGCAAATCATTTTGTTTCATTGGTGAATTCTCAGCTAATCTCAACGAGAACGTAATTCACAGAATTATTCTGTACAAGGAAATTTATCAGATTTGTCAAATGCTGTTCGCATAGAGTCTTTGTTTATCTGACCTGCTCTCTCTCTCTCTCTCTCTCTCTCTCTCTCTCTTTGTATATATATATTATATATATAATATATATATGTGTGTGTATGCGTGTATATAAACATACAATTACTAACATTACCCATTATTATCATCATTACAGCTATTAATGTTTTAAAAGTTAGTGTAGAATTAATTCCATTGGAATGCCAATAGGAGAAATTCTTCTCTATTAATTAAAACATCTATAAAACAGAGGAAATATTTTGGTTATCATTTGAATGGAAGGAAATACCCATTCATAAAACTACGTCTAAAAATACTTCCAACTGATGGCTATCTCTTCGATAAAAGCTGAGGAATTGCTCACTGATCATTAGCGCCCAAATACTTTTTCATTTTGCCTTTTTTTGTGCGGGCGGGGCAGGGGAAGGGGGGCGGGGGCACGACAAGAATCTCCAACAAAATGTCTATGAATTTTCCGTTCTTTTTCACATCTTTTCACAAGATTTAAAGCCTCACCGTCACAGGATATTTGAGCCAAAGGTTGTGCGTTTCTCGTATATTTTTTTACTATTAATGTGTTTACTGATATTTAGGGACAAGTATACAATAACTCCATTCTACTCACGATTAAGCACGGCTATAATTCGATTCCGCAAACGGTCGTTCGCTTGCAAGGAAGCTCGGGAATTCGAACCCCCCAATTTATCACTCGTAAGAAGATTACCGGAAACGAATGGCCCCATTCGTTAGAGGAAGTAGGAAATGATTCCTTTTGTTAGCAGAAATGCTACAAATATCTCGCAGGGAAAAGAATGGGTCTGTAGTAGGAGATATTTTTGATATTTTCCTCTTTTTTCTCCAGGCGTTTCTGAAACTTTGGTAGAGGCTGCGTAAGCTTTCGTTTTGTTTCTTATTTTACGACGAATGTTTAAGGACCTGTTCAGTGACAAGTACGTTACGTTCTCAACGAAATTGCAATGTGGGCAAATACGTTTGATAACCTTAATGAAACTGTTGTTTTTTTCTTGCTAAACACTTGAGTATTTTGCTTTAATTTTTTTATCAAAAGAATTTAGCGAAATAATTCTACAAATAAGAGCCCACAAATATTACTGATATAAGAATAAGTGACTCATATTCTTTGAGTGGGAGAAGAATAGGATATTAAGCATTAACTTAAGAAAAAAAACAGGAGATTACGTATAGTTTTACATTACAACAAATGCTCCAAGCGATATGGAACAAGTCTATTAGTACCAGTGGATAAAAAAAGAAAAATTATTTCCAAGTACTGAGACTCTTGAGGTGAATCTGACCAATGTGTAGTAATGTGACTCACACCATCGAGATTTTCCGATAATCATTTTCCTAAGAGTGACTATTTTATAGTTATTTTCAAAAGGTCACCCAAACCACCCGGTTATTGACTATATTCGTAACGTCAGCTATCATGTCGATATCAGAATCAGCCTTCCAGTAGTTATTAAATTAATAAATTAACTTAACTTTGTAAGAGAAGTTACATCAGATATATTTTTAAAGACACTGTTGAAGCAGATAGGGATATAATATTCCTTACGCAAATACTCACATGTTCATACACACACAGACACACACACACACACATATATATATATATATATATATATATATATATATATATATATATATATATATATATATATATATATATATATATATGCATATAGACAACTACAGTGCCTGAAATAAATAAAATATACCTTCTAAGTATCAAGATCAAATATAAGGATACTTTCCACAAAAGCTTTCCACTGCAGTTCAAAGCTGAAAGTGTGACGTACAGACTGGGAACTATTTCTTTCTTCAAAAGCAAAGCCGTATTTACAGACCTATATAGAAGCTGGGTCCATTACTTGAGCTGGGTAGGAAATCTTCTCAGTCAATATCATTGTTGCAAACCCCTCGAGGATAGAAGACGCACGTTTCCAAGTTTCATACCCTGATTTCAAGTCTCTCTCTCTCTCTCTCTCTCTCTCTCTCTCTCTCTCTCTCTCTCTCTCTCTCTCTCTCTCTCTCTCTCCATCAAATTTAGAAATTGATGATGGGTTTTTTATTTTTTATTTAGATTAAAAAAGTCTTATTAGGAAATGAAAACTGTTTCAAAACTGTACGTTGCTAATTATCCGAATTCTGCTCGGATAGAAAAATGGTGCCCCAGTAATGAATTTCATAATTTTTTTTTTTTTTTGATGTTGGTTAATGAGTCCCATAATCTTTTACTTCCTGCTCTCAGAAAATGCTCGGAATTCCAGCTCTTAGGTTTGTGATGCTAACAAAAAAAAAAAAAAAAAAAAAAACACATTTTAGTTTTTTTTTTACAAACAAAGTTGATTCAGTATAGGTAATCTCTTTAGTGATGTATTTTCTATTTTTTATCATTAGTTTTTTTTACAAGTTACAGTCTTTCGTTATGACTATATCGGCATTCATTTGAGAGAGAGAGAGAGAGAGAGAGAGAGAGAGAGAGAGAGAGAGAGAGAGAGAGAGCTTGAAAAAGTGCCATCATAAATCTTCATTCTGCACACTACTTCTTGTTCAGCCTTCATTGTCATTCACTGAAGAACAGTTAAACTTTGCTCGTAAAATAAGACCACTCCTGTTTTCCATTTGAACTTCTGGAAAGAAATGAACGCCATTTTTTACGTGAAATGGGAAATTCGTCGTAGCATTCCAGTTATTATTATTATTATTATTATTATTATTATTATTATTATTATTATTATTATTATTATTATTATTATTATTATATACTAAGACCTCTCAGTATTCATTATAATTATTTTCTCTTGTACGTTAGCAATGGACAATAATGAAATTATTATTATTATTATTATTATTATTATTATTATTATTATTATTATTAGTATAAGACCTCTCAGCCTTCCTTATAATTATTTTCTCTTCTACGTTAGCAATGGACAATAATTAACCAATAATCCACTATATATGGTGTTCACTGAACTGAGGGATTACATAAGGTATCTCACAGTAAATCAGTTCATTGAACAGGTTTCCGTCCTTCACGAATCAAGAATCAGTGAAGAAGACTCGGCCCAGAGACCTAATTGTTGCCCAGTAGATCTGTTTACACTCATTGGAAAGGTGTGAAAAGTAAAAGTCAATGACTATTGGAGTGCTATGACCAGTGAGTCAGTTAGAAAAAAATTATATTCTACATAATAAGAATTCCTGATTATTCGAATGACTGAGATAGATTCCAAGCACTACATTTGATGCAAAATTAACAATCTTTATGTATTTCGCAGATAACTAGTAAAAAAGGAATCTAAATTGTATAAAATATAAAAAATGAAAACGATTTCAACTCGTTAGTTTTATTTCAGGAAGCGAGAACGTACGAGATTCATATATAACTCGTAAAGAGATTACATGAATTGCTGTAATATATTTGAACTTAGATATATAGTGGTAAGGGGACGGTCGATCCCTTAAGTCTCTTCTTAAGAGGAGAGATACTTTAAGCCGATCAGATTTAATCTTTTTACAGTGTATTCTGGTCCATGCTGAATAATCCGTTTACACGCTTCGCTGACTAATTATTATTACCTGAAGAGAACCTTATAATGAGATGTTACAATGAAAGGGCGAAAAACACACATACATACATGTATACATATACATACATACGCACACACGCACACACATACACACACACACACACATATATATATATATAATATATAATACATACATGTATATATACAGTATATACATATATATGTGTATGTATATATATATATGTATGTATGTATGTATGTATGTATGTATGTATGTATGTATGTATGTATGTATGTGTGTTCTATACGCTCTTCCATGGGCGTCAGACCCCTGAGTTATTTCTTTCAGCTGTTCAAATTTGTGTGGCTCATTCTGAAACCCCTCAGGTACATTTGCGGAAATCTCCTGGAATATAACTAATTTTCAGTTAAAAATTTTTTTTTCACATCTCAAAAGCTAAATCATAATAAAAGTATCCTCTTACAAAGAGGAACAGGAGAGTGAAGGCCAATGTATACCGTATGGCTATTTGTTTTCGAAAAAGTGAGAGAGTCCAATTTCTATCCCGAAAAACTGCGTTGCAAAATATCGTCCCATGCAGAAAGTTTCGAGTTCACATTGTGTAATGGAAAAAGAAATTGAAGAACTCTCCTCAAAAGTTATGGATAAACAAACGATTGCCTTTGCAATCCGAGAGTTATTGCCAATCTCCGAAAAAGATGGAATTCAATGAGAGTGGCAGCAGACAAATATATATATGTCGGACAGTGACAGGGACCCTGTTGCGAAACGTTTTCAGGGCATTCCTTGGAGAATACTCAAATAATAAGGTGATAAACCATCGACTTATCATGCCTCTCCTGAACCTCTTTGCATCTGTTGTCCTCACACATTAGTCTCTTGGTAATGGCAATACATAAATATCAACGATCAGTGGGAGCTACGATAAATTACTCTGGGACTGACGAGGGAATAAAGTTGGTGGTATTTTGATGTCATACCAAACCGACCCTTAGCACCATTCTGCAAGGTATTTAACAATTTGGTACTGAAGTTTTTTTGCTCTTATTTTCCTGTATGATAAGCATTAGCAAAACACCTATTTTATAAATATATGAAACGTGGTAGAAATACTGATTCATTACCGGAGAAATCAAAGTTTAGACCGATTGAAACTGGAACTTGAAATGAACGTCCCGCTCTCGGCTATAATTCCATCCCCTTGAAAAGGAAGGTTTTATACATATGGGACGAGGTAATAAAATTACCATTGATTTGCCTCTACTAAAGAATTCATTAGCTTCGTTGCGGAACATTGTCAACGAATGGAAATATTTAGTCTCGGGCATTTAGTTATTTTTTTCTTTCTCTATATCTTCAGCTGAAACACTTTGTGGTCAGAGTCAATATACTTTTTTTTTTATCTTTTAATAGAAAAATACATTAGTGCAGTTTTACATTTATTTCATATTATTTACATAATTTTACAATGATAATTTTTCTCCTTACTAGGACCACTTACTTTTGTAAACAAAACATTACATTTTTTCTTTTTTATTAACCACTTTTGTTACATATTATCCATATTCTTAAGTTTATGTACAATATGTTTACATACATCAATGGTTAATAAATAAATAAATAAAATTCCATATTCTTAAATTTATGAACAATATGTTGACATACATCAATGCTTAATAAATAAAAAAAAATTTCAACCCTGGTAATATCATAATCCCTAAATTCTGAGTGAGTTACATTTCATAATTTAACGATATAACCCAACAGGCCTGCCAGAGAGAGAGAGAGAGAGAGAGAGAGAGAGAGAGAGAGAGAGAGAGAGAGAGAGAGAGAGAGAGAGAGAGAGAGACAAGTTACAGGAAGAAGTGAAAAATAAATAAATATCAGGGAACAGGAAATAAGGCCATTCAGGTTTTCCAGTTGGTATTAAAAAACACATTTTCACGACTTTGCTTTAATTCACCCAAAGCTCCGTGACATTTGTCACTTGTAAAAGGGTCGACTCGTAAGTTTTGGCATTTATTACAGGGTGCAGAGATTCTCATGTTTGATTTATATTATCATTTATGCCTACAACGGAAGCAATAAGAAGGGAGAAGTGGCGTTTTGAATCACCAATTCTAAACTATCATGGAAGCTTACTAATATAGATAATGGCTTAGAATAACAAACATCTCTTTATTGTCCAAATGCTTTAGTAAAGAAGGTAATTGGAAAACATTATTCATTAACAGACGGATGCTGAAATTCTGATATTAGATTCTATATAGGTTTCGGACAGGAATAAAATCATCAGTTCATTGGAAGGCTGAAAACAGTTCTGTTTTTTTCAATAATATTCGTAGTCTAGGAGTAAAATCATGTCTGTTACTTGTGTGTG
Source organism: Macrobrachium rosenbergii (assembly GCA_039081455.1). NCBI lineage: Eukaryota > Metazoa > Arthropoda > Malacostraca > Decapoda > Palaemonidae > Macrobrachium > Macrobrachium rosenbergii. Next base: position 1,370,908 of record JANJGK010000044.1, on the reverse strand, counting down.
TATATGCAATAGTAATCTCTCTTTGTAAGTTAAATGAAATATCCAGTCTTTCTTACCTGTAGATAAGCTGAAACTAACTCTCTCTCTCTCTCTCTCTCTCTCTCTCTCTCTCTCTCTCTCTCTCTCTCTCTCTCTCTCTCTCTCTCTCTCATTGACCTGAATAGCTCCACACGTCCCATTTTCTCGAGATCTAAAACTACCCATTCGAATTAAAGCCTTTTCTAACGACGTTCCAAAACTCTCGTCGAATTCTCGTCTGGCAGAACCGTTGCTAACGAGGCTGTGCTTTTGTGTCGAGTGTCGGAATAAAACTGGCGACGTTCGTTAAGAAATAAAACTGTCGCAACAGCCTCTTTGCCTGATGTGATGGTCGTTCATTGTTGCTGTTTTTGGAGTCCAAGGCGAATGGAATCAGGATTTTCTCTCGCTGATTCACGTGTCCGATCACTAGTTCGATTTAAAGGGGATTTGGGATCGTTAACAGATGAGAAGAAAGCATCTGAAATCTTTTGTTATTAATTCTGTTACCAAATTAATCGTTTTACAGTTTTGAAGGAATGGAGAATATTTTGTCAACGTTCCTTTTTTTAACGTCTAAGTCAAATAATGTGAAGTTACTGCACTCAAGAAAAATAGAGATATAGATTTACATTTGCAATCGATAAAGTTGATACAGAATTCTTCGAGATGTACGATAAATATGTAAAATACATTATAACCTAACAGTCGTTATATTTTCTAATATATCAACAAGATAAATATACATTTGTCACTATAAAAGTAATTCAGAGATCTTTCAGATTTACGAACAGTTGTACAATTTATTGTATCCGAAAAATTGCTATTTATTGCAATGACTCACAAAAATATAATCTATTTTGCCTATAAACCTAAATTAACCTCTGCGTTGCATTTATTTACAACTAATCCGGAACGAAATACCGGTTCCTCATCAATAAATATCTAAGTCGCTCCCTAGAAGAGCATCAGTTCCGGGAGAAAGTTTCATCAACTTCCGTCAATAAATATTAGATGAGACTTCTTCATCTCGGAGTCTGGAGTAGAAGCAAATGAATTAAATATTTTTCACTTAGAAATACATTAATACATTTTACATTGCAGAAATTAAGCGAGGAATACGAGGTATACAAACGTGAACGACAGAAAAGTAAATAGGAAAATTCTCTGAAAGGTAGTTTTAAATTTCTAATGAAGGTTTTAAGTTAAACTGAGGTTAATGTTTCCTTTTGGGAATGATTCAAATCCATTAGCGTCTTAGGATAATTTCATTACAGACGTATTATGGATACTGTGTATATATAAATATATATACAGTATATATATATATATATATATATATATATATATATATATATATATATATATATATATATATATATATATATATATATATATATATATATATAGAAGATAGTGTTGCAACCTCATCCCTAATATATTACTGACAACTAGGAAGTGTTACCCTTGTGTGGAGTCTCCCTCACAAGAGCGTAAAAATGCCCTCTCTAACAATTATGAAAATAGTTTACAATCTTACATCTTTAAGGCTAAATTTTGATCCAAGTTATCTACCAAACTCTAGCATTCTCAGAGACTGCCCAAAACCTCGAGCTATCTCCTCGCACAACTTTATGTCGGACACAAATCATTGCTTTAGAAGGAAGGCGTTTCAGCCCAATTCGAGCCAGTGAATTTCTCACCACTATGAGACGCGACTGTAATTTCACTAAGTGGATGCCGCCATTAGCGAATATATTGCGTGGTCATCGACTTCAGGGATAAAGGCTTGCTTCCAAAGTTAGATTCTATGTTAAACGACGGATAGGATTGAAAGGGCTTCTTGGCGGTGGTGGTAAAACCGAGAAAAAATATTCGGCAGTATTTAGAATATTAATATTCATACGACCAGTCTTCAGTATGATGTATAGTGCGACCTGTCTGGTCATATATATATATATATATATATATATATATATATATATATATATATATATATATATATATATATATATATATATATATATATATATATATATTTATATTTATATTTTATTTAAAAGTCTTTTACAAAAAGTTAAAAGACGTTTATATTTGTAATTTTATAGTATAAAGATTCTCTCGATTTTGTAAACGCTCCTATATGTTTTCTCCTCTCTCGATAACATGAAATAAATATATATTACTTTTTAAAAGGAAGTATTCAGTACTTTCTCGGTTGCTACGAATTATTATTTTCATTATTATGTTATTTCATATTTCCGCGTGAATACGACCCATTGAAAGGGGGACTAATATATAAAGTAAAAGGACCTCATATTGGAAATGTACTGTAAATTTGGGTCAAGTGTGGTTATTTAGTATTCATTACCTCCAGCCAATACTCGATAAGAGCTAAATAATTAATAGATGTCTCCTGAGGCTATTGATGCCTATATAAAGTTAATAGGGGCCTCAGAGCCTTCGAAGCTGATGAGGGAGCTTAGCCATTCTATGCCCGAGGCTTATGTTTATCCATTTTTTAACTTTTAAATGAAATGAATGTGCGCTTCAGGGTCTAGGATATAGATTATTGATAGCCCTGTGTGTTTCAGTGAGAGAGAGAGAGAGAGAGAGAGAGAGAGAGAGAGAGAGAGAGTTTTCATACATACGAAAATGTTTAGCAGCATAATCTTTTACTATGTATAAATATTATAGGGTATTAATGCTTGATTTCAGAGAGAGAGAGAGAGAGAGAGAGAGAGAGAGAGAGTGAGAGAGAGAGAGAGAGAGAGGGAGAGAACTGTTCCTATGATTTAGAAATACAATCGAGCATAAATATAGTTACAGGAATGATAGAACGAAAGAGGTATGGTCGATTTATAATCATATTAAACTTATTTCTGTATATTTAGTGATCCCTTTAAAACAAAGGTTAATGCGCAAAAGGACGTTCTTTAAAGAAACAAGTCCTGCTTACCATTTTCTGTCTCTCTTTCATCCAGATGAACGCAGCTTAATAAGAACCCCCTCTAGTGAA
>JANJGK010000044.1:1335332-1367771 GCA_039081455.1 Macrobrachium rosenbergii | reverse complement strand
ATTATTATTAAGTAAATGAGCCCCATTCACATTGAACAAGCCCACAGGGGCCACTGACTTGAAATTCAAGCCTCTATGAAATGTTGTGTTCATTAGAAAGAAGTAACAGATTGTAATGGGAAATACAGATAGAAGAGATCACTTAATAATTAAAGAAAAACTAAATTAACGAATTAATAAATAAAAGAAAAAAAAAATATCAGTAAATTATCAAAATACAAGGAGAACTGTATTAGGGTAGCAATGCATTGCCTCTCCGCTTGAACAATGAAAGCCCCGACGTTCGTCCCTGAAACACAGAGATTTCTTCTTCTTCCCTGGATTCTGGTGACGCGGATCAATGACTGAAAGGGGCAGCTTCCGAGCGGTTTCGGGATGTAATGTGTTTGCTCAAGATCTAGAGGAGGCAGGTTGATGGCGCTTCTTGTTGCTAGGAATGTCTCAGAAACAAATATTTCTCTTCTCTGTATCGTTAGTGAAGGAATTCAGTACCGATATGTAAGGATTTCTAAATGTGTGTGTGTGTGTGTAAGTGTGTATGTATGTATGTATGTATATGTAAATATACTTATTTATTTATTTTGTTTGTATAAAATCAAATATCATTATATTATCTTTTATGGAAAACCTTGTTGCAATTCATATTGATCGAGATAAATGTTTTGGTCGTATAAATGCGTGAGAGAGAGAGAGAGAGAGAGAGAGAGAGAGAGAGAGAGAGAGAGAGAGAGAGAGAGAGAGAGAGGCCTCGCATTGTTGTTAACTACAGTAATCAGACACCATTACAGTGAAGACACCATCACTCTGCTGTTCCCAGTCAGGCAAGACATAGTAAGGCGGCTAATGACATCATTCTTTTCTCACTAGGGAACACGCAAGGTAGCGATATACCAGAAGCCTTATTAATTAAACACGATAATCATCTTCATTAAGTAACGGAATGGAAAAACCATTATTTACGTGGGCAAAGACCTCAACATTCTGTTACCACAGCTAATTAATAAATACACTCAAATGTGTACTTATTTTTTCTGCCCCAATCACAGTACTTCCGTTAATGAATGAGGGAGTGAATCGTGAGATGATTAAAACGTCATTTTTCTGTTATCTCTTTTTAATCACAGTTTATTCTCCACACTTCCGCGACTTGATATCTCGCTAATGAGTTGGATGACTGCGGGGCAAATGCGACCTTTCGCTCCAGTAGAAGACTTCTGTTGCAAGGACGTATCCACGGAGCGAGTTATGCCCTTTGCTGAGTCGGATACGTGGGGCTGTTTTGGAAACACTGCTCGGATAAGCATTACCGTCACTCTGGAAAAAACAGGTGCCGTTATAAACCCATATTCCGTGGTAGAATGCAGTTGGTGCTAATTGCTTATTAAAAGGTATAAAAGTAAACAGGAAAAAAGAGCATTTTTAAGCCTACGTGAACACACGCGCCCAAATTTGGTATCTTGCCAATGAAATTATTCCTCTGTATTTTGTCAGCCATACGTATTTAATTCTACAGTAACATTATATATTTCTGACAGTCTTCGAACTCATATTTAATATATCGTCATGAACATAACTCCATAACCATAATAACAGGCAGCGTAATTAAAAGAAATTATCAAGGCATGACATCTGAGAGTTACTAATTGTTAAATCCGTCTCGATTTTCCATGAATAAGTTGACACGGGGATCTGGTTTCTGTAATTGCACACGTGTCGTGTTTGCTTTGTGAATGTCTACTAATGAGCTTCATGTCTACTAATGAGCTTCCTTGGTTAACTGTGCTTTTTAAAGCACTTACCAGAGTCTGATAAATATAATTTACTGTATGTCTAATGGCTAAATGAACATCTTAGATTTATCAGCTTTTAAGGGCTATGCATAAATTGTGCAATATTTTCCAGGGCTATACGTAAATTGTGCAATATTTTTCATACGCTTTGTCAATCCAGGTAGGTAGTGATGAGTGCTAGTGAGTGATTTTGTGATGAGTAAGAGTTTGAAGGTTTGATGGGTGACGCTAATCATTTTGTTACAGAGCATGTTTCCAAATATTTATGTATATATATATATATATATATATATATATATATATATACATATATATACATATATATATATATATATATATATATATATATATATATATATAATATATATATATTCATAGATGTTAATGCAGATGAATGTATTAATACATGAATAAATATACCAAGGATGATATATGTATGAATGCATACTGAAGACTGTTGCCATCAGGCAAATGTAACCGGTGTTATAATTTTATTACCGTCCAAAATTCACAATGAAAATCTTATAAATGGTATTTGGTAACTCTGCAACGGACCTAGCCTTGATAATACTTCTGACGACATAAAACATGTATTGAAGAATTAAAAACAAATTGATATTCTTGTCGATTGAGTGTTTCTCCCGAGCACTCAACGTAAACATCACTACCTCACAGGATTTAGATGCTGAAAAAGTATCAGGCAGTTCTCACACACAAATATAAATGGAATAATCCTTCTATTGAATTCGTATCTCGGTTTTGAAAATATTGATGGAAATTTACAGAAATGCATCAGCACAATAAATCACTGATTTTCTGTACAGCACAGCTTTGAATGTATATTATTTTATATGAATGTCAAAGCCTGTTTACATTCACCACGAAAATATTTTTTAATCCCGACGATGTAGAAATTTGATGGAAAATAATCTTTTATTGCTCGCTGAAACAGATAATCCATCGCTGTACCAGTTTATCGAGCTGGAACTGTACTTTGGTATCAGGTTTGGAATTGGTTCCTGGCTATTTTGAATGCTTTATTTTTGAGGACACATCATCAAATAATAGGTAAGCGACAGAATTGTGTAGAGGAGTGTGTACGACTATCGCTGGCTTTGATAGAAGTAACTGTAGTGTTTTCGAAGGACCAGATATGATTATTTGTTTTACAAACGCGAAGGTTATTGCTACATGGAGAATTTGATCCTGTCAAATGTTCTCGCTAAAGCTGAATTCACTATCTACAGGAATAAAGAATAGCATTAACCCTTGACTGACCAAAGTAGACGAAATAATATTGTTAAAATATTCGTGGAAAGAGGAAAACGAAAATTAGAGAGCTGTGTGAATTCAGTATTGTTAATTCTTCACATTTTGAATCATAAGAAGTTGGGAAAACAAAATATGACACACGAATTATGGATCATGATAACAACTGGTTAATTTCTGTTGCAACTTATCTTTGATTTACCACAATTTTTCTATGGAATTGTTACTCAGGTATTGTATGAGAACTCATTCGACAGGACCTTCCTGAGAAAAAGATTATTCCATAAAAGCACAAAATGTAAAAGAATAGAATAGGTCATTACTTGTTGTGGAGAAGATTGCATCAAGTAATTGTCATTTACAATTAGCATTACCTTTGCTATAGTCATGGTTGTAAAATGCTTCAGTAAATTGAATGCAAAAGAGAAAAAATAAACAATAATAAAAATTATAGATCTTCTACTGCATTCTGGGACAATTAAATGATTTGTATATATTTTTTTTTATCTAATTTACACTTGGGATCCGAAATTATACCTCAATATAAAGATTCCTTTTATACTAATTATGGGTTACAAACTATATATAGGCTAGTTGTTAATATTATTCACTTAAGTGCTTTCTATGATGTGACAAAAAAACCTAACGAACTTGCCTGGCGTGTTTCCACAAAATAGAACTCCCATACCTAACAGGTAGAAATAAAGGTCAACATATACCTTTGAACATACATCACCAATAAGAAAATAATAAGTAATATCAGTTGATACAATTTACATGAAATATGGGAAAAGAGGATGAAGTCAGGAATATAAGGAGGAAAATGCAAGCCCAGAATGTGAAGGTTAAAGTATCAGAAGGCTTTTGCAGAAGTCTCTTTCGGAAGCTGTGGGTTGCATGGTCACTAACAACCTGCAAAGAGAGGTAAGATTTTTCCATTCAGTTGAGCAATAAACGAGTTGAAGGAGGGACATCCCTTGACATTTTAATTTTTTGCAGAGATGCAGAGAATCTTGTAATGAGAAAGACATATTCTAACGTTTCTCTTTTAATATAAGAAATGAATATTGCTTACTCACCTTAAATAAGCATAATTGCATCATATTGAAAGACCTACCATGCAGTGTACTTACGAAAAAAAAGTTATTACCAAAATATAACAAGTAAAAAATGCGCCGAGGTTTCTCGGCGCAATCGAGTTTTCTGTACAGCGTATAATCACCGCTACCGAAAATTAGATCCTTCTTTCGGTGGTATCGGTATAATGCTGTATGAGCCGCGGCCCATGAAACTTCAGCCACGATCCCTTGGTGGCCTGTCCTATAGAGTTGCCAGAAGCGCGATTATGGCTAACTTTAACCTTAAATAAAAAATAAAAACTACTGAGGCTAGAGGGCTGCAATTTGGTATGTTTGATGATTGGAGGGTGGATGATCGATATACCAATTTGCAGCCCTCTAGCCTCAGTAGTTTTTAAGATCTGAGGGCGGACAGACTAAGCCACCTCAATAGTTTTCTTGTACAGGAAACTAAAAAGTGCCGAAGTACTTTCATGCATAAATAGAAAACAATTAGAATTTACAATGAAATGCAGATTTGCAACACACGACTAATCTCCGTCTAATGCTTTACAATGACGCCCGGACGGCATTTTATGTAAAAGGGAAAATTCATCCGTCAGTCGGGATCGTACAACGTTGCTCATTGCAAAATATGATGCTGCAATGACAGAGCGAGGCCTTCGGTTGCATTTTGCATCGGCAATGTGGCCGTCGGAGGTGGGAAGCGGTTGGTGGAGGGGGAGTGGGGTTTGAGAGGTTGGGGCGGTTGGGGATTGGAAGGTCGACCTTAACTATGCAGAGACCGAGATTGGAATTTGCGTAAAAATAATAATATGGAGATTCCTACTGCAAGCGAGATTTTCTGTTTTAGGTGTGAATGTATGCATGCATGTATGTATGTGTGTATATATATATATGTATATATATATATATATATATATATATATATATATATATATATATATATATATATATATATATATATATATATATATAACCATAAGCGTGGGAGACTCGTCATATTCCTAAATAACACTGAAGAATTTTCTCATCAAAATTCTCTCTTTTGCTAGTTTGATGTTTACGCATTTGCTCTGCGTTTGAACATTTTCTCTTTTTCAGATCTCTCTGTCTCCTTTGAAAGAACGTTATTTGTGTGAGCTCTCTCTCTCTCTCTCTCTCTCTCTCTCTCTCTCTCTTCTCTCTCTCTCTCTCTCTCTCTCTCTCTCAAATCTAAAATCAAAGCAAGGGGGCTTCAAAGCAACGATTTTTCGGAGCGTGTTTACAAAAACTTGCTTTATTTTCCAGAAGTTTCCGTACTCTTAAATCGCTTCGTCTTTCAGAGAGTTTCCACTTTCGACGGGTTTATTCCACGAAGAGGTCTGCGCCTCCTACAGGAGGTTCTCGATAATTATCATAAAAACTCTTTGACAAACACAGTAGAGTTTACTCACACATGTATACACTTACGGTTATAGGATTCGATATTATTCATTTGGGAGGAAAAGTGTCCATGTGAATTTGTATATTTATTTTTCCTTCGTTACATATATATATATATATTATATATATATATATATATATATATATATATATATATATATATATATGTATGTATATATATATATATATATATATATATATATATATATATATATATATATATATGTGAGTGTGTGTGTGTGTGTGTGTGTGTATTGGCTTAAACAACCAGTTACCGAAAAATGATCATATCTTCTCTCTCCAGACACAAGTCTTATTTTTTTTTCTTTCAATAATGGGCTTTACGTATTCGTCCCTGTCGAAGCAGGGCAAATATTTCTGCTTCGTAATAACCTTCGTCCCTTGATGCCTTGCTCGCAAAAGTTTCTTCAACTTCCGACTTTTCCATTATGAGGCCTCTCAAACTATTTCTAGGAGGGGAGAGAGAGAGAGAGAGAGAGAGAGAGAGAGAGGAGAGAGAGAGAGAGAGAGAGAGGAAGGGTTCTGAGTGACGAGAGGACACGCATATAGTGAGTTTGCCGTCACTTACTACTCATGCAAAATAAAACGCAGTGAAGAATGAAAGCAAGAATTATCATAATATTCCATGTTTGCATTCGACATCTGAAGAAACAACTGTTAAATAAAAAGTCGGTAAAACCCTCAGGAGATAAAATAAAAAAAGCGAGTGAGATTCGATCCCGTGAATTGACTGAGCCAATGATGATACCATAAAATGGACTTAAAACAAATGAAATCTCAACAGTGTTCTCTTAAGTGGAGATTTTTTATTAGTATTCTTAAAATTTCCATCCCTTTCATGCATCCCAGCCCTTCCCCTTCCCCCAACTCCCCAAACAAGTGGGTTTTTCGATCCCATATACTTTTCCAGGGGTACTTCTGTTTTCCAGTGGGTTTGGGAAAACATAATCCTCTTGCCATGACATAATCTCATCTGATGTCAAATTTTGCTTTGATTTACCAAGATAACACAGTGGCTTACTGAGTTAAGGTAGTGCTTACCTGTAAAATACAATACTGAAATTGCATTTACAATACTGTTAGTATTTAATGATGACACGAATTGCTGAAAATGCACGTGTATATAATAGTTAATGCTAAGGAAAGGTTCTAATGCGTTCATTGTTTTTATTAAGACCACGAACAGAGAGAGGGAAAATACTCAAATCAGCCACTCACAATTCGTTTTGGGAGCGTAACTCTATGACATTTTCTTGAAAGCAGATTTGATAATAATTATCAAATAGAATTTGCACATAATTATCCTCTACTAAATTCATTATGGCGTTCTTTTCACAATTAATTAGATAATATAGCCCACATTTATTAAAAATCTTCAAGTAACACAAATTGAGAACATTAAGCCATAGGTTCTACGAAAATTTTTTTGGTCTCTATTAGTCTAATTGAAATCTGCTTATTTATCAATATTGATCACTTTCTAACACGATTACAGGCACAGCGGTATCACAACATTTTCACAGGAAAGAACGTAATTTTCCCCAAGCAAATAGGTAATACCAATCCCCTGCTCGGTCTAATTTCACTCACTTAATGCAATTCAGACTGACGTTGAGCAGAGGCACAGCGTTTGCGTTTTGAGCCCTCTTGAATATGCATCGAACACAACCGAGTATTAAGGCGACCTTCTCGAGCGGTAAACATATACTAAGGAATATTACTGAAGGGAAGAAGAAGAAGAAGCATATTCCAGTTCCGTTAGAACGAGCAGTGTCGGTGTTATTGCAAAGATATATTGGAAAAAGACAATTTCGTCGGAACTTGACGGGCAAAGGGTGTTTGGGAGGTAGAAAGTGGTCTTGGTTTTTCCTTTTATGAAACAGCAAGAGAGAGAGAGAGAGAGAGAGAGAGAGAGAGAGAGAGAGAGAGAGAGAGAGAATGCATTTCAGAAAATGATGTTCGGAAAATTGAAACATCCTCTCTCCCAGATAAGGAATAACAAAAATTTCCACAGAGAGAGAGAGAGAGAGAGAGAGAGAGAGAGAGAGAGAGAGAGAGAGAGAGAGAGAGGAGAGAGAGAGAGAGAGAGAGAGAATAAAGTTTCAGTGAAGAATCTATAACTATCAGAAAATGTATTAGATGAACATGTTTTAGAGGATATAAACAGGCAAAGTGTGTATTGCAGTTTCCTGGTTAAAATAAGCATTTCAGCCCTGACGAGAAATTACATCTGAATTCAATAAACTGGTTGTTCCATCAATGCGCCACTGAAGAAATAAGATCAGGAATAATCTAGATGCCAAATCTTCTCATAATTAATATACAGAGTTCCAGGGAGGATTAAGTTTGAGGAATTATTATATATATAAGCATAAATGTCACGTGCCTCCTACGGCCCACATCCACCAGATCTAGGTCAGGTTAACCGCCAACATGCAAAAAGAATATTTTGAGTCGTTATTTTTGTTTTTCTGACATTTTTTTTTATCTATTTTCCCTTGAAAACATTGAATCCGGTTTGGGAGTTAAAAAAAAAAAGTCTTACCTGGATGCAAATCAGGTTTTGGAATAAAATAAATCAAATTTTTTCCTTAACTGTAGACCTTTCAGACACGAAGATTTTAAATGGCACTTTATAATGTTTCAAAAGAAAATCGCCTCAATATATTCTCCTCCTTGTAAAAATATATTTTATTTTTTTTATTTTTACTGTAAAAACTTATATTCTTAAAAGGAGAACCGTTTTAGAAGTGAGAAAAAACAGTCCAGTTTTTTGCCTAACCTCACACCTTTCAGACAAAAATTTTAAATAACACTTTTAATCTTTCAAAAGAAAATAGCCCTCAGTGTATTCTACTCATTGTAAAAAAATATAATTTTTTCTTATTATTGTCCTAAAACCTTATATGCTTAAAAAAAAAAGAACCATTTTAGAAGTGAGAAAAACCAGGCTAAGTTTTTGCCTACCACACACCTTTCAGACATCAAAACTTTAAACAGAACTTCTAATCTTTTAAAAGAAATAGCCTCAGTAATGTTACTCTTTGTAAAAAGTCATTTTTTTTTCTTATTTTAACTATAAAATCCTATATCCATAAAAAGAATACCTTAAAAAAATAACCTCAGTATATTGTACTCCTTAAAAAAATGTATATTCTTTAATTTTTATTCTAAAAAAGCTATATCTTTGAAAATAGAAGCATTTCAGAAGTGAGAAAAAACTACTGACGTCCTCGTCACGCTTCAGTCTCGCAATTCGTCGCGTCAGAGGGAAGTCAGGGTCGTCTCACACACAATGGGCAGACTTGAACACTTGTCCGTCACTGTCAAAAGCATCTTTTGTTCACTCGCTGTCCTCAGGGCAAAATGTTTCCAGAGAGAGAGAGAGAGAGAGAGAGAGAGAGAGAGAGAGAATACATGTGACACTGAAAATTCTATGTAATAAGCATCAAAGGTTATCTAAATTGGAAAAAAAATATGGTGACAGCTCTCTCTAAAAACAATCAGATATTGCATACACATTCACATACACAAAATTATTTTGAGAATTTGTGGTTTGACGCTACTTTTTGCCTCTTTAGTCCCCAATTCCGATTTTCTCCTTTCAAAATCCATTTCCATTCCTGCTCGCATTTCATATTCGCTTAGTTATCCCACATTTCCAAGATAATTCGTCCATTTATATTCTAATACCCTCTTTCCTTTTAAATGATCTTTCATTACTGAGGTTTAGTGAGCCCCAGAACTCTTTTCCAGCGCGATATAAGCTACGGCGCCTCAGAACAAACGCTAATGCAGGTAACGTCTCGCCGTGACCAAAAGTGCGTTCGTTATATCAGTTACGAGGAAAGTTGCGTCATAAACTGGCGAAGATGAAGAAAGTCTACTTAAAACCGGCGTCTTCTTTCGGAGCCTCCGTCATTTTTAGGGGGCTGTTCTATTAATGCAAGAATAAAATGTCTTGGCGAAGACCGGAGAGTATCGACATTGCGTCGAGTTATGATTATGGATATAAAAATAGCGCCCTTAAATTTGTTTTGTCTGGATGGAGTTCGAATTATTGACTGATGTTCTTTACGAACGATATTCCGCTACGATGATGACAATACGAGATATCCAGTTGATGACTTTTTCTAGCTCTACTGCTTGACAAAACCACATCATATGAAAAACGACATAAAAGAAAACGAAGAAAATAACGATTGCCTAAGTATTTTGGTTTAAGTGTTACCAGAAGATTCTACTTACAATAGTTCTGCTTTATCAATTTCCTTTTCAAGTGTTTCAAATATCAATTTGCCAGTTCTGTACTTAACTTCCTGGTGCCACAGCTAACCTAAAAAGTGTTTAAGGTGAAGCTGCAAACCATTCATCTACCTGTGAACAATCATGAGTATTTTGTGAATCACTAAAACTCCCTAAAAGTAAGTAAATATGAGTTTTTAGGTCGATCTTGTCTTCAAAATGGAATATCTCTGACAAACCACTGAGAATTTAAAATTGTGGAAAAGTAAATAAATAAAAAAAGTTTCAACATATGTAATGACTACTTTAGTCTAGAAATCATTCTTTGTCCTTAATGAATTTCCAGTCCTCGAAGAACTGTTTCATTTGATGTAGCAATTCAAGAATAAGGCTGTTTTCACTGTCATTTAAATACTTGAACATACATTGGTGGTGTTAGTGAGGAGCGGTCCGAGAAATATGAATTTCTCACGAGAAAACTAGTCTTAGCTGGGTTTTTGGATATTGAGTGGTGAAAGTGAGGTTATTTGATTATACGTCACTGTGTGTGTTCGAGCGTGTACAGTGTATGTACAGTATATTGCCCTGATGTATGAAATGGGTCTGACTGCTTGCATCTAATTATGGAAATCTGCTTCCTTGCTGGAACAAAGCAAGCTCTGTGATTTCGTCATCTTAGAGAAATATAATAATAATAATAATAATAATAATAATAATAATAATAATAATAATAATAATAATAATAATAATAATAATAATTATTATTATTATTATTATTATTATTATTATTATTATTATTATTATTATTATTATTATTATTATTATTATTATATTACTCAAGAGAGGTAAACCCTACCAAAATGGAACAAGCCTTCAAGGGCCATTGATTTGAAATCTAAGCTTCCAAAGAATTTGATGTTCAGTTATAAGAAATAAATTAATTAACTAATTAATAAATAAATACATAAAAAATGTAAGTCAATTATAAAACGCAAGGAGAATTATTTTAGGGTAACATTACGCCTCATTACAATGCCTGGAACTGCATTAAGAGCAACTGTTAGTGATATTTAGTGTCTTCCTCGAACCTTCCTGAGTATGATAAATATCCTTCGAGTTTCAGTAACTTTAGGTCCCTCGAGATGGTATCTATCAAAGTGTTTTCGACATTCTGACTTCTCCAGGATGAACTCTCTTAAACAATTACTTCTCGACTTCTGAGAGAGAGAGAGAGAGAGAGAGAGAGAGAGAGAGAGAGAGAGAGAGAGAGAGAGAGAGAGAGAGAGAGAGAGACCTAAGTTTCGCTGTCTGCACGAATGGCAATAAAATTAAGGCAACAAGAGATGGGAAGGACTGCAAAATATTGATATTGGTGATAGTAATATCCTTAATGATGATGTCAATTAAATGCGTCACATACTACCATATCTAAGTCAGTTAAGGAAATATATATATATTATTTATAATATATATATATATATATATATATCATATATATATATATATATATATATATATATATGTATATATGTGTGTGTGTGTATGTATATGTGTTTATATGTACGTAGGGAGATTCAGTGTCTTCTCCAAGTTTCCTTCAGAAATCTCCTTCAATTTATATTATAATCTTTCCCTTCAATTATTTTTAATGGGCAGAGTTCAGTAATTCCAAACTTTTCCTGAGTTCTTTGTAAGGTATGAGAGTTCAGAACGTAAGTTTAATGGCAGTAATGTCCTCTCATTACCAAAAGTGCCTTCATTTGATTAGTTATGAGGACGGTTTTGCATTATGGATTAGCTAAGAATAATAGATTACGCCAAAGTTTGGTTATGTAAGAAATTGAACGACTTTTCTTTCTAGAATAGAGTGAAAAAAAAAAATGTCTCTGAAGTGACTGTGATTTCTCCTTTATTCCCAGTCATGGTTTAATAGATCCTTTAAGATTTTAGGAATCTCCGACAAGTGTGTTCTCTAACTGAAAGGGATATTTTTCCACTTATTGTTATTGAGAATGTTAATAACTGACAGAGTGGAAAAATCAAGGACGATTACATTTTCATCGTGCGGATTCATAGCACCAGATTTAAGTAACAGTCTTTTCTGGATTGAAATATCGATACCTTGACACTGACAGATTTTATACGGAAATAATAAATTAGCCATTTGGACAATTACCAAATGTAAACACATGAATCTGTTACTGTATTCAGCAGCCATTGGCATTTGAATTAGAGTTTGTGTTATTAAATTCTCTCTCTCTCTCTCTCTCTCTCTCTCTCTCTCTCTCTCTCTCTCTCTCTCTCTCCTCTCTCTCTCTCTCTCTCTCATCCTGACTTCCACAGCCATTGTTATAGGAATGAGATCTTAGACTACTAAATCTCTCTCTCTCTCTCTCTCTCTCTCTCTCATCCCGGATTCAGTAGCCATTGGCATTTGAATTAGAGTTTGTGTTATTAAATTCTCTCTCTCTCTCTCTCTCTCTCTCTCTCTCTCTCTCTCTCTCTCTCTCTCTCTCTCATCCTGACTTCGACAGCCATTGTTATAGGAATGAGATCTTAGATTACTAGACCTCTCTCTCTCTCTCTCTCTCTCTCTCTCTCTCTCTCTCTCTCTCTCTCTCTATTCTTTACCATCAACTCGCTTGCCTTTCCATCTTAATATCAGGGGACCATCCGGAGTCAAGAGAAACATTTGCCGTCAGATCAGGACAGGAGACGAAATCAGGCGATGCACATTCAAGAAGAGAATCTACGCAGTAGGAAGAGATGAGAAGGGTTTGACTGAAAGCTCCCAAACACAGGGTGAGGAATCAGAAGATGGAAGTGGAGAAAAGACCGGGTCACTGGAGTCATCAATACGCAATGAAGTATCAGCGTAAATCCGTGAGTCGTGTTTCTTGTTCCGTCTAGAAAGCAGTTGGGAAAACGTTGGTATTTGATGGAGTAGCTGGGAAGAAGAAGAAGAAGAAGAAGAAGAAGAAGAAGAAGAAGAAGAAGAAGAAGAAGAAGAGGAAGAAGAAGAAGAAGAAGTGTGTTCGTTTTGGCTATCAACTTTTTTTCAGTTATCTTTCTTACTTTCATTCTTCCTTTCTCCAAATCTTCGGCTGAAACCCCGTGTGGACAAAGTAGGAAATTAGCCTGCAGAGAGAGAGATAGAGAGAGAGAGAGAGAGAGAGAGAGAGAGAGAGAGAGAGAGAGAGTCGAGAGAGAGAGAGAGAGAAGTTACAAGAAAAGGTGATGAATAATCAAGTGCTTTCTACCATGAGTGAAATAAGAATATTCAGTGGCCGATTATAGCAGGCTATTGCGTTCAATCTTCTTCTGAATCCCCAATGCTAGTTTTAAACATAATAGAAACTAGATGAGTTAATTATTCAGATTTTACGGACACCAAAATATTAACTGAAAAAATTAAGGCTTAAATATCACCCTCGACAACACCTAAGAAAACCTGTTGAGGCGGTGATCGTCGATTTTTAATGAAACTCTTTTGAAAAAAGGTGAAAATAGACAATGTTTCATGAATTAGTTTTCTCTTTATCATTTTTGCTGTTGGACTTCAAATTTTGATTGCACTAAAATATAATGGCTTTCCCAGGCAATCTAATAAGAGATAACTATGGCTAATATCATTTAGTTTTCAAGAATAAAGCCGATATGGTAGATTTATATTATCTTTTATAAATCTCTTTGAAATGTTAACTAAAACATTTTTACGTTCATAACAATTTTGTTACATCTATGGTAAGGTATTTTGACTGCATAAAAATATAATGGTTTTGCCAATCAATCTCATCAGAAAATATATATGGCTAATATAATTTAGTTTTAAAGAATATACCAAATATGACAGATTAATATCATTTTAGGAAAAATCTCCTTGAAATACTGACTAAAACGTATTTACGTATATACAATTTTGTTATATATATCATAAGTTTGGGGGACATTTCCACGTCTTTTCATTAGCTTCCAGAGCCGGATCTGATAAATGAATTATAAACAAAATTGGAAGTTGCCTTATTATGATGATCATTTCAATCAGAGAAAGAATTCCCCATCCGTCGCATTATATCAGAAAATGTTGTATTAATAATAACCCGAAAATCATGGCAGCCCAAAGGCTGGATCCCAGCTAATCAGAAAATTATGAAGGATTAAATTTCAAACGAGAAAAAAAAAATATTCGTAATTATTTTGAAGGCTGCAGATTCGTCAATTAAGATAATCACGTATGCTAATACGGCGGCTTTGTAGTGTTTCCGAGTATCCTGCAGTTGGCCTGTTTCAGGCTCTGAATAATTGAGAAAATGCCCAAGTACTACTAGAATGGTATTTTGATGAAGACTTTAAATTCATCTGTAAAAACAATATTATTTGTTTTCGTGTTTTCATTGATTTATACCCTGTGAGTATCGGGAAGAATTTCGTGACATTGAAACTTACGAAGGAGCTATTCTGTGATACGTTTTAAGACAGAGTAAGAAATATCTTAATTACTGTAAGTTTATCCAGCCAAAATATTTTTTTCTTTCGGTTTTTCCCCTTCATTGATTTATGCCTCGTAGGTATAGTAAGAAATTTCCTGTATATTGCGTTTCAAGCAGTGCGTGTTTGGTGCGTTATCTCTGCTTTCCAATGAATATGAATAAACAGAACGAGAATGGGCTGTGACCAGGGAAGTACCTATTCAGTTGCCCATGGCAAAGTGTATATGTATGTATGTATGTATGTGCAGTATGTATATGCATGTGTATATCTATGTATGTATGGATAGATAGATAGATAGATACTATTTGACTTTTTCATGAGTAATTAATCGATGAAGTCTTTATCTTAGAAAAAAAAAAAGATTGAATTGTCAACAAAATATCAAATTTCTCAGCAATTCAGAGAAAAAAAATCAGATTTCGCCGCTTTCTTGAAAGTTTTCAGTCGGGAGACTGTGAAGAAATCAAGTGAAAAATTAAATATCCGACACTTATGTAAATTGAGCTTGTTTCACATTTGTTACTGAAAAGGCAAAAGATTTCAGAAATGGGATATTTCAGGCATAATGTTCTTTGAATTCGTCTGCTTGAAATTTTATTCTGAATAACGCAGTGTAGCAGCGAAGCAATTAGGGCACACAATTACATATATGCGGATTACAAAGGATTATGAACGGATTATGTATTTCAATTACTGCCTAGAGCGAGTAGATCGTCCAATTAGATCTAATTCTCTTTGCACTGATTCATACTTGTACGTATTTCGTCGCTGAATTTGCAATATTAAATTAAAAATGCTGTATTCAGGTTCATATCCAGTATTCATTAAACTTTCACTTTTATGTGGATAAGTTGATTATTTTTTTCATTAACATAAATAAGTGTTCGGTCGTTTTCTAAGTGTAGGTCAGAGTGTTCTCGTTTTCTAAACTCTCTGAGGTGTAAGTGTAGGTCAGAGTGATCTCGTTTTCTAAACTCTCTGAGGTGTAAGTGTAGGTCAGAGTGATCTCGTTTTCTAAACTCTCTGAGGTGTAAGTGTAGGTCAGAGTGTTCTCTTTTTCTACGCTGAAGTGAGTCCTTTTTATATGAAACATTGACAGTGACCCGTTGTCTGAGAGGGAATATCTTGTTGCGTATTTTCATATTTTTATTAATATATTTTGCAGTACATTCATATCGTCACAACTTGAAGCATTGGATATGGGATTACAGAAAATATTTGTTTAAAAACAGAATACATAAGAGAGAGAGAGAGAGAGAGAGAGAGAGAGAGAGAGAGAGAGAGAGAGAGAGAGAGAGAGAGAGAGTATAATATTTTGTCAGGTTATGAATGATTAAATATTACTACATCATATGTTTCTGACGATAAACAAAATCGTTGATAAAAAAATGGCAAAGAAATACGACTATTAGTGAAAGCTTCCTTACATAACAAAGTATATTTTTTATATTAGGTATGGACAGCAAACGAGATATAAATACATGAAATAAACAAAATAAAACGTATTATTTCACGTATTTGTAGGATAACCGCCTTTGTCAGCAATTAAGAAAAGGTCAGGATACAACTGAAGATTTATTTATTCATTCCCTCAACTTCAATTGAGAAAAGGATCAGGCTCTGTCTCGATTCACATTCTGTAAACGAACGCTATTGTGCCGGCTTTGTCTGTCCGTCCGCACTTTTTCTGTCCGCCCTCAGATCTTAAAAACTACTGAGGCTAGAGGGCTGCAAATTGGTATGTTGATCATCCACCCTCCAGTCATCAAACGTACCAAATTGCAGCCCTCTAACCTAAGTAGTTTTTATTTTATTTAAGGTTAAAGTTAGCCATAATCGTGCTTCTGGCAACGATATAGGATAGGCCACCACCGGGCCGTGATTAAAGTTTCATTGGCCGCAGCTTATACAGAATTATACCGAGACCACAGAAAGATAGAGCTATTTACGGTGACCTTGATTATACGCTGTAGCGGCCGTACAGAAAACTCGATTGCGCCGAAGAAACCTCGGCTCATTGAAAGTCATAACATTGTTTATTTCTTACTTCCGTTATTCGTTGTACCTAGAACGAAACGAAATGATGACAAAGGGGCGATAAATGGAAAGTACATTACACACACTAAAAAAATATAAAAAATTATCAGTTTCCAATTCCCGGGAATCCGATTACGAAAACCCCCCATTCCCACGAAGTTTCGACTCAATTCAGGAGGAATGAATAAAGCCCTATATCCTGGTTATTAGATTAATATTGGGAAAATTTTAATTCTCATTTGCAATTCAGAACTGATATTGCGAGGAAGCGAGTTTATAAAATAATTTATGCTCACGGTATAGATGAGTCTATTACTATTATATTTCATTTGAAATAGGTTGGGAAATTAGGCAGAGGAAAGTATTTGATAGCGATTACCGTAAGAGGTATTTCGTAATATCTGATTTTGTATGGACATTTTATTATTATTATTATTATTATTATTATTATTATTATTATTAGGGAGGAGGCCTTCTCTGCGGGCAGTAGCGTTGAAACTTATGGCTGTTCCCACGGCACTGAATTTGTGTAGAGTCTTGTCCGTTCGTCTTGCAATCTTCTTTCCATCAAGCTTCCTAATATAATGACATGTAAAATGTTTTCCAGTTGCCTGAGTTTTATTTCCCCTCTGACGTAACAATAAGTATTTGGTGCAGCTTCTGGTTGTAGCATTCAGAGGTGTGGATGAGCGAGCAATGACCCTTTAAATGATGTCGCGTCAGTTTTAACAGTAGAATGATTTCTGGAGCGTTGCTGTTGTTGGTGCTGGAGAGAGAGAGAGAGAGAGAGAGAGAGAGAGAGAGAGAGAGAATGAATATTGCAACGTAAACGAGTTACTATACGATTTTTAATTGTTCATGTAAGATAACCATTGCAAAATGTTGCAACTCTCCGACTCTAATTGATAAAAATACGTCTCTCTCTCTCTCTCTCTCTCTCTCTCTCTCTCTCTCTCTCTCTCTCTCTCTCTCTCTCTCCGCTCAAATAAAACGGGCGAAGGAAGAAAAAAGCCATTTCTGGTTAAGATTCTAAGAAAATCTATGACTGTTTTTTTTCGAGAATGTCAGTTCGTGGTCCCATGTTGACCTTCGAAGACCTAGGCCTATGCTGTTGATTAACACACTGCTCAGGTAAATCTCCCATCATTCAACAGCTAAAGTATGAATGTGAAAATGGTCACTGTATTCTATTTTCTTCATTGTATTCATATTCATCATTGTAATCTATGTTATTCATTGTATTTTATATTGTTTGGAGCCACCCCTTAGATGGGAAAATAACTGGCATAGGCCTAATTCAGTTTTGGAAGTAGGAGCAGATATCTTATAAATGCTATCTATTTGTCATGAAAAAGTAGGCCTAGTATTCAATATTCACATATATATTATATATATAAATAATACAATGATTTTTCATGTAAATATCAGGTTTCACCATAAATATGAATGTTCATCGTCAACTGGGAACAGCATAAATTTTGAAAACAAGTTTTTATTTTGGCATTCATTATAATAACAAAAACATTTTAGGATTTAAATATTACAATAGCCACAAAATGAGCATTGAACATGCTCTCTCTCTCTCTCTCTCTCTCTCTCTCTCTCTCTCTCTCTCCTCTCTCTCTCTCTCCTCTCTCTCTCTTAAGATAACAATCTAAGAGGTTCCGGAGAAATAAAGCTAAATGGTGAAGCCGTTTGCTCTTTCGGAGATGAAGGCTACGAATGACGGTTCTGTATGACGGTCACTAGGCCTACATTATCATTGCATATGTATTTATACTGTATATATATATGTGTGTGTGTGTGTGTCTGGTGTTATTTTAGAAATTGATAGGCGCTTCTTTGTCGGAATTTAAGGCCTACGGCCTCACTCCACAGTCACTAGGCCTAATGTTCTTCGTTTCTAACTTCCATGTACGAACGTGAGCTCCGATGGCTCTCTATTGGGAATGGAGATTTTAACAAAATGTTACGAAGTTATTTGTATCAAAATTCAGTGAATTTCCTTATAATTACAATTGTAAAGAGATACACTAGGTTTTATAACCACAGATTGAAGACGATAGGCCTAAAAGTTGAGTTACAGTTACAGCATTTGATAACTTTGTAGTGGCTGTTCAGTGCAGTCTCTCTCTCTCTCTCTCTCTCTCTCTCTCTCTCTCTCTCTCTCTCTCTCTCTCTCTCTGTTATTCAAGGAGGTTTATAAGAGAGAGAGAGAGAGAGAGAGAGAGAGAGAGAGAGAGAGAGAGAGAGAGAGAGAGAGAGAGCACATTCAGTGTTGAGAGGAAAGAGAGAGAAAGACTGAGAGGGTAAATGTTTATTTTTCTGTCTCTCGAAGTCTGACCGAGTCGTCGTGCATGTTGGCAACACTCACTGTCCGGAAACCTCTACGCGACACCGAAGCCATTTTTGTTCTTCCGAAGTCTTTTGATCCCAACGAATTTGAGTCGCTTTTTAACTCTCGTTTTCTTCTCCTCTATAGAATCGACTTTGGCTCATTCCATAGAGTCAGTTTCGGAGTCCCCGAAGGACTCTCCGTTTCCTGGCCTCGAGGGATTTGTCACGGAAGGAGACGGAACAGAAAGCAGACGTCTCTTGAGCTCCTTATACTTTGCGATACCATCTGCTTTCTAGCCTCGCGCTAACCCCTACAGATGACGGCTTCTTGTGAGGCTTTTTTTTTTAAAGATCAGCTCTGGGCTCACTTTAACCTGTGCGAGGCTAGTCCCCCAACAGGGTGATTGGGTGCCTGTGCGAGGCTAGTCTCCAAAAGGGAGAGTGAGTGCCTGTGCGAGGCTAGTCTCCAGTAGGGTGACTGGGTGCCTGTGCGAGGCTAGTCTCCAGTAGGGTGATTGGGTGCCTGTGCGAGGCTAGTCTCCAATAGGGTGATTGGGTGCCTGTGTGAGGCTAGTCTCCAAGAGGGAGATTGGGTGCCTGTGCGAGGCTAGTCTCCAATAGGGTGATTGGGTGCCTGTGTGAGGCTAGTCTCCAAGAGGGAGATTGGGTGCCTGTGCGAGGCTAGTCTCCAAGAGGGAGATTGGGTGCCTGTGCGAGGCTAGTCTCCCAATAGGGTGCTGGGTGCCTGTGCGAGGCTAATGACAGGGTGGCTCAGAAAAAAAAATACCCGAACGCTGCGTTCGTATGCAAGATTTTGACCCTGACTTTAACATGACACAAATAGGCATCAATTGTCTCTTTCATACAAGTAACCGGGAATGAAATGGCTTATAATTAAATGCTCTTCCTAATTACTTTATTAAAGTATTAGAGTAAAGACCACCTTGTGATATAGTCTGTTGACTATATCGGAAGACGAAGTCAAAGCCAGTCGAGCATCAGGAAGAAGATGAGGAGGAGGAGGGGTAGGAGGAGGAGGAGGAAGCCATGGAACGAAGGCATGAATTAACGACGTAAGACGTTAGACCGATGCTTCAGTATACAAAGAGAGAAATGTCTCTTGACCTTCAAAATCAAACTTTGTCAGGCGTGAGGTTTGACGAACCCGGTGTGACTTAAACCACTGAGGTTCAACTGGAGGTTTGTTTATCTCGCTCAGATGCGGCTTCATGCTCTAATAAACCAACGACAGGTGACTGAGGCTGGTTTAATTAAGAGAGACAGAGTTGAAGAAGAAGAAGAATAAGAGAACCTAGGCCTATATAAGTTATGATGGGCACGACAGGCCATTTAAACAGTTGATTGATTGATTGACTGTCTTTGTCACATGACGAATAGTGGTTGCGTATCCACGAGAGTGTGAAAACCATTCATTCTTTGTTTGCTTGCGTGGTTTTATTGTGTTTTTATTTCTATCACACTGGTTTACCAGGTGACTTTCATCATACATAAGAGAGAGAGAGAGAGAGAGAGAGAGAGAGAGAGAGAGAGAGAGAGAGAGAGAGAGAGAAAGAGAGAGAGCGCTAACCGCTACCAACCAGATGTATGGATAATCGCCTATTAATTCATTACACACGTTAGTAACTCACATTAAATAGACCGTGCTTAGGATTTGCATTTATGTTTCACGCAAAATTTCTTTCTTAAATTAAAATACACTTTTTATTATTGCGATTCGAACGACGCTTGGCTAAAGACACGACGTTTACTAGTAGTTGAGTTGCATTTAACAGAAACTTTAATATATATATATATATATATATATATATATATATATATATATATATATATATATATATATATATATATATATATATATATATATACCTTCATTGTACTAGTATATGACCGAAGCTCCTCTCTCGTTTCAGCAAACAATATTGAAAAACGTGGAGAACACAGCCGTTCTTAAATGATGAGGATAGAATCGCATATGTAGCTTGATAATTAGCGAAGGACAGATAATTGCCCATTGAACACATTCTGACAAAAAGTAAACACACTCAATTTCCATTCGCAATGACTTTCCTCAAAGAATTATATTTAGTCAATCTGAACTTGACACACTGTTGCCACAAGGTTTGCTGTTGAGGAAACAAATATCCTTACCATTCTTTTGATTCTATTTCTTAAGTTATGGAATTTATAAGGGGAAAAAAAATTATAGCTTGTTATACGTATATTTTTTTTTTTTAGAAATAACACACTAATTTTTTTTTTATTATTTATACCTATATTTGCTTATTTCCTCTATGACAGACTAAATAACATGAGTAGTACGTAAACTATCATAAAATTGTATTTGACAACTAATAAAACAGTTCATTACTTACTGTTTGTGTTCACCTTTGCACTTCTTGTGAAATAAACTTTCTCACGTTTGACCTTTCTCTAGAAATATGCTTCCACTTTCTTTTCTGGAGTTCGAGTGGACAATGGGATTTGCTTTAGTTTAGGAGAAAAGTTTAGCTGCCTCTCAAGTGTAGGACAATACAGATGAGAGCAGGAAAACTTTTGCTAAGTAAATAAAGTTTCCTTCGGGTACGTTACCTCTCTCTCTCTCTCTCTCTCTCTCTCTCTCTCTCTCTCTCTCTCTCTCTCTCTCTCTAATACACATACATATGCACACGTTACCACAAAGAATTTATCGTATCATTCCGCATTGAATATTTGCGTTAAATCTCTCTCTCTCTCTCTCTCTCTCTCTCTCTCTCTCTCTCTCTCTCTCTCTCTCTCTCACACACACACACACACACACACACATTTTGCCGCAAAGAATTTATTGCATGATTCCGACTGAAATATTTGCATTGAATCTCTCTCTCTCTCTCTCTCTCTCTCTCTCTCTCTCTCTCTCTCTCTCTCTCTCTCTCTCTTTCACTCACACACACACACACACACAGAACACAAACATACACACACACAAAATTCACCACAAAGAATTTATCGTATAGTTCCGAGTGTAATATTTGCCTTAAAGTAAAAACTACCGCATTATCCTAATGGGTTTCAGCGACTATCTGACCTTCCCAGATTCCAGACTTATTTGTCCTTTATTATCTGTTGCTCATGGAATGTGCTTACGATACACCACCTATTATTAATTACAGGCTGCTCTAGAAGCAAGGCACAGTGCCAGCATAATCCTGACTTAACCTAAAAAAAGAAATAAGCAAAGCGAAAAAAACTCATTAGTGACGAAACTACTTCCTGCTCAAGTAATGAAATAAAGAAAAAAAAAACACAATAATTGTGTTTTTCGTTGTGTTTTTAGCGAGCAGAAAGACTACGGCAATTTTAAATTAAGGATCTGAAGGAAGAGTGAATTGACGGAGGATTTCAAGACAAACATTGGATCTGAAGCAGTAGATTTTCTTTGAAGAGAAATTATACACGAGTTTTTTTTTAATGTTGCTGCTAAATGGGTTCGCATCAGTCCATAAATTTCTTAATATTTGTGAATATAAAAATTCACACATGCATAAGTGACAAAAGAATGATAATTATTTGGTAATATAATTTTTTTTTAAACAGACGATACGATAAGATAACGATTATAGTTCAAAGATATCAATAATGACGTTTCATTTTCTTGGGTGAAATCAATAGAGTATCTCGTTGACTGGCGCGCAAAAAGTAATTCAAAATTTCCGTTTTTAATCTAAGGCCGTACAAAGAATTTCTAATAATTCAGAGTTCACTCTGATACCGTAATTATTTGTTTTTTTGAATAGAGGTGCTTAAAATACCGTAATACGAACTCTGCCCAAAGGGAAATTTAATGGAGAACGAGAGAAATTATGCAGATTGGAAGAAATCTTTTGTATAGCTGAAATGAAAAATTTCCCAACGCATTTATATTTCATCTGATATAATAACTTTCAGCAATATTTCTCGGTTTAGGAAATGAGCGACTTATCAGTTCCGGAAATTGGAGATCACTCTAGTGAAGAAAATGTCTTGAAGACGCATGGTACCTTTTCAAGTTGTTTAATGCTTTCTCAGATGGTAAGAATAAAACATGGTAAGAACAAAACAAACTTGTTTGGAAGGAAGAAGGTATACGAAGTCCCTAGACAAGTTTTCCTCCATCGAAATTAACTTTATTCATGAGAGTTGAAGGTGGTCTCATGCATCAAGCATAATGGCAGATGAACCAAAGCCTTAGCAAACGTCCTCGAGGAAAGAGCTTTCAGCGTCTGGACAGAGCAATAATGTTTTAGCTCGATTAGGACTTAAAATATCGTGATTTTCACCAGACAAGTGTGAGGCAGCCTAGACGCCACGGAATATACCTGACAGGTTGAATTCAATATTCATAAATATTGTAGAAAAATAAATCACTTCTGTGACATTGATTTCACATCTTTGTTTTGCATGGGCATGCAAATTTCATCAAGAAAAGAGCTTTCAGCATTTGAGCGAAGTAATAATATTTTATTATTACACATGGAAGTATTGCTATTTTTACCACACAAGTAGGAAGCAGCTAAACCGTCGTAAAATATACGTGACAGGCTAAATTAAAAATTCATAAAAAAAATGCAAAAAATGAGTGAATTCTGCAGCGTTGATTTCACATTTTTTTCTGTAATATAAGACAAATCTCTGACGATAAATTAGCTTAAACGCCATAATCAACAATTATTTTTTTTCACGCAGTCGTGCAACGCAGTTATTGTTAATCAAATACATTCCACGCAGTTTACGTGTTTCATTAAAGCAAAGGTCGACAGCTCCCGGGCAGCTCGACATAAATGAATAGGTCTATGCATTCCAAAACTCATGTGGGGGAACCACAAAAAACAGTTTTTATTTATTTGTTTACATTTTACCTTTATTTTTTCCAGTTATTCTTGAAAAATATGTTCTGGTAATATAAAGAGAATAGATATTTATAAAATAACACCGGTATTCCGATCAACATCTGTAAGTGGGTTTTAGTGCTGGGAAACTCTTTTCAAAGTTCTTTGCTTAAAACTGCTAGGGCAAATATATATATATATATATATATATATATATATAATATATATATATATATATATATATATATATATATATATATATATATATATATATATAGATATATATATATATATATATATATATATATATATATATATATATATAGATATATATATATATATATATATATATATATATATATATATATATATACAGTATATATATATATATATATGTATATGGGAACATTTTAAACTATTATAACCTCAACTATCCTCAGAACAATTAATAAGCATTACAGAAATAAACCTAAATTCGAGTTTTCGTGATATTCCAACACCTAGACAAAAACATTCCAATAAAGCAATTCTCTCTCTCTCTCTCTCTCTCTCTCTCTCTCTCTCTCTCTCTCTCTCAGTCTTGTTATCTCTATCTTCCATTCACCTTAAATCTACTCGACTACTAAAACGTTTAATCCCTCGGCCTAGAGAGAGGCAGGACACTAAAAGAAAAGAGAAACGTATAATTTCTTTTGTCTCGGAGCCATTTATTTTCCGGCGGGGATTTACAGCGCTTATTCTGACAAAGGAATCATTTACCACTTCCTCTAACAAATGGCTCCCATTCGTCACTTGTAATCGCTTTGCCTTTGACAAATGAACGCTTCTCATTCCTTCGGCTCGAGCCTCAGTACACGAATTGGTCAGAAAAGTGTCGTTTTCACCGAGGTGAAGATCGTATATTTTTTTTACAGCCACGAGATCTCGTTATTGGGTTCATTTCTGAAATTGTTTGGAGTGATGGCTGGCGTGCTTTTCCAAGAAGCTAAACCAGTGGCAGGTTCTATATATTGCAAGATGAGTTGTTTGCTCTGCAAGAAAGAAAAATATTTATACCGCCAAGGTGACAATATAGTGATTTTTTTCTTCACTCCATACTGAGCGCAGTTTAGCACAAGACCATCCGTTCACTGACCCGGTTCCTCAAATACTGATCTTTTGCTCGAGCGAGCAGACTGGACCTCCTAATTCCAGATTCGTTGCTTGTAAAGAGGATGAAACCGAAACTGAACGACAACTTGTCCGGTAAACGATTAGCAATGATGTGGTTGGTTTGCAGAAGGTAAATAACAGGTCAGCATCAATTTTACTTTTCTTTACATTTTTGCATTTTTATAACTATTCCTGCTTTTTAGTTTCTGTTCTGTTTATGGTCTATTAGTTTATTTTTAACCTTAGGGTCAATTTTGTATCCTCTCATTTGCTCTACCCGTTTTGTTAAGTTTTAGTAAGACAATTTCATTACATTTTCAACGATTTCTACGTCTTGTTGGTATTTCAGCCTGATGAAGAGGCTATTTGCCAGAAAGCTTGCAAGAGAAAACGTTCTAGTGGTCTTGGCAATATTATTCATCGTCAAGCTAAGATTTCCAAGTCCTGTCACTGAGGAAAACTTGGTAGTTGTGATGTAAAATAACAGAGATGCTGAAAAACAGATTATATTTCTTAAGCTTATAATTAGTTCCTCATATATATCACAGTATCGGATAAAGTTGGTATTTTTTGTAAAAATAAAATTAAACAGTTCAGGGGCGTTATGTGGACATTAAAGAGTACCTGGAATTTATAATATCTAGCTTTCGTTTCTGTAAACAGTATAACCTTTATAACCAAAAGTATTGGCCTTCCTTTATTATTATTATTATTATTATTATTATTATTATTATTATTATTATTATTATTATTATTATTATTATTGCTAAGAGATGCACAATTTCGTGAAAAAAAATCTGTTCAAAAAAATCCACAATTACATAGTAAATATATTACTATGTACATAGTAATATATTTACTATATATATAATTTGGATTTTTATTACACACATTATTATTATTATTATTATTATTATTATTATTATTATTATTATTATTATTATTATTATTATTATTATTCTGAAAATGAACCCTATTCATATGAACAAGTCCCAAGCCCAAAGGGGCTATTAACTTGAAATTCAAGCTTCCAAAGAAGATGGTGTCCATGTGAAAGAAATGACAGATGATAAAAGTAAGTACAAAAAGAAGAGATTAGTTATTAGAAAAGAAAGAATGAGTTAATAAATTAATAAATAAACAAACCAAAATGTAAATAAATTATTCAAATATAAGGAGAATTGTTTCAGAATAGTAATACATCGCATCTTTGCTTGAACATAACTAAAATTATGTGTGAGTATTTTCGATAAGGAGAAGCTTCAACCCACAACAATTATAAGAGCATATTATAAGACCATATTTTCCAACAAACAGACGACACACTACAGCACTAGATGAGGACATCTAAAGATACCAAAAGGAATAAAGCAAACATAATTAAATGCAACAACTCCATTCCGTTCACCCAGACGTTCAGAAGAAATGGCATTGTCTATATAAAGAAAACAAAACAAAAAATCTCCGATGTCCAAATGGACTGCTCCCTCCTATCCAATTACAAATTCATGAAGCTCTTTCCTTGATTTTAAAACCTTCATAGGGGATTTTTTTCCTCTGTACTTTGGGCAAAATAAAAGATCAACAATGTAGGAAGTCTCACATTTATTTCTGATTCGTAAGAGAACTGACTTATGGTTTTTACCCATAAGGATTATTATTCAGTGCAGAAAATGCCAAAACTCTAAACATATCTTTTAGGGAGTCTCTCTAAATTTCTTGTTTTTCATTCATTCATAAGTTTCTGCTAGACGTCGCTCCTTCATAGATGTAAGAAACGTTTAGATGGAGCAAATGTGAACTCTGCAAGGATATTTACAACGCCATTTTGGAATGCATGTAGTTGCCACAGAAAAGTTTATTATCTCTCTCTCTCTCTCTCTCTCTCTCTCTCTCTCTCTCTCTCTCTCTCTCTCTCTCTCTCTCTCTCTCTCCTCTGCAGTATTAGGGGTTTATTCCAGTAGCCTGTACTGTATATTAAACTCGAAAAAATAAGGGGTTTAACCTCAATGGTAAACCACACAGGGTAAGCCCACGTCTGGGCGGGGAATGGGTCCTACGGGTTCAGTACCCCCACCCCCTCGATCAGGTAGTGACAAGGTATCCTAGGTTGTGATAGGCAAGAGTTACTGATTGATTAAAAGCAAGGGTCCGTGCTGGCATAAGGCCAGGTAAATCTATAATAATAACAGATAGGGTCTGGAATGTGAGACTTGGGTGTATTCTCATTTGAATATGGGGATTCTGGTGCATTTTCATTTTGCTTAATTAAACGGCTTTCTTGTTGTATTTTGACTACAATTTCACAGGAGCCAGTGACTGCTAAAACAAAGCTTTTTTTTGGGAAAAGCGATGTCGTGTGTACTTCGGAAATTCTACGAAAGCTAACTCAAAACACAGACGGAATTCAGTGACTGAAATGAACACCATTTGCTGTTGTAAACATGAGAAACTTGACGAAAGAATATTTGTTCCGAAATGTTGCAAAGAGCATTTTGAAATCATCCACGATGTTGCAACTCGTGACGAAAACGTGGAGAGAGCATTGGATAATAAAAGAAAGAGTTGCAGCGGTCGTCATTGTTCTTAATGATTGCAAGTAAACATGACATGTGAATGGCAACATCAGACTCTTTTATTCACACAACAATACCACCAAGAATTACTGCCACCGAAACCTTTGGCTACTCGTCAGGTGAATTCTACTGGATGGCGAAATATGATGCTGTAATGTGATTCAGTTTTTCTTTCCTAGACTAAGCAATTAATTTGCTAATTAGGGCTGCTTTTATGCGTAATGAAACGGCATCAAGGCTCCTTTCATCTTTCAACTCACAAAGGATGAGAGAGAAAGAGATATGAGAACGCTCTTGGTAGCCATTTTTTAAAATTCGATTATAGATGAACCGTCTTCTTAATCTTTATACAAAAGACATCTCACGTGTTCTCAGGAGCGACTGGCTAGCACTGCTAGTTCAGAGGTTAAAATGATAATTTCTGATATCACGAAATACGTATCTACCTGGGAAAAGTAGCCAGGAGAAAGATAAACCACTAAATATTTTCGTATTTCCAAAGCGCAGGTTGAACTTTTCGTTATCCGGAAGAAAAAGATGACAGGGCTTTTGCAAGTGAAAGTTAAGTGTTTTAAAGCATTACAATAATCCCTTTCATGTCATAAGATTCTATTTAAAAAACAAAAAAGAAGAAAAAATTTTATTTCGTGCTCTGCTCACTCACTGCATCTAAATTGAACCATTTACATATCGCGATTCAAGCAACATAATTTCAATGGAGCCGACGAAACTCGAAGGGCGAAAATTGAACTGCATAAAATTCCAGCCATTACTTTTACTTATGAAGCTGAATGTGATTCAGCATAAAGAGTCAGACGCATATTAAAGGGAACCACTGACCTGACTTTCCGTGTTTCCTACTAACTCTGTAAAACATTCCACTAAATCGTCGTAATTTCCACGTATTCAAATTTCATGCAAAGAATCACAATTTCATTTCTCTCTACCTAAAATACTTCTTTGCTCCGGCGCCCATCTGAAAAAAGGACGATAGATAGAATTGCAAATGACAGTCGATGCATTTAAGACTTCAAATGAATTATAAATGCTAATTAACACTTTCGGAGTTTTGAATTTGAGATACATGTCGAAAGAGTGATTGAAACAAAATCCTGGTTAAGTTACGCAATGCTGCTCATTAGCATGTCTATGAAATATTCAGGCAGAAACATAAAGACTTTGTAAAACTACTTCTGTCTGGTGAAAGGATTACACAGAAATTTGTACCTGAATTTTCATGAGACAGAAATTGACCGAATATGTCTCTTAAAACCGATGGCACGTGATTAGTTTCCTGAACTTTGCAGGCTGGAATGTTTAATCTTGCTATTCTTAACAAGAAAATCATGTTGTTGATTTGTTTTTTCTTTGTTACTCCGGAAAAACACATCATATTTTTCAAATTTTAATAATAGTGGGAGTCCCTGACTGGGAATTAGGATTATGTAGTTAGGTAGATCTAGAACTACACAAGGCATCTTTGTTATGGGATTATGATGTACGTGTGTGTGTTTGTGTGTGCGTGTGTATAAGGATGTAGCAGGTGCTGGGGGGGAGGGGGAATAGTACCCTCTCTTCGGAGAATCTTGCGCTTTCCAGATGATCTTGCTCCAGAAGATCTCAGCTGAAGAAACCAAAAATCTTAGTAACATTTACTGTAATTTTTAGTAACCATCTTTGATAATTCCCTCGACAAAAGCAAGTGAACACGACGGTTAAATATTTATACTTGAAATATTTGATTAAAGGGATGTCGACCAGTTTTTTTTTTTTTAATTTGGATATCTGATAACGGCAACTCGTAATATTTTCATTAAAAGTAGCAAAGGAGATATAGACGTTCATTTATAAAATGCTTAACTTCCTGTCTCTTGTATAACTAAGTACTGGAGTCTTCCATCTTAATTTTTCGCCTGTCAAAAAGTTTTCCTAAACCTTTTAGTCCTTTCTGAGCCGGTAGATTTTTCCCAGCTCATACCATCCTATCTCCAAGATAAAAATCTCTTTGACCAAAAGCTCCCTCTCTCTCTCTCTCTCTCTCTCTCTCTCTCTCTCTCTCTCTCTCTCTCTCTCTCTCTCTCTCTCTGAGGTGATGTGTTTTTCACTGGTTTTATTTAAATAGTTTGGCTTATGCGATTTGCTTTATTTTGCCTTTCAAAAACAAATAATTTTTTACCATAGTTCTCTCTCTCTCTCTCTCTCTCTCTCTCTCTCTCTCTCTCTCTCTCTCTCTCTCTCTCTCTGGTTATATGTTTGAAACGGTTTTATCTAAATGGTTTAGCTCATTTGATTTTCTTTATTTTTCCACTCAGAAGCAAATAATTTTCTTACCATAGCTCCCCCGCCCCCTTCTCTCTCTCTCTCTCTCTCTCTCTCTCTCTCTCTCTCTCTCTCTCTCTCTCTCTCTCTCTCTCTCTCCTGTTTGATTTCTCTGTTGATTTGCTAATACATACACGTGGTACCAACCCTCCTTTTTATAGAAAAGTGATTATGCAGCCCAGGCTTCTCTCTCCAGATTTTTAGGGCTTCCAGGAGGCTTAGACGGGAATGGTCGGTGTTTAATTAATGATTTCAGCACTAGGGATGACGTCACATCCTCATATCCTGACGGTGCGTGCCGTCCTGGCGTTATTTTAGATGGCGCCTTCCCGAGCGTGGCAGGAGATCGTCCTAGATCAGCGCTTAGTCGTCAGACCGATGCAGGAGCTGAGGCAGTCACTCTCAGACGGGCATTTGTGCCGCTAGACCAGGTTGGTTCTCTTCAGGGGATCCTGTTGGGAAGGACCGGTTCATTCTGCATCGCCTGACTGTTGGGCAGGTGTACTAGGAGAGTTATGGGTGGAAGGCACCAACAGGAGAAGAGCGCGCAGCCAGGTCCATCATTGGAAGAAAACGTCGGCTCATCTGACCTAGAAAAAAAGAGAGGAAGTTTTTTTTTATATATTACAGAAATGGAAAACCAGTAGCCTAGTGATGAAAAATAACACGGCCCTCTTCAACTGACGGACACCAGGTGTTAAACTCTACGGGTTGATCTACCCATGTTTCACGGCCTTTTCTGTTGCATGAGAGAAGCACAATAATTATTGTTATACAAAGGCAGTGTCGAGTTATCGCCCAATATTAACCTAGAAGAGAATAGAATGATATGGGAAATAATAATAATAATTATTATTATTATTATTCAGTTAATGAAAGCTGTCCATATGGAACAAGCCCACGCGGACCACTGACTTGAAATTCAAGCTTCCAAAGAATATGGTGCTCATTAGGAAGAAATAATAATAATAATAATAATAATAATAATAATAATATAATAATAATAATAATAATAATAACTGTAAAAGCCGAAGAATCTGAGAAAAATGAGACTCAAAGGAAATAATAATTTTACAGAAAGTTTTGAAGTGATGTTCCTTTCAGTCAGGTAAATTTCTCAGGAAGCCTTCCAGCAGTCCACAGTAGAACTGCTTTGCGAAAGAAACATATAAGAGAGAGATTTCGGAAGCAGGAAATATTATTCTCATAATAATTTTGGCCACGCCACGGGAAATCTATCACCTGTACAGAGTAAAATATACGCGGGGGGTTTTTGGCGCGCAGAATATTGCGAAACTTTATTCCCGGAAAAGCAAAGTAATTGCGATACTCCGAGGACATTTGTATCTGGCCGGGGAACGAAAATGTTCACTTTGTCAGACAGATGAAACGAATTGGTGCCGTCGAACAAATTTACTTCGATGACAATAGAATTTTAACCAATTCATTTCTGAACATTGCATTTACAGGAGTAATATTGATTTCAAGTTTAGCGGGTAAAACCCACTAAATTATCCTAAAGCTAATTTTTATTCGGCCCAAAACAATAATGTTAAGAAATCAGGGGTTTTGCGTGTGTGAAGCCTTACGTATGTTGAGGATGAAACAGACGGTGTTAGGATATAGATAGGAAACATCCTATCCATACTTCACTGTTTGTCCCAAACAGTGAAGTTACTATTATGAAATTCATTCGATTTGCCAAACATTCTCATTTCGCACGTGAAATATGTTTAGCGGTTTGCGTGTGAGAGCTTATTGATTATTTTCCTGATAGACGAACTGCAGCAGTAGAAACGTCAAGGGGAATATTCAGTGGTTTCCTCTCCAGTGAATCGAGACATTTTTAACCACAGGATTTTTGCTGGCGCAGGAATAAAAGGGACGGGGAAGTGGCTATGGAATTCTCGTGAACTATACAAGATAACGAAAACTATGATCAGAAAATTAAACCACTTGATGCTGATTGCCTGAGTACTGATGAGCAGTAACTTCCGATATGGTGAATACAGAATGAGTGAGGGAACAGTTTTCTGTTCATATCAGTCAGTGGTTACACACGGTTGCTGACGGAATAAGGATAAATTTAACAAACTTCTTTATAGCAGTTACATAGAAAATCATGATCAGAAAGCAAGTGAGGTTTCCACCATCTAAAAATGTGGGGACTTCTCTTTCAAAAGAGTGACCGCTACAGATATCAAGGACTGTAGAAGTGAAGGAATTATTTCATTTCCGTAGCGTCCATGGATGCACGAAATTCAAGTTCGGCTGCGAAAGCAAACTGAACTCCCGGAGTTACAAAGAAAGGAAGAAAACTGGTCCTTTCTCAGCCTTGAACGAATCACTTTCTTTTACTTGATAACAGCAGCTTTTATAATCACTCATAAAAGCTTAGGCGTTAATTTCATGCTGCGTCAGAAGTCGTGGGTAGTCAATAACATTTGGATTTCAATTCGAACTGATTTTCCCCAGATTTCTCTATGCATGATTATGAGGTTTGTAGAGTGTGATGAAATTGTTCTTTATATATATATATATATATATATATATATATAATATATATATATATATATATATATATATATAAATATATATATATATATATTTATTTATTTATATATATATATATATATATATATATATATATATATATTAAATTAAAAGCCCCTCAGAACGTTACAGCCTATATTAATAAAAGTTTCCGGAATATTATGTAAATGAAAAATACAGTTGTCGAGCTATTTTTATTCAATAACTCTTGACCATTGATGAAAGATTAATTTCTAATCCTCGCATCAAAAAGTTAATTAATAATTTGAATTGGAGTCAA
>JANJGK010000044.1:1293478-1335232 GCA_039081455.1 Macrobrachium rosenbergii | reverse complement strand
CTCCTGCGTGACCATCACCACGGTAATAACCCAAATATTCAATAAAATTCATTCGATAAATCTCTAAACAAAATCCATACCCCTTCCATTCGCAAAAGCCTGGCTGACTGTTACCCTTCAGTCGAGGGTAAACATTGCAGACTCCATTTGTAACAATCAAAACTCTGGCCAAGCGATACACACCGTGTCAGGCAAAGTAAATACATATGTTTTCCTCCCCTCTGCAGTTATTTTGCAAATAAATGTGCGTGGAATTTCTCCTTTCAATTCAGGGCAGGTGGCGGCGTCTACCTATTCACGCCATCGCGCCAGTCACCAGAATTTCAGGGAAAAAGTTACTGAATGTCTTTGTTTGTTATTATTATTATTATTATTATTATTATTATTATTATTATTATTATTATTATTATTATTATTATTATTATTCAGAAGATGAAATCTATTCACATTGAACCAGCCCACAAGGGCCATTGACTTGAAATTCAAGCTTCCAAAGAATATTATTATTATTATTATTATTATTATTATTATTATTATTATTATTATTATTATTATTATTATTATTATTATTATTATTCAGAAGATGAAACCCATTCATATGGAACAAGCCCACCACAATACTCTTTGATGGACTATGGAGATAAAATGTATAAACAGTTCTGAAATAAAATCAGTAATGATTTTGAGCGCAAGGAGTAAACACACGAGGTGATTTAAATAGCTTATTACTTAATTCAGAACTGTATTATCGAGGGTTATTGTTGCTGCCTTCCATTATATTTGAGGCGTCGTTGTTTAGGATAGAACTGAAGATTGTGTCAATATATATAAATATATATATATATATATATATA
Organism: Macrobrachium rosenbergii; assembly: GCA_039081455.1. NCBI lineage: Eukaryota > Metazoa > Arthropoda > Malacostraca > Decapoda > Palaemonidae > Macrobrachium > Macrobrachium rosenbergii. The sequence continues at coordinate 1,334,378 of JANJGK010000044.1, read as the reverse complement.
TATATATATATATATATATATATATATATATATATATATATATATATATATATATATATGAATCATTCCATTTCCCATACGCTCGTCAGGTCTCCGGGAAATAAATCCCTTTATCTACTCGCGTGATAAACAGCAGGACATTCCCCCACTTTTCCACACGGGTAGCGAGGCAAACTTCGTTTGATGTGACCTCCGTCAACGACGAAAAGTTATTCAGGTAGAAAATACAGTCGCCGGTGCCTGTGGCGTCACGTCAATCATGAAAGCCGCTCCTATGAAAAAAATATTTCGTTTGTCACGAACGGTTCTCCTGGGGGAAATGTCAGTACTTTGGGATAAAGGATGATTTTGTTGGAAATGTTTTTATCTGAATTGTCACTTGCTGATGGCGGAATTACGACCGTAATAAGGTATTTCATCTGATTACAGGTGACAAAGGCCTGTCGTTTGTGTAATATCTGTAAATAGTACAGTAACTTTTTCTGTAATGGTTATTGATGGCAATACTCCTGCAGTATTGCGCTCTGAGTACAAATGTACGACGACACTCCCCTCGGGTGTAATTATGACTGTAGGCATTACTTAATAAGGATCTTTGCAGCGTGCCTTCGGCCCCTTTCTGCAACCCCTTTCATTCCTTTTACTGTAATTTCTTTCATATTCTCTTTCTTCCATCTTAATTTCAATCCTCCCCTAACAAGTTTCATGGGCCGCGGCTCATACAGCATTATATCGAGACCACCGAAAGATAGATCTATTTTCGGTGGCCTTGATTATGCGCTCTTGCGGCTGTACAGAAAACTCGATCGCGCCGAAGAAACTTCGGCGCATTCTTTTACTTGATTTTGATTTACGCATATTCCAAATGTGGATCATTTAATTTTGTAGCTAAAATGCCATCATTATGATAAGCTTTTTCATGTAAATCATCAAAAAGAGAAAACTACATTTAACTGCGAATGCCTGAATACTTCATATCTTCGTAAATAGTCTCGCCAGATTCTTCAGTGAGTTTCAACTCCCGATCTGATTTTCAATAAAATTGAGGATGATTCATTATTCTTGACTTGCAATGGTCGCATCAGTCTTTTTGAGACAGGCGTACCATCGCCTTGTCAATAATTACATCTCTTCAACCTTTAAGAGTAACTGGGCTCAGCCTGTATTTACTGTTCTCTGGACTGACATTTCAGACAAACCAGAGTTTTAAATCGAGTCTTAATTCTGACTAGATGCTTTCTCCTTTCAATTTTCTGTAAAAGAAAACTATTGTGCCGGCTTTGTCTGTCCGTCCGCACTTTTTTCTGTCGGCACTTTTTTCTGTTCGCACTTTTTTCTGTCAGCACTTTTTCTGTCAGCCCTCAGATATTAAAAACTACTAAAGCTAGAGTTGCAGCAAACTGGTATGTTAATCATCCACCCTCCAATCATCAAACATACCAAATTGCAGCCCTCTAGCCTCAATAGTTTTGATTTTATTTAAGGTTAAACTTTGACATAATCGTGCGTCTGGTAACTATATAGGATAAGTAAAGATAGATCTATTTTCGGTGGCCTTGATTATACGGTGTACAGAAAACTCGATCGCGCTGAAGAAACTTCGGCTCATTTTTGACTTGTTTACTTTGAAGCTTCTATTTCTTCCAGTGGCTAAATCAAACCGAGCGACTTTCTTTTATTTAGTCTGGACGATCAAAGAAAAGTTATTTGTCTTCTTGTGGCCATGTTAATTATCGTTCTACCTCTTCTTGGACTGTGCAATAATCTCCTAGAGGATGCTGTGGAATTGGAACATATATATATATATATATATATATATATATATATATATATATATATATATATATATATATATATATATATATATATATATATATGTTAATGTTATCACATGCACAATTGTTCTCTGCATTAGTAGAATTACTAACAGGGCCTCGTTCAAACTGGATGGTATCTAATGGAGTATTTATTCAGAAAAAAGTGTGTGAGTGTGTGAGTGTGTGTGTGTGTATGTATGTATGTATGTATGTATAACTGAATCACGAAGATATGGAACGTGGTGAATGTATAAATAAAGACAAATTCTACGAAGGGAACCACTAGCAATATATGTATGTATATATATATATATATATATATATATATATATATATATATATATATATATATATATATATATATATATATATATATACATATACCTAAATACTATTTCCTTTGTCTGAAGAAACATACCAAATAAGAAATCTCCCCCCTAATAATTAACGAGGAGGTCGATGGCAGTCAGCCACCAGAGACATCCGCAACCATCCAATAAATACTAAATGAGGGCAGAAGTTCATGTCTATAAACCGTCAATATGCTTGGCCACTGAAAGTACCTCGTCCCTTTCGCAGATCAGGCAAAGTTAAATTCTTTTTATATTATCTTGAATTAGTCTCACATTCTTTCAGCCTCAAAAGTTAAAGCGGAGATGGTCTGTCTTACTACTCTCAAAAAATTCATCTTGCATTTTATAATTTTATTTATAGTTGTGGGTATTTATTTATTTGTTTGTTTTTCTTTTCTGATAACTGACCTCTTCTCTCCGTATTTCCTATTAGCTTCTGTAACTTCTTACATATGAGCAGCATGTGTTTGGGAGAGTGGGGAGCGATGGCTTAATTAACAGCCTGCATAAACAGTGTGTTTAGACTCCTGAAACTTTGAGCATTAGCTTTGTAAATGATGTTTTGGCAGTAAATTTCAAATGATTTGATTGAATAGTTCGTCAGTTATAGGTATTTTTTCTCTCTGTTTTTTTAGAAGTTTTTAAATTTTATCATTTTTTATTATATAATTTTTACGTAAAGTTTTTCACATATTTTTGAAGTTTTTTATGTGTGCTTACAAACGCTTGTCCTTAATTCCACTAAAATGAACAGTAATAGTCAAAGATTTTTTAAATTTTAATTTTTATCATAAAGTTCAATTTAAATTCATGGAAAAATAACATAAAAATTAATTTCAGCAAAGAAAATATTCTATAATGCAGCGGAATCTATTACTTTATACATTTTTATGGTATGTTGAAAAACGTATATTATACAATCATTTAAGCATAGCTAAAATCATGAAAACCGTGATTTAAGAAAATCAACTCAAAGTTTCATGAAACCTTCACACAATATAACTTACTCAATTGCACTGGTAAAGATATACTGTTCCTTGCGTACTACTTATTGTTAATTGTCTTATTTAATTGTTTGCTTACTTTATACAACGTCTTTTATAAAACAAAATATTCACTTACTTTTCCCTTGACGTGAAAGAATTTCCTGACCACCCACGAGGTACATTTCGTGGTTCCTTTTTGATATTTTTAATGGAATATCCCCAGGAGGCCTATTCTCCATATCTCCCTGACACTGAGTTGAATACAGGACTATGTGACCCAGTGCCAAACTTGAGTGCCAACTAAAAGCCACCGGGCACATACGTCCCATCATGACAGTCCTTTCCTGGTCTATTTCTCTTCGAACTGGTTTCTGAAAAGACTTGATTCTACTTTTTTTTTTTTAAGAATTTTTGCTTTCTTTAGAATTCCTACGAGAATCTCATTTAGGAGGGACATTTTTACATATCTGTTCAACTGCACTCATCTGCAGTGGAAAGGTGGCGGTTTGGAGGCTATGGGAATTTTCCTTCGAACACTTCTTCCAAAGTCTGGAGCGAAATGCTTCTTTCCTATTCCGTGTCTGGCCTCTTAATTATTTTTTTTAATCGCTCTGCTAGCTTAAGTTCGCCATCCACCTTGTGAATATGCTGCAGCATCTCTATGGGAATAAGTATTGGTTCATCAAATTTGTTCGCCATCAGGTGTTTACGTAGCACAAAACACTCGACTGTTGTTTACAATTCTCCTTCCCACGTGGGGGAATCACAGATGATTCACTTCCACTACAAGTTGTAGCAGGAACGAAGTTGTTCATCAGCCTTTCTTGTTTTCCTTACGGCGGCTGGCTCAAGTTTGGCCTACGGTTTGTAAGCGCCGCTTCTTTTGCTTATGAGTGGCATGATGAACGTTCAACACCAATTAAATAAGGGTTAAAAAAAAACAAAGGAGTTCAAGGGAGCAACACAATTACATGAAGACTTTTAAAGCTCACGTGGGTTACTGAGTTCCTCAAGGTCAACGCTAGAACGTTCAACAGCATTAAAATAAGGGGTTTGAAAAAATCAAAAACAAAGGAGGTCAATGGAGCAACACAATTATAGCATCGATTCGGAGGGCTCACATGGATCACTGAGTTCCTCAGGGTCATTATGGTCAACACTAGACTCAAGCAAACAGCACGGCGTACAACAGCTGAAGTTATCGTACACAGCCAGGAAAAAATGTGGAACCTGGAAATAACAGCACAAATCACAGCAGTAACGTAGTGAATTTGCAGAGTACACTCATGGAAGGGGGCGTGTCTGGGGTTAGGCTATCCCTTTGACAGATTTGAAGCGACACGGAGCACGAAATATTACTTTATTATCATACGTCTGGCAAATCCCACACGTTCTCCCATCGGAAAATATCAAAAACTCTATTTTTTCGAACCTACCTTCCACCTTTTTGTACATTTAATGACGAGCAGGGTAATGGCTATTTCCAATCTCTCTCAATCTGACATTAAATATTTCTCGTGTGGCTTGTCGAAATTCATTGTTTGAAAGGATTCCTGAATTCCTGAGATTTCTTCGTACCCGGAATCTGCTTGATATTGGAAAGAAAAATACTTGACGCTTCACGGTGAGATATTCAGCGGCCTCTTTTTACCAGTCCTGTCCCTTTCTCGCTTTCTGAATTATTATCTAGAGTGCGTCCAGCGTCTGGAAGGGACATGTTTGAAATGCCTTTGTCACAACAGCGAAGCTTCTTTGGGTTTGTTCCTTGTCGGGAATGACAACTGGGTCCCCTGACTCTTTTTTTAGTTTTCTGTAAAAGAAAACTGTTGTGCCGGCTTTGTCTGTCCTCAGATCTTAAAAGCGACCGAGGCTAGATGGCTACAAATTGGTATGTTGATCATCCAGCCTTCGATCATCAAACATACCAAATTGCAGCCCTCTAGCCTCAGTGGTTTTTATTTTATTCAAGGTTAAAGTTAGCCATAATCATGCATCTGGCAATTATATACGACAGGCCACCACCGGCCCTTGGTTAAAACTTCATGGTCCGCGGCTCATACAGCATTATATCGAGACCACACAAAGATAGATCTATTTTCGGTGGCCATGATTATACGCTGTAGCGGCTGTACAGAAAACTTGACCGCACCGAAGAAACTTCGGCGCATTTTTTACTTGTTTGACATTTTTGCCTATTAAATATTTCCCATGGAATTAGTTTTGTTTGGTGCGAAATGCTGTATTTTTGCTGGAATTATAGATTATAGGAAATATATTTCTGGGAACACTAGTTCTAGATAATATCTCTCTCTCTCTCTCTCTCTCTCTCTCTCTCTCTCTCTCTCTCTCTCTCTCTCTCTCTTGCTATATTGTTACTGATTGCCTAGGTTATAAGAGAAGCATTTCTTAGAAAGAAGGGTTCTAGATAATATTCTCTCTCTCTCTCTCTCTCTCTCTCTCTCTCTCTCTCTCTCTCTCTCTCTCTCTCTCTCAGAAGTCCGTAAAACTCGTCGCTTTAAACTTTAACTTGGATTATTATTATTATTATTGTTATTATTATTATTATTATTATTATTATTATTATTATTATTATTATTATTATTAGAAATTCACAATTATATCAATAAATTGTATCATATGTCAAATTTAAAGATAATAATTGTGGATTTTTTTTATATACAACAGTGTAACCGGGAAAGTTACATTTTTTGCATTATTATTATTATTATTATTATTATTATTATTATTATTATTATTATTATTATTATTATTAGGAAAATTTTCAAGCATTGATTTTTAATATTAAAATATTCATATGGAATTGCACAAATATTAAAAATAAATATAAATAAATAAATAGATAGCAAAGAATGCTGCCGTACACTCGTCAGATACATCTTGAACATTTCGAGTTTAAAAATCCCCCGCCCCCCAAAAAAAAAAAAGAAACGCTAAATAATTCCTAATGACGCAAAAATCGCAAGACGAAACCGTCTTGGGAATCTGAGTTTTCACTCAGTCGTCAGGAAGGCGCTTGGCGCTCGGGAGGAGGGGAGGGGGCCGGTTGAGGCGGAGGTGGGGGTGAGGAGGAGAAGAAGGAGCTTTGACAGAAACGGCTAGAGTTTACAGCCTGCATTTGCATATGCATCTGCAGTTGCATGAGAAGTCCCAGCTGCAGGCTGACAACCGTCCCATCGCTGGGGCGGAAACCGGGGAGGGAGAATCATTTCCGGCCTCGCGGAGCTGAACCTACGATGGCTGTCGCAAGCAGTACACTCTGTCATTTAATCCGTGATTCCTATTTCTGTCTATTTATTCGTTATTTTATTAATTCATATGTATTTTTCCTTTTTTTAGTTCATTCACTTTCTATTTTTATAATCTGTTTATATTTGTACCTATTCATTCATTGATTTATCATTTTATCTTTTTTTCAATCACTCTGTAATTTAATCAGTTATTTTTATTTCTATCCATTTATTCATTCTTTATTAATTCTTATTTTTTTTTGTTTTTGACTCATTGCTACGCTGGAGCAATTCATTCTGTAATTTAATCAGTTACTTTCACTTTTATATATATATATATATATATATATATATATATATATATATATATTTATTTATTTATTTATTCATTATTTTATTAATTCAGATATCGTCGCAAGGTGCACGATTATGGCTAATTTTAACCTTAAATAAAATAAAAACTACTGAGGCTAGAGGGCTGCAATTTGGTATGTTTGATGACTGGAGTGTGGATGATTAACATACCAATTTGCAGCCCTCTAGCCTCAGTAGTTTCTAAGATCTAAGGGCGGACAGACAAAAGTGCGGACGGACATACAAGGCCGGCACAATAGTTTTCTTTTACAGAAAACTAAAAATAATAGTAGCTAACAAAATCAAACAAATTAAAGGCCATCATCAATGATATATAAACCTTTCATAACAGGAGTAAATTATTCCTTTTTTATTTAGTCACTTCGATAACGAAATATGTCCAGAGTCAGTACATTAAAAAAAAAATTACCTAACAAAAGGAAGCCAAGTACGAGATGTTATTCATAACCTATAAACCCTTTAGAACAAAAGTAAATTACCAAAACTGATCCCATTTTTGTTTCCTCTTCCATTGAAAACTCTATCAGTTATGAAATGCGTTCCCTGTTCACAGAATATCCTAGAGCAACGATAATTCTCCTGAACTGTTTCGCCTCGACATATCATAAATGAATTTCATGAAATCCAGTGAACTTTTCAGGGCTGCCTTTTGTTAAATACACGCCTTACCTCGTCACAGGGCTGGTCAAACGTTCAAGCAATGATTTTGCATGTGAAACATTAAGAGGATATTTGAAGAAAATGTCCAGTGAAATACAATATGTATTTTTCGAAAAAGGCCTTTCACCTTTTTTTGATAGCTAATGTTTTGTGGTAACATATATAATGAATATGTTAGCGACACTCCGATAATATATTTATTTCCAGAATATCAAGCCAAGAAAGGTTTATTAGAACTTAGATACCTCAGATTTATTTAGTTGCAATACAGGAAACGCAAGAAGGGTGATGGGTTTATGATCAACAAATTCGTATGCAACTGGAGATTTGATTAGTGAGAATTCAGTCCAGTGTTGAGCGGACGAATATTTTGAAGACTGAATGAGTGTACAGAATAAAAGTGACGTATATCTAAATGATAAGAGTCAATATAAATTTAATCAAGTAAAATATGCTCCGAAGTTTCTTCGGCGCGATCGAGTTTTCTGTACAGAAGCTACAGCGTATAATCAAGGCCACTGAAAATTAATCTATCTTTCGGTGGTCTCGGTAACATGCTGTATGAGCCGCGGCCCATGGATCTTTAACCACTGCCCGGTGGTGGCATGGCCTATATCGTTGCCAGAAGCACGATTATGGCTAAATTTAACCTTAAATAAAATAAAAACTACTGAGGCTAGAGGGCTGCAATTTGGTAGGTTTAATGGATGGAGGGTGGATGATCAACATACCAATTTGCAGCCCTCTAGCCTCAGTAGTGTTTAAGATCTGAGGGCGGACAGAAAAAAGTGCGGACAGAATAAAGTGCGGACGGGCAGACAAAGCCGGCGCAATAGTTTTCTTTTACAGAAAACTAAAAATGATGAAGAATTAATTCACGGTTATAAAAAAAGAGCAGCTGCTGTAGACTTGTAAAATAATTGGAACGTATCCCGAACAGGAAAAAGACGAGGTGCAGTTGGCATCATTCGAGTATATGAGGATAAGAGATGAGCTGCCATGTTGAATAATGAATGTCATTTGCAAAAACGATTTCATTTTCATTTGCTTGCTTTGTTAAAGAACTCGGGAACCGAAGTAATAAGGCAAAAGCTGGGGCTCTAGAAAGCAAAAATCGTGCACATAATTATATCCCTGGCGGCCATCCTTGCAATCAAGGATCATTTGCTTTCAATAGAAAGAGTAATGATAATTGGGTTTTTTTAATCCTTGGTGGAAGGTTTTATGGGAAAAAAAATTATTTGTTCTTGATTTTATATTTTATTCGTAAAATCTTTCAAATGAACATCACATTATTTTGAAGCTTGAATTTCAAGTTATTGGCCCATGTAGGCTTGTTCGATACGACTAGGAGTTTATCTTGTGAATAATAATAATAATAATAATAATAATAATAATAATAATAATAATAATAATAATAATAATAATAATAATAATAATAATAATAATGTGCAATAAAAATCCACATTTATACAGTAAGTATATGACTATGTCAAATAAAAATTGTGGATTTTTATTACACGGTTTGTGTTCCACGAGACTGTGAATTTCTTAGCAATAATAATAATAATAATAATAATAATAATAATAATAATAATAATAATAACAATAATAATAATAATAATAATAATAATAATAATAATAATAATAATAATAATAATAATATTTTGACTATTGAAAATAAAGAAGCAAAGATGTAGTAATATAAATAACCATGATTTTTAGTTTTCTGTAAAAGAAAACTATTGTGCCGGCTTTGTCTGTCCGCCCACACTTTTTCTGTCCGCATTTTGTTCTGTCCGCCCTCAGACCTTAAAAACTGCTGAGGCTAGAGGGCTGAAAATTGGTATGTTGATCATCCACTCACCACTCATCAAACATGCCAAATTGCAGCCCTCTAGGCTCAGTAGTTTTCATTTTTCAAAAGGTTAAAGTTAGCCACAATCGTGCTTCTGGCAACGATGTAGGAGAGACCGTGGTTAAAGATCCATGGGCCGCGGCTCATACAGCGTTATGTGTGTGCGTGTGTGGTTTTGTATTAATAAGTATCGTCATGGCTTGCTGTTCGATTTACAAAAGTAATACACGATCTAAGCATTTTGTGAATTGGACACAATTTTAATACCATCATTATCACATTTAATAACAAAAAGATATGTCCGCTAATGCACCGGAAATTGTACATTAAATCTTGCATGCGCTGAAAAACAATATTATGAATCAAGAGACTCTATTCCGCGTTTTCTTTTTTTCAGTGTAATTAATTCATGAAATTAACTGTAAAGCAAAAAAAAAAAAACCATTAAAAATATATGAAAATAAATTCACATTACTCTGGAACATAGCCCTGGAACATTTAGGACGAGTGGCAATGTAATATAATTATACATTTATGATCTTTCTCTACAACATTTTGCGGGTTTCATATAATTAGCCTTCAGTTACACGATTCCTCCATCAGAAACAGGGAAAAAATAATTTTGTATGAGAGCAATTAAACAGTAATTTAGATTTTGAGAACAATTGCTGAAATACAGAGTTTAGGCCAAAGGTCAAGCACTGGGACGTATGAGGTCATTCAGCTCTGGAAAGGAAATTGAAAGTAAGTAGGTATGTATATATATATATATATATATATATATATATATATATATATATATATATATATATATATATATATATATATATATATTTATATATATATATATATATATATATATATATATATATATATATATATATATATATATATCTACACAAACAGAGGTAGGAACTTCTATTCAACACCTGCTCTCCAATGTGGGGACCAAACGATCCGGCTCCCAAAAATTGGGGCCTTTCGATAAAAACAAATAGCATAAAAATGGAAAAGGAGAATTTATGTAAATTGGATCTAGGAATGTTTGAAAGAATTTATTGTGTAGATTTTTCCAGTATACGGCTTGGTGAGATAGCATCTCTCTCTCTCTCTCTCTCTCTCTCTCTTTCTCTCTCTCTCTCTCTCTCTCTCTCTCTCTCTCTCTCTCTGTCTGTCCGCACTTTTTTTGTCCGCACTTTTCTGACCTCTCTTTTTTCTGTCCGCACTTTTTCTGTCCGCACTTTTTCTGTCCGCCCTCAGATCTTAAAAACTACCGAGTCTAGAGGGCTGCAAATTGCTATGTTGATCATCCACCCTCCAATCATCAAACATACCAAATTGCAGCCCTCTAGCCTCAGCAGTTTTTATTTTATTTATGGTTAAAGTTAGCCATAATCGTGCTTATGGCAACGATACAGAATAGGCCACCACCGGACCGTGACTAAAGTTTCATGGGCCCGCGGCTCATACAGCATTATACCGAGACCACCGAAAGATAGATCTATTTTCGGTGGCCTTGATTATAATATACGCTGTACGGAAGACTCGTTTAGTTTGGAATTTAGTAAAAATTCACAGCATAAAAATAAATAAAATCACAAGCATGATAGACTAAATATATACCATTTGAACATTAATCAAATTTTGGTTTTACAGTTTTCCTAATCATGTTCCTGCTTTCTGTTCCTCGCTCACTAAAATGAACAACTCCTTTTTTCAAATATAACTTCTAAAAGTGGAAAAATGACGCAGAATATGCTCTGGGGAATAAAAAGTGTAAAAAAAAATCCGCTAAGCCTACTTTCTGCCGTCACCCTGTAATTCAGGAAGTCCAATTTTATCTCAGACCGGAAGAGGAAATGAGAAGCCTCGAAGAGAAAGAGAGAGAGGAAAAAAAATCTACGCCTTATACAGCACTTTTCTGAGAAAAATTGAGCTCGGCCCCATTTTGTTGAGCTTGGCTGGAAGTAGGTTAAAAAAATTCTAGGAATGGATCTGACTCATTATATATATATATATATATATATATATATATATATATATATATATATATATATATATATATATATATATACATATATATATATATATATATATATATATATATATATATATATATATATATATATATATGTGCTTATCCTTCTTTTCTAAATAAGGCAACTTAACTCTTTAGTTTTCTGTAAAAGAAAACTATTGCGCCGGCTTCTTTTGTCCGTCCGCACTTTATTCTGTCGGTAATTTTTTACGTCCGCCCTCAGATCTTAAAAACTACTGAGGCTAGAGGGCTGCAAATCGGTATGTTGATCATCCACCGTCCAATCATAAAACATACCAAATTGCAGCCCTCTAGCCTCGGTAGTTTTTATTTTATTTAAGGTTAAAATTAGCCATAATCGTGCTTCTGGAGACGCAACAACACAGGCCACCAATGCCTGCTGAGAGTTTCAGGGCCGCGACTCATACAGCATTATACCGAGACCACCTACAGATAGATCTATTCTCGGTGGTCGTGATAATACGCTGTACAGAAAACTCGATTGCGCCGAAGAAATTTCGGCGCATTTTTCCGTGCTACTATCAACAACTATCAATGATACCAGTGATACTAAACGGGCTATGCAAACATTCCAATTCCTTAATCTGAAATTTATTTAAAAGCTTTCGGTGGAACCTCCCAGGGAAGGCTGACGATAATCCTCAAAGCGACATCACGCTCCGGGTATCCAGTTTTTATTTTTTTACTCCCTCGTTCGATGAAAATTCCATCCCTGAATCATTTGGAGTGATCCGTCATTGTAATTCTGATGCCTTACGTGTTTTACTTTCTCTTTTCTCTTTCCCCTTCGGTTATGTTAGTCTATTAGTTTATTTTTAATCGGTCTGCATATTACCGTGTGTGCGTGTGTGTGTGTGTATATATATATATATACATATATATATATATATATATATATATATATACATATATATATATATATATATATATATATATATATATATATATATATATATATATATCAAATATATGGAGCCCATAAAAATGCAAAATGTGGAAAATAAAGGCTATATTTCAGAGACCGAACTGTCTTTCTCCTCAGGCAAATATTTGCCTGAGGAGAGAGACATTTTGGTCTCCGAAATATAGCCTTTATTTTCCACATTCTGGCATATTTATGGGATCCTTTATATATATTATATTATATTCTCTACTTTATTGAACTAGTAAAGTAAATTACACCTGGATATTATAGATTATCTCATAATTAAACACCGTCTTTATAGGCGGTGTAAGATAAAATAAATAAGTTACAGGTCAAACTGAGTCTAGGAACATAACGTGACCAATTTTTTTGTTTCGTCTCTCATTTTTTCCGTATATTAAGACGTGGATAGTCATTAACCTCATCAAGAATAAGAGAAATAAAACCGATATTATTTCGCTTAACAAATTTACGCGAGTGTGGTTTCATGTCTAAGATCATTACATATTCAATGGATTACCACTGAGCCTGAGAAGGATCTCCATGACTGAAATAATGACATATCTAATGACACTCAGTAAATGTTACCAATCGTAGCACCTCTCGGCTAAATATCTTCTACAAGGCAGGGCAAAGGTACCGCTCGCCTGCTAACGCGAGCTACACCAGCAGTCAGACCGAGTAGTATGACATTTGGAATCACCGTCTCTACAGAGGCGTCAGCGATAATAATTTCTCTCTTCGGTGGCAGAAGCCTTCCTGAGGATCTTTCTGAAAGGCTTCGCTGAGTCAGTCGTCGAAAACTGTTGGTATACGCAGTAAATCCGAAGGGTTTATTTGACGATAAGTTTCCGCGCTTTCTCGTTGTTCTCGAGAAAGGGTTGTTCCGTTAGGGTGAAAAATCGGTGTGGGTAGAAAGTGATAATTTCTTTTTCTCTTTTTTTTATTTGAGGAGAAAGCCACAACGGGGTGAATGTCGAGTTTATTACAATTGTTATGGGTGTTATAATTTGGGGGGGGTCGGGTTTCGTTAGATATTTACTGTTCGCTAGATTTCAGCTTAGTATCATTCCATTCAAAATGTTCGCTAACTCAAGTATTCAGAGCGAGAAATAAATCACATAATTAATGATAAAATCACAACAACCTACTTAGGTTGAAACTAGTTTTTACTAGGTTTAAGTATTCCATTCGTTAAGGTGAAAATAGTTACCTATTAAGTTGAATAATTTCTTTTGCTAAGTTGAAACTAGTCTTTATTCGGTATAAGTATCCCATATAAAAATAAGTAAAAAATGAGCCGAAGTTTCTTAGATTTATCTTTCGGTGGTCTCAGTATAATGCTGTATGAGCCCCGGCTCATGAAACTTTAACCACGGGCCGGTGTTGGCCTATCCTACTTCGTTGCCAGAAGCACGATTATGACTAACTTTAACCTCAAATAAAATAGAAACTACTGAGGCTAGAGAGCTGAAATTTGGTGTGTTTGATGGTTGGAGGGTAGATGATCAACATACCAATTTGCAGCCCTCTAGCCTCAGTAATTTTTAAGATCTGAGGGCAGAGAGAAAAAGTGCGGACAGAAAAATTGCTGACAGAAAAAAGTGCGGACAGAATAAAGCACGGACGGACAGACAAAGCCGGCACAATAGTTTTCCTTTACAGAAAACTAAAAACTATCCTAGCTTTAGGCAATTTGAAAATACCAAATGTCACTGGCAAAGATAATCCTAATAAATCTTTTATAATCCCAGGAACTTCCTCCATCATTACTACGCCAAATTGAAATCAATCACTGTCAGAGAACAACTGTCACGTTAAGCCTTTTATAGCAACATGATTCTCTCGCGACTAAACCTGATAACAATACTCGTTGAATGATGATCCTAAAATTACTTTTTTTTTATCTATTTGTTTATGATTTTATTCATTTATCTTTTCTTCTCAAATAACTGATCTCTTCTTCCTGTTATTCCTGTTATCTTCTGTTACTTCTTTCTAATGAATTCCATACTCTTTGGAAGGTTGAATTTCAAGTCAGTGGATCCTGTGGGCTTGCTCTATATGAATATGGCTAATTTTTTCCTGAATGATAATATTCCCTGTTGTTTGGAAGCTTGAATTTCAAGTCAGTGGCTCCTGGGGTCTTGTTCCGTATGAATAGGGTTCAACTTCTGAATAATAATAATAATAATGATAATAATAATAATAATAATAATAATAATAATAATAATAATAATAATAATAATAATAATAAACTTCAGTGATAAAAGTGTCTCCTCTTTGTCGATCAGTTCTGAAATGCAATACCGGTAAGTTTCATTTCAGATTCTGACCAAATTATAGGATGAACTTCTAATACTTTAATTGAACAATTGAAACTTCGGAAGTTCAACTTTTGTGCAAATGATTTTTTTTTTTGGTTGAGCTGACTAACGTGAATCGTATTACAGAGTACTTTTAGCTTCTGTTTTTTTTTTCTCTTATGTTAATTCTTTTTTTATTATTCTTATTCCTGTTTCGTTTTTAGTTCTCTGTAAAAGAAAACTATTGTGCCGGTTTTGTCTGTCCGTCCGCACTTTATTCTGTCCGACCACAGATCTTAAAACCCACTGAGGCTAGAGGGCTGCAAATTGGTATGTTGATCATCCACCCTCCAGTCATCAAACATACCAAATTGCAGCCCTCTAGCCTCAATATTTTTTTTTAATCTCAATTAAGGTTAAAATTAGCCATAATCGTTCTTCTGGCAACGATATAGGCCAGGCCAACACCGGCCCGTGGTCAAAGCTTCATGGGCCGCGGGTCATACAGCAATATACCCAGACCGCCGAAAGATAGATCTATTTTCGGTGGCCTTGATTATACGCTGTACAGAAAACTCGATTGCGCCGAATAAACTTCGAAAAATTTTTAAACCTTTTTCCAGGTGTTTCCAGCACTTATTAACAAGTAAAATGGCCCAAACTTAATTAAAACTTCACGAACAAAATTCTTATGAGTAATTTTTTGTGCCCGTGATTTTGCGTCTGTGTTTTACAAAACATATTTAGACAGTCTTGTTGACTTTTGATGTACTGCGTAAATTTCTTCGCCCGGTATCTCCAGTGGGTTTTGCAACTCTAGAAGCAACTGCATATGAAAGAAGACTGAATTACTAAAAGATTCATGTAGGCACCAGGCACTCTTGAATCAGGGCAAGTGGACGAAACTATAAAGATGGAGTTTTGAAGTCAGGAAGCTTTCTGTCTGTAAAACATCTGTCAAACCAGATTATGAAATCAGCTGTTCAAGACAGATACGGCTGGAAGAGTTTTGTCAAAAGTAGTGACCTCGACTAGGGATTAAACTAATAAGAAGAACATTATTATTATTATTATTATTATTATTATTATTATTATTATTATTATTATTATTATTATTATTGTTTCGATAGGTTTCTGTACAATAGTTTCTCATATCGTGCCTGCCCCCTTTAGGTAAGGATATAGAGTTATCCGAGATGTTTTTACAATCAGAAATTGATTTTTCAACCACTGAGTGATTGGTTGCATACGAGTTTTTTCAATAACTGTGAAAGTTATTAAAACTGATAAAAACAAATAACAAGGTTTTACAACTTATCAGTATTTTATGTATGTATATATATATATATATATATATATATATATATATATATATATATATATATATATATATATATATATATATATATATATATATATATATATATAATCTGACCAAGAACAATTCAAGTCCACTTCAAAAAAACAGAATGCAAAAAGAAATGGCAAAGTCGTTTCTTCCTTCACAAGCAAAGTTTTATTCAGAGACCCATAAGCTTGGTGTATTACTTGAGACGCACAGCAAATATCCTCTGTCAATATAGGTTCGAAAGAATGGCCTTCGTCGGTTGGGGAATCCTGATTCAGATGGAAGAGTCACGTATTTGAAAATCAAAGGAAATCACAAGCAAGCTTTTGTACCATTTTTCTTTTTTTTTTTTTTTTGCTTGTTAGAGCTCTCTCTCTCTCTCTCTCTCTCTCTCTCTCTCTCTCTCTCTCTCTCTCTCTCTCTCTCTCTAGTTTCTTATGAATAGGGTTTAATTCTCTCTCTCTCTCGTTTCATGTGAATAGGGTTTAATTCTCTCTCTCTCTTTCTCTCGTTTATTATCAATATGGGTTTAATTCTCTCTCTCTCGTTTCATATGAATAGGGTTTAATTCTCTCTCTCTCTCTCTCTCTCTCTCTCTCTCTCTCTCTCTCTCTCTCTCTCTCTCTCTCTCGTTCCAGATGAACGGAGTGTATCTTCTGGATAATAATAATAATAATAATAATAATAATAATAATAATAATAATAATAATAATAATAATAATATCACGATGAATGGAAACACAGAGTATAATATTTATTGCATCCTCCCCTTTGATGTTGAGAAAGGTTACTGCGAGATTTGGAGTTGGAATATAAAATAACGACATGACATGAATGTTCTAATTCCGGCAGATGGATTTCTGCCATTAATTCCTGAACAGATGAAATAAGGTTGGCGTCACAAATGAAAATGTCAGCTACCAGGAGTATCATGCTAAACATTCATGTACCTGTCCAATAACCCGATATCTCTTTTGAGTTGAAGAGAATGGGACTGACAGTTCCTAATCTTGACTTTAGTTTTCTGTCCGCACTTTTTCTGTCCGCCCTCAGATCTTAAAAACTACTGAGGCTAGAGGGCTGCAAATTGGTATGTTGGTCATCCACCCTCCACCCATCAAACATACCAAATTGCAGCCTTCTAGCCTCAGTAGTTTTTATTTTATTTAAGGTTAAATTTAGCCATAATCGTGCGCCTGGCAACGATATAGGCCAGGCCACCACCAGGCCGTGATTAAAGTTTTATGGGCCGCGGCTCATACAGCATTATACCGAGACCACCGAAAGATAGATCTATTTTCGGTGGCCTTGATCATACGCTGCAGCGGCTGTACAGAAAACATAATTCACTGCTAGGAGCCACAACAAAAGCCAACAGTGACGTAGTCTCAAGCTGTGTCTAGACAGTTAAATATCGCATTTGAAAGCTAATCAATACAGCGAAATATCAGCCGAGTTTAGAAGAGTCTTCCTTTTTACATTTCAGTCCAGCAGTAATTTGATCGTGTCTATAAGAAAATCTGAAATAACTTTGTGTTGTTCAGTTAAGGCCACGCAGCTCGTAATGGTTTAATGTAATCGTGTATTCATGGCGTCTTCTATAATTGAACTTTCAATCTGAATTTTTACTTGATATATCGGCGTATGAAACCTTACTTCCATTTCTTTCTATTATTTCATTCGAATGAACACCATAATATTCTTTGGACGCTTGAATTTCAAGCCAATGGCCCCTGTGGTGGGCTTGTTCCATATGAATAGGGTTCACCTTCTTCTTCTTCTTCTTCTTCTTCTTCTTCTTCTTAATAATAATAATAATAATAATAATAATAATAATAATAATAATAATAATAATAATAATAATAATAATAATAATAATAATATCGTAGATAACTCGCTCAGACAGTCAATTAGGGTGAGATGCAAGTTCGTTTCAGGTAGAAAGAGATTTTCATATTGAATAGATACTGACTACACTGAATTTCCTTTCAACAATTACTGGCTGTAGATGGGGAAAAGCCTGATAGTTATACTCACAATATTTCTGATAAAACTATTATTATTATTATTATTATTATTATTATTATTATTATTATTATTATTATTCAGGAGATGAACCCTATTCAAGCTTCCCAAGAATATTGTGGTGTTCATTTGAAAAAAGTAACAAAAGGTAGTATGAAATGCACAAAAAAGAGATTAGTTATCAGAAAAGAAATGAATTAACATATTAATAAATAAATAGATGAAAAGCAAGTAAATTCTTAAAATACAAGAGGAAATGTTTTAGGATGAAAATGCGTCGCATCTTCGCTTGAACTTTTGAGATTCCAGTAGCACAGATTCATCAGGAAGGACGTGAAAATTAATAATGAATCACATGGTGAACAGTAATAATGGCACAGGTAAAATAACACAGGTAAAAATGGCAGGGTAAAAAGGAACGTGTAAAAATAACACAGGTAAAAATGACGGGGTAAAAATGCCACTGGTAAAAATAACACAGGTAATAATGGCACAGGTAAAAATACCACGGGTAATAATGGCACGTGTAAAAATAGCACAGGTAAAAATAGCACGGGTAATAATGGCACGTGTAAAAATAGCACGGGTAAAAATGACACAAGTGAAAAAAAATAGAAAAAAATGGCCCTAGGAAAAAAAATATATTGATTCATCTACAACGTTTCGCCGTGTTTAGTACTAGGCCCTTAGGGACGAAATGTGTTTTGCAGTGTTTAGTACTAGCCCCTCTGGCATAAGATGCGCTTAGGGACATTTGATCCCCGAGGGGCTAGTACTAAACACGGCGAAACGCTGTAGATGAATCAATACACTTTTTTCCTTGTGCCATTTTTTTCCTATTTTTTCACTTTTTGCCATTTTTACCTGTTATTTTTACCTGTGCCATTTTCACCTGTGTTATTTTTGCCTGTGTTATTTTTGCCTGTGTTATTTTTACCTGTGTTATTTTTGCCTGCGTTATTTTTGCCTGTGCCATTTTCACCTGTGCAGTTTTCACCTGTGCAGTTTTTACCTGTGTTATTTTTGCCTGTGTTATTTTTACCTGTGTTATTTTTGCCTGCGTTATTTTTGCCTGTGCCATTTTCACCTGTGCAGTTTTCACCTGTGCAGTTTTTACCTGTGTTATTTTTGCCTGTGTTATTTTTACCTGTGTTATTTTTGCCTGTGTTATTTTTACCTGTGTCATTTTTACCTGTGTTATTTTTACCTGTGTCATTTTTACCTGTGTTATTTTTACCTGTGTCATTTTTACCTGTGTTATTTTTACCTGTGTCATTTTTACCTGTGTTATTTTTGCCTGTGCCATTTCTACCTGTGCCATTATTACCTAAATTCGAATCACATATATCTTTTACATCTTCAAATTGAAACATACAACAAATCAATACCACAACGTTCCCCCAAGGTACCTCATTTCCTGATGAATTTCCAAAGGTTGCGAACTCTCTTCCTAGTAACAATTCCCTTCCACCTCGGCCGAGCTTGGGATAAAGAATTCCTGTTCCGGCAAATAAAAGTTTGGTTTTTTTCTACGGTCAGCGAAGCGTTAGTCCTTTTTTTTTGTGGAGGGGTGTGGGTGGGTGGAGGGGCCAAGTAACCCGAAAATTTAGGGTATGTGCTCTAAGTGCAATTTGCATCAGGAATGTGACCATTGGGGCTGAGAAAAGAAAACAGGAATTGTTAATGTGGAACAGAGAGAGAGAGAGAGAGAGAGAGAGAGAGAGAGAGAGAGAGAGAGAGAGAGAGTTAGAAACTGCATCGCTTAGATAAAAGATGAGGGTATATGTCCCAGAGAGCATTTATTTAGAAAGTAAGAAAAGCAGACGAAAGTATATTGAACAGAAGTACAGAGCGGATTTATAGAAGGAAGATATAACTAAACATAGTAGATAATGTGTATGGTAGGATTATGAACAACGAAAGATTAGAGAATATAACAAAGTTATTCAAGAAGTGAACTTACTTGTACCAAATATGAACAATGAAGGGTTATAATATAGTAATTCAAGAAGTGAACTTAATTGTACCAAATATGAACAATAAAGGGTTATAATATAGTTATTCAGGAAGTGGATTCAGTTTCACCCAACTGGGTACAACATCACTGAATTCTTGTGCAAAGGTTTTCCAATTTAGGCTTCCGAGAGCTTTCAGAGAAGATTGGTACATAGTAAAAAATAAAGTTGTTCTATACCAAGTAAATAATGCACTTCGGCGCAATCGAGTTTTCTGTACAGCCTCTACAGCGTATAATCAAGGCCAACGATAATAGATCTATCTTTCACTGGTTTCGGTATAGTGCTGCATGAGCCGCGGCCCATGAAACTTGAACCACGGACCGGTGGTGGCCTATCCTACATCGCTGCCGGAAGCAGGATTATAGCTAACTTCAACCTTAAATAGAATAAAAATGATTGAGGCTAGAGGGCTGCAATTTGGTAAGTTTAATGATCAACATACCAATTTGCAGCCCTCTAGCCTCAGTAGTTTTTAAGATCTGAGGACGGACAGAAAAACTGCGGACAGAATAAAGTGCGGACGGACGGACGAAACCGGCACAACAGTTTTCTTTTACGGAAAACAAAAAATGAAAGATAAAATGGGTTAAATTGAGGCAATAGATACTTATTTCTTTAGAAACGATGCAACCTCCGGTTGATAAAAAAAAAATGCAATTTTATTCCCTTCTCGTCATAATATTGACACCGAAGACGAAGCAGCAGAAATGAATCTGAGGGGTCCCATTTCGAAAGAGACAAAGAGATGACAGGATTCACCTCATTAGGAAAAACTGTCACCCGGAAATTTCAAAGCATATTTTCGAGTGAGGATAAAAAAGAATCATAAATTTTTTTGAGTAAGTGAGATTGAAAAACATTATCGTTAAAAACCTTATGATATGTTAGCGTAAAATGTCAAGTTCTAGAACGTAAATATGCTTACAAGTAGGTCCAGAAATGTTTGAAGAATTATAAAAATAAAATGAGAGTATATGAAGGAATTAAAATCTTTCAGGTTGCGTATGAATTCATTTCATACTTTTGTAATTCTGAAATATCATAGAAAGATTATGTTCAAAACGCAAAACAAAGCATTGCAGTCAGTCTTTGATTAGAGAATTGAGATCATTCAAAAGAAAGATGTCAATTTCAAGTTTTTAGTTTTCTGAAAAGGAAACTATTGTGCCGGCTTCGTCTGTCCGTCCGCACTTTATTCTGTCCGCACTTTTTTCTGTCCGCCCTCAGATCTTAAAAACTACCGAGGCTAGAGGGCTGCAAATTGGTATGTTGATCATCCACCCCCTAGTAATCAAACGTGACAAATTGCAGCCCTCTAGCCTCAATAGTTTTTTTTTTTTATCTAAGGTTAAAGTTAGCCATAATCGTGCATCTGGCAACGATATAGGACAGACCACCACCGGGCCGTCGTTAAAGTTTCATGGGCCGCGGCTCATACAGCATTATAACGAGACCACCAAAAGTAGAGCTATTTTCGGTGGCCTTGTTTATACGATGTACAGAAATCTCGATTGCGCCGAACAAGCGCCATAGTCCACATTTTCATTCCACTGGGGCGTGTTTGCTTGAACAAGCTAAGCCATTTTCGACCTTGAATAGAGGCAAAACACCAAAATATAAAATTGTATACTAGCAAAGCACCCTTACCAATGTAATCATTAACATGACACCCCTTCTTCACCATCCCACCATAACTCATGAATTAACTTCTCGTTCAATGAATAAAATTATTATCCTGGCTCAAACCAAAACCAGCACACCGTACAAGCAGAAACATTCTGTACAAACAAAAGGGCATATCAGAAGAACTAGCTAAACATAATTAGAGTAGACACACTGATGATAATTATATGAAGACTTCTGGAAACTTTTTTTCCTTTCTACGAATGTTCATTGAGATGATCTAACCACGGCAAAATTCATGACAATCTTGCGGCACCCCTAGGCACTGCCCGTGGCACCCAGCTTGACAATCACTGGCGTGAAGTCATCCCACGTACCCAGCTCAGCTCATCAAAACAGCACATTCGAGGCCATTTGTATGCAAGGTTTTTGACCTCTGTATGCCCTTGCGTGCCTTCACAAAGCCTTGTGATGTGAGTGATTTCGATATACGCCGTGTGATGCAGAGGGCTTTATTGCTCTTTGAACGTGCGTCAGGGATAGAGTGCTCGCTGTTGACACTGTGGAGGAATTTGACATGAAAAGAGAGAGGGATTTCATTTTATGCAAAGCGTGTTTTCTTTCGGCGGCTAATTAAGTTCACAAAGGGTATCAATATCATTTTGTCGTTTGTCCTTGATAACTACTTTAGAGAAAGGTCTCTTCCATTTTTAACTATTTATTTACGTCTTGTAGGAATCACATACTCGGCTACAAACAGTTAAATCTACACAGGAGATTTTATGTGATTTAATTCCTAATTTTGTCTCGTTAGGTGTACAACTAATTGCTCACGCGTCGTTGAAAGCTTAATTGTCTTCGAAATAAAGTAATTACTTTACATGTGTTCTAATTTATTCACTTCTCCGGGAGATAAGATATATATATATATATATATATATATATATATATATATATATATATATTAATATATATATTAATATATATATATATATATATATATATATATATATATATATATATATATATATATATATATGTACACCACGCACATACACTCACACTCAAATACACACAAAGCTACCGAGGCTCTTTCCACAGGCACAAATACTCCTCATTACCATAAAACTCCGTTATACTCCCCACGAGCTCTCAGAGAACAATCCAAAAGGAATTTCATTCACGTCATTCAGGCTTTAAATGACCCCGAATACCTTTTGCAAAACTGGTTAACTTCACCCTTTGTGATGAAATTATTTGAGGAATGTCCGGTTAGCGATCTCGCATACTCACATAAAATGAAAACTGTTATGCCAGAAGGAAAAATGAATTAATATTTTACGTTTGAGACGGACGTGGGTTTGGTATATAATGTGTGCATACGGTAGAATAGGTGTAACTTCTTCCAACGTCAGTTCGAAACTGATTGTCTAGACGTGAGTTAATATTCGGAATTATTAACTGTACTGAGAGCTTGATAATTCTGTTCCCTTTATTCTTGAGGTAATCACTTTATCATACAGGTCAGAAACCACTTTGCTTTAGATTGTCTGACCAGAATGTTATTTGGACTTAATTCTCGTTTACATTTCTATGCTAAAAATTACCCATTAACTCCTAATTTCAATCTGTTTCATTACATTCATTGTCTCACAGCGTTACTCCCTGTAGGGCATGAGGTGCACTGTAGGCATTACTTTACTGTACTTCCGTTCATATTCTCTTTTCTTCCGCCTTACTTTCCTCAACCCTCTCCTAACCATTGATTCATAGGTCAAATGCGAGGTTTTCCTCCCCGTTACACCTTTTCAAACCTTTTACTGACAATTTCCGTTTCAGCGCTGAATTCATAGCGCTACTTCCATTGTTCAACATGTAATCATTCTACTTATTATAAAAGACAATATTTTCGTCTCGTTCCATCCGGACCTTTGCTCCTTATAAATGATATTAACACCCAGAGAACTACTTTCTCGAAGAAAGTAACACATTCGCTGCGCATAATAAGCACGGCAATCAGACTGAGAGACTGAAAAGAGGTTAGAACAAGAACCACTACTTTTTCTTGTCAGTCGAGACACTTGCGACTCACGCAAAGATACATCGACTTGGAAACAGCCATAAATGGAGAGAAAATTTAGGGTTTCGAGGGATTTATGATGATGAAGCCAGCGAAGGGGAAATGTCACATTTTCATCTAACTTTTTAGGAAGATCTGCACGCAGATTATAAAGGACGGTCACCAGAAATGGTCCGTAATGACAGAAATGAGTAAAAACTCTCAAACCTGACTTGTCTTTCGCCGCTATATCCAGGTATTATTAAGCCTGACAAGGTTTGACAAGACGTTGGGGACAGATTTTGGAAAAACTGCTCTTATATACGTTTTGCTCCGAAATGTTTTGTGGTAATGTTCGTATATTCCGTGTTGCATAATTGTGACTCCTTATTTCTAATGTTATGATATATGATAACTACTGCCTATTTGTCTATCTAGCTATACACACACACACACACACACACACACACACATATATATATACTAGTATATATATATATATATATATATACATATATATATATATATATATATATATATATATATATATATATATATATATATATATATATATATATGTATATATATATATATTGTAATGCCATAGGTTCTTTCAATGGTCTATCTTTTCACTTAACTTTGAACTATCCTGTAATTGTACTTTACCGAATCAAGTAAAAAATGCGCCGAGTTTCTTCGGCGCAATCGAGTTTTCTGCACAGCCACTACAGTGTATAATCAATGCCACCGAAAAGAGATCTATCTTTCGGTGGTCTCGGTATAATGCCGTATGATCCGCGGCCCATGAAACTTTCAGCCATGGCCGGGTGGTGGCGTATCCTATATCGTTGCCAGAAGCACGATTATGAGTAACTTTGACCTTAAATAAAATTAAAACTACTGAGGCTAGAGGGCTACAATTTGGTATGTTTGATGATTGGAGGGTGGATGATCAACATACCAATTTGCAGCCTTCTAGCCTCAGTAGTTTTTAAGATCTGAGGGCCGACAGAAAAAGTACGGACAGACTGACAAATAGCCATCTCTATAATAGTTTTCTTTTACAGAAAATTAATGAAGTATTTGTCGAAAGCACAAGGATTTTTCAAATCCCCGTGCAATTAGCTCGTCTCTGCGAAACTTGACCTTTCTCCTGTGAGCTTTGGAAACGTAGGCAGAAATATTACGAAACAAAAGACTGCAGTCCGGGAAAATGAATATCTCTGGATATGCCTTATAGTCAACTGTATAGTTGTTTTGATATTTCATATTTGTTGAAATACATTTTCGTACTTCTTGCCTCCACATACTTACTTCAAGAAGAAAGTAACTTCGTAAATATTCAGTACATTCTAAGTGTTGTGTAGTTGTCCTTTGCAAATTGTTTATCAATTGACTGTACTTCCTATTAATTGCACTGTGATGAGAGAGAGAGAGAGAGAGAGAGAGAGAGAGAGAGAGAGAGAGAGAGAGAGAGAGAGAGAGAGAGAGAGAGAGAGAGAGGAGAAAGGGCTTGCTTCATATGGCAATGTATCCTCCTGAATGATTTATTTATTTTACAGTGGAAATAAAATGTACTTCAGTATATTTGGTAATTAAACATACGATTCAGTACCAGGCATTTATTTCTTAGGAGTATAATGAATGATGCATCATTTTGCTATTGCTTATTCACGGTGTAAAATGAAACACGCAAACGACCTGAATTTCCAGATTCCCCACAAACGGACCTGTAATACTGGTGGCACCCAAAGGCAAGATTTAAAGATATTGGAAAACGAGAGGCGAGGGAAATAAAAAACATTCTTTAGGCGGTGACCTGGAATGCGTTTGTTTATTCTCGCCACGTACACCGGAGCGAAGTCGAGAGGCTTAATAGACCCGTAATTCTTCTTGTGGGCGGAAGTTGCAATAACTCCGCGCAATGCCTTTTTCCTGAAAGCGAACCCAGGGCAGCCGACAGCTTTCTGGAATGCTGTCATTACTGACTCCCGGATCCCCAGAAGAGAGGAACGCTGGGATTGGAATTAGGGAGAAGGGCTTTTTGCAAAGATTTGTCATGGCGAGTTGTCAGCAAGAACTGGAAAGACAAAAGAAAGATGAGATTTTAACAGACCTACTTGCTGGAAGAAAGCCGGTAGTGTTTTCTATTGAATTTTCAATCCAAGAAAGTCAATAGTATTTTAGTTTTTTGTAAAAGAAAACTATGGTGCCGGCTACGTCTGTCCGTCCGCACTTTTTCTATCCGCCCTCAGATCTTAAAAACTACTGAGGCTAGAGGGCTACAAATTGGTATGTTGATCATCCACCCTCCAGTCATCAAACATACAAAATTGCAGCCTTCTAGCCCAAGCCTCATTAGTTTTTATTTCATTTATTTCATTTTATTTATTTTATTTCTGGTATGAGGTACAAACGTGAACACAAAGCCCTCTTGTAGCCAAAAAAAGAGACAGTACTTTTGAGGGAATATAAAATTTTGGCCAAAGGCCAAGCACTGGGACCTATGAGGTCATTCAGCGCTGAAACGGAAATTGACAGGAGAAAGGTTTGAAAGGTGTAACAGGAGGAAAACCTCAAAGCAGTTGTACTATGAATCAATTGTTAGGAGAGGGTGGAAAGTAAGATGGAAGAAAGAGAATATGAAAGGAGGTACAGTCAAAGGAACGAAAGGGGTTGCAGCTAGGGGCCGAAGGGACGCTGCAAAGAACCCTAAGTAATAATGCCTACAGTGCACCGTGTAAGGTGCACTGACAGCACTACCCCACTGCGGAGACGAAAACTTATATAGACAGAGTTTTAATTAAGCAGATTTGGGTATGTGACACTTGTGAGGACTCTTATTGTTGACCTGTTCTGCTAAAAAAAAGTCTTGAGAGAAAATATTTCCCAGTCGAAGTCAGGTCACGTAGCAGGAGTCCAAATCTCTCTGATTCAGTTGCCAGGTCGAAATCTTTGACCCAGGAAAAAGAAAGGTGTTGGGTTCAAGTCTTGGCTTTTATACTTAGATAACGTAATATTTTTATTTTTATTTTACATATAATTCGTTGAAATAATAAGGATAAGATTTTTCCTTGTTATTTTTAACTTATTACCTGGCATATATATATATATATATATATATATATATATATAGTATATATATATATATATATATATATATATATATATATATATATATATATATATATATATATATATATATATATATATATCGCCATAAAATGGGAGGACTGCAGTATCTGCAAAAATACAAAACTGCAGTAAATGGTAGATACTGCAGTTTTCCCTTGCCTTACTACTGATTTTGCAGCTACTACAAATGGGACCCCCTAAATACTCTTGGAAAGCATTGAAGAATCATTCTGAAACTGCTGTCACTTGAGTATTAGTGTTTCACGAGCCCAATAGGTGGCATATGTCAAATTCGCAAATTTTGCAGAAACTGCAGTTTTGCATTTTAGGTCAGTATATATATATATATATATATATATATATATATATATATATATATATATATATATATATATATATATATATATACATGTATGCGTTTAAATCAATATCAACAACTCGATTTAGTAAGCATCATATACCTTTTATAAACCTGCATATTACTCAATTATCTTCTCGTAACGGAAAGTAATTTCCTTTCGCAGCTATTGTGCATTTCTATTGCAATTGTACCAAACGTTAATTTTATTAACAAAACAGGAACTGCACGTGAAGAATTGAAATTCGAATTACCATCGCTTTGAGTTCGGAAAGAACGAAGAGAGAATTAAAACATATTGAAACTTCAGAAAGAAATCTCCTTTTTTTTAGTTTTCTGTAAAAGAAAGCTATTGTGCAGGCTTTGTCTGTCCGTCCGCACTTTATTCTGTCCGCCCTCAGATCTTAAAAACTACTGAGGCTAGAGGGCTGTAAACTGGTATGTTGATCATCCACCCTCCAGTCATCAAACATACCAAATTGCAGCCCTCTAGCCTCAGTAGTTTTTATTTTATTTAAGGTTAAAGTTAGCCATAATCGTGCTTCTGGCAACGGTATAGGATAGGCTACCACCGGGCAGTGGTTAAAGTTTCATGGGCCGCGGCTAATACATCATTATACCGAGACCACCGAAAGATAGATCTATTTTCGGCGGCCTTCATTATACACTGTTGGGCTGTAAGGAAAACTCGATTGCGCCGGAGAAGCTCCGGCGCATTTTTTACTTGTTTTCGACTGTCCCGCCTCCGCCCAAATCACAGGTGGCTATTCTCAGGCCGCCCAAAACCATTCTGGAAGCCGTAAGTATCGAGCAAGGGGGCGATAACAAGGCAATTGTTTCTGCCGTCATCGACAGAGGCGTTCCCATAATTCCTGCCCCCGTTCGGAATTCGCCACTTAAGACTGGGGTCCGATAACTACAAAACAGTGTTCGATACTTTCCTCTCTCGCTGGGAACTTTTTTCCCCCCAGAATCATTTCGAGTTCCAATGTCATTCTTATCGACTCTGTTGTTCTAGAAACCAATTTCTTGTGCAGTGTATCTGAGAATTTGTTCTATGTTAATTTATTTATTATTTATTCTTTTATTCATTTATTTTGTTTTTGCTGGTTCCTTATTTTTACTGTTTCTTCTTGCATTCTGTTACTCCTTTCTTATGTCTCTTTTTAGTTTCTTCTTAGTTAAGGGGTTTTAGAGATCGTCACAGTATTATTATTATTATTATTATTATTATTATTATTATTATTATTATTATTATTATTATTATTATTATTATTATTATTATTATTATTATTCAAGTCAATGGCCGCTGTGGGCTTGTTCCATATGAATAGGATTGATCTCATGAATAATAATAATAATAATAATAATAATAATAATAATAATAATAATAATAATAATAATAATAATAATATGTTCTGTTGAACATGCTGCCATTCCTTTCAACTGAACATATTATTATTATTACTATTATTACTATTATTATTATTATTATTATTATTATTATTATTATTATTATTATTATTATTATTCATGATCCTGCTCATTAATTTGCATAAGGAACCGTGGTTTCACTTCATTTTGTTCATTTTGTACTCGCTCATTTTGTGCTTTTTTGTTCATTGTGTACATTTTGTTAATTTTGTTCATTTTGTACATCTTGTACTTTTTGTGCATTTTGGTTATTTTGTTCATTTTGTACATTTTGTAATTTTTGTGCATTTTGTTCATTTTGTACATCTTGTACTTTTTGTGCATTTTGTTCAATTTGTACATTTTGTGCAATTTGTGCATTTTGTACATTTTGTTCATTTTGTTCATATTCGTTTTCTCTTTTTGTACACTCCCATTAACCATTATAGATATACATCCCCGAACTACATGACTACATATCACATTCTAAAAAAGAAAGTCTCTCTCTCTCTCTCTCTCTCTCTCTCTCTCTCTCTCTCTCTCTCGCGCGCGCGCGCGCGCCTCGCCGTCTTGTCTCGTATTTTCAACGGATATAAAAATTATAGGCTCTCCATAAACCTCAGGGAAGCGGCTCTGTCCGATTTATTATCGTCTCCTCTATCGAACACCCCAAATTATCAAGGTTCCTGGATTTTATTTCAGCGCCGGAACGTTAAAAGTATTCACGAATTTAAATCTAAATGTGGAAAAATGTTAGTATTGTGTGACCAATTACGGGCACACATACATATACACAACATTCATCTTTTAATTAGGTTTTTATTTTTTTAGTTTTTTTCTGTCCGCCCTCATATCTTAAAAGGTGCTGGGGCTAGAGGGCTGTAAATTGGTATGTTGATCATCCACCCTCCAGTCATTAAGCATACTAAATTGCAGCCCTCTAGCCTCAGTAGTTTTTATTTTATTTAAGGTAAAATTTAGGCATAATCGTACGTCTGGCAACGATATAGGACAGGCTATCACAGGGCCGTGGTTAGTTTCATGGGCCGTGGCTCATATAGCATTTTACCGAGATCACCGAAAGAGGGCTCTGTTTTCGGTGGCCTTGATTATACTCTGTACAGAAAACTCGATTGCGCCGGAGAAACTTCAGGGAATTTTTTACTTGTTTTTCTAGATTCGTTTAAAAGTTTTTTTTTCTGATTCGCTGATTTTGATAATTTTGGTCAGACGAGAGTAAAATTATAAATTAAAATTAATATTGTATTAGACCCCATAGAGTAAATTATTCTTTTTATTTATCATTTTAATATATAAAATTTAACTGCCATTTTTTTCTTTTTTGTCAGTTTAAAAGAAAAAGCAATCAAGCACTTCAGGAACAGCTTTTGCATCAAATCCTACCAAGCAAACTATAATTTTTATTCGTCATTTTCAAAATATGAAATGCAAACAACTTTATCTTTTTTTTTTTTGCTAATTAAAAAAACAAAATCTGAAATACTTTTTGTATCAGATCCTACCAAGCGAACTATAGTTTTTATTCCTTATTTTAAAAATATGAAATGCAAAAAAATTATTTTTTTTACCAATCTAAAAAAAAGAGGCAAAATTCAAAATGTTTCGTATGCTTGCATTTTTGTACCTGTTGCGAACGGGTACAGAATTTTCTGTATAAAGTTGCGACTCCAGAGTAAGTCCGGGGCTGCCATTAAATTTTCACGGTTTGTTCAACGGCAAAGAGTTTCCTCCTTTCAGAAGAGAGAAGGAAAAATTCAGGATCATCATTATAAGGTTTATATATGCTTGCTTCGAGGCAAGAAAAAAAAAAGATGATAAAAATGTGAATTACCAGAGAATTCAAGGAAGAGGTGAAGTTATTCTTATAGCTATTTCCAGTAATTATGTCATTAATAGGAAAGTCATTATTATTATTATTATTATTATTATTATTATTATTATTATTATTATTATTATTATTATTATTATTATTATTATTATTGTCAAGGTTTTAAAAATATTATTTTCAATATTAATGTTATATATTCTTGTTTAGTTTATGTCTATATATTGATCTTATTTGCACGAGTAAAACAAAGCGCCGAAGTTTCTTCGGCGCAATCGAGTTTTCTGTACAGCCGCCACAGCGTATAATCAAGGCCACCGAAAACAGATCTATCTTTCGGTGGTCTAGGTATAATACTGTGTGAACCGCGGCCCACGAATATTTAACGACTTCCCGGTGGTGGCCTATCCTATATCGTTGCCAGACGCACGATTATGGCTAAATTTAACCTTAAATGGAAAAAATACTTCTGAGGGTAGAGGGCTGCAATTTGGTATGTTTGATGATTGGAGGGTGGATGATCAACATACCAATTTGCAGTCCTCTAGCCTCAGTAGTTTTTAAGACCTGAGGGCGGACAGAATAAAGTGCGGACGGACGGACAAAACAGACACAATAGTTTCCTTTTATAAAACGGGAAATTTAAAGCTTCTTCTCTGAAAGGAACCTTAACCTGTGTAATGCACAACTCATAAATAAGAAAATATCACGATGCTTTTAGGTCACATGAGACCAAAATGCATGAAGCAGAAATCTTCCTTCAGAAAAGAGATTATTTCGGGGCCAGGTGAGAAGAAACTCGTGAAATTCACCCGTTTTTCTCATCCTGCATCGTAGCATAAATGCAATAAGTCCTGATAGGTAGAATGGAAGACGCCCCATTCATTTTTCTCCAATATTTTTCATAAAATTTTGTTTCTTGTTAGGTCGTCTTGAAAGAGATGCACAGACAGGTATTACTGGGGGCGGGGGAAGAGCGAGAGAGAGAGAGAGAGAGAGAGAGAGAGAGAGAGAGAGAGAGAGAGAGAGAGAGAGAGAGAGAGAGAGAGAGAGAGATGGACACAAAATAAAAAAATCTCTAATTGTTATGTATTACAAACCCATAGTTTTAAGTAATTTTTCTGAATAATAATAATAATAATGAGTGTTATTATTATTATTATTATTATTATTATTATTATTATTATTATTATTATTATTCACCTTGCCATGGTTACAGCCAAATTTTTCCTACATATTGAAAAACTACGAAAAAATCTGGATAAAATTAATATAAAAATAATGTTTAAAGTTTTAGCTTATTTACTAAAAAACTAAAAATAAAAAAAAACAATATCCTAGATAATATTAAAAGAAAACTCCTCCTTGTAGATTTCTGAAAAGATAACTATTGCGCCGCCTTTGTCTGTCCGTCCGCACTTTTTCTGTCCGCCCTCAAATCATAAAAACTACTGAGGCCAGAGGGCTGCAAATTGGTATGCTGATCACCCACCCTCCAATCATCAAACATACCAAATTCCAACCCTCTAGCCTCAGTAGTTTTTATTTTATTAAGGTTAAACTTAGCCACAATCGTGCTTCTGGCAACGCAACAACACAGGCCACCACTTCCGGTTGAGAATTTCATGGGCCGCGGGTCATACAACATTATACCGAGACCACCTAAGGATAAAACTATTTTCGGTGGCCTTGATTATGCGCTGTACAGAAAACTCGATTGCGCTTTTTTTTTTTACTTGTTTAAAGATTTTGCATGCTAGGTAACAGCTCTTATTTCAGTCGTTGACTTGGCCAGAAATTTCTTCTTTTTTTTTTTGTGATTTCATATCTCACAGGTGGTGACTTCCGTTCATTAAGTGCAAGGCAGGATAAAAATAAATTGTAAAAGCCTAACCACATCGTTGCTGGAACATTTTCCACTGAGAGCCACATTAACGGCCTTGTCATTACTCATTCTCTCTCTCTCTCTCTCTCTCTCTCTCTCTCTCTCTCTCTCTCTCTCTCTCTCTCTCTCTCTCCTCAAGATTGTTGATTAACTATATTAATTTGGTATCATGTTCCTTACGAAAAATTTTTCCTTCTAAATTAATACCTCTCTCTCTCTCTTCTCTCTCTCTCTCTCTCTCTCTCTCTCTCTCTTTACGATTGTTAATTAACTATTTACATTTGATATGTTCCTTGCGAAAAAGTCTTCTAAATGAAGATCTCTCCTCTCTCTCTCTCTCTCTCTCTCTCTCTCTCTCTCTCTCTCTCTCTCTCTCTCTCTCTCTCTCTAAAAAATTCAGCATGTATTTTTGCAAAAATTCATACAAGGGCATAGACGAGTAATGAAGAGAATTAAAAAAGGATTTTGTGGTATAATGGACTGAAAAAGTTTAGCTTACGAGAAAAAACATTGGTATTATCTGAGGTGAAATTCGTGTTACGAGAACAATTCGCCTGGTTAAAAAAAAATAAATAAAAATTGCGCCGAGGTTTCTTCGGCGCAATCGAGTTTTCTGCACAGCGTATAACCAAGGCCACCGAAAATAGATCTATCTTTTGGTGGTCTCGGTATAATGCTGTATGAGCTGCGGCCCATGAAACTCTCACCCGGCCGTGGTGGCCTGTCCTACATCGTTGCCAGACGCACGGTTATGGCTAACTTTAACCTTAAATAAAATAAAAACTAATGAGGATAGAGGGCTGCAATTTGGTATGTTCGATGACTAGAGGGCGGATGATCATCATACCAATTTGCAGCCCTCTAGCCTCAGTAGTATTTAAGATCTGAGGGTGAACAGAAAAAGTGCGGACAGAAAAAGTGCGGACGGATAGACAAAGCCGGCACAATAGTTTTCAGAAGACTTACAAAGGTGGATAGAACAGTCAGCAAAGCTAACGAAGAAATGAAGGGAAATAATTAAAAATCAGTGATAAATTTAAGGAGATACATGAGGGGGAATAAAGTTAGAAAGTTAGATTTAAACAGATGTCTGTTTTGAGTAAAAAGATTAATGAGCAAAACCGATCTCGGAATCATATAAGCAAATAGAGAATGATATCTGAAGAGAGAGAAATCTTGAGCCATTGCGACGAAAACTTGTTTCAGAAGCCCGGAGGTGTAGGTTCAGGAATTGCTTCCATCTGTAATATATATATATATATATATATATATATATATATATATATATATATATATATATATATATATATATATATATGTGTGTGTGTGTGTATATATATATATATATATATATATATATATATATATATATATATATATATATATTTCTATATATAAAAAAAAATATATATATATATATATATATATATATACATATATATATAGCACGTAATACGAACATTCTCTTCTTGTACAGATCCCCAACAGAAATTAAGAATTAGACCACTTTCATCCCAAGACATGAAGCTGCCATCATCCTGTCAGGGAGATTCCTGAAATGAAAGCTAGAACACATATATATATATATATATATTTCAAGGAAAATTAATTTCACGTGTTTTTATCAGTAAATTTATAGACCTGAATTCGTAATAAACATAAAAATTAACAGTTGAATGACGTGTGTCCTGAATTTTGATAAATCTCTGACGTTTCTCTGATTCTATTTTATTTTGAATTTCATTCCGTCGATTCAGATTGGCTTAGTTTTATCAACCAAAGCGAGCAATAATTGATACCCAGTTAACATCAGGATATTAATAAAAAATATTTTTTATCAGCGCGTTCATGTTATATCTTGCCCAAAATAGAAAATCTTCATTTGTAGTCAATGAACTGTGTCTGTATATATATATAAATATATATATGTATGTATATATATATATATATATATATATATATATATATATATATATATATATATATATATATATATATGTATACATATTCCATAACATAAAAGCTTTGATCTTACTTTCCTAAGCAAACTGGAAGCAGAGCAGCTAATCTTTATGAAAAGGAAATTACTTACACATCTAAATAACATATGCCAGTGCTTTAAAACGATGAAAATTGTGTTCCTAGCGCACTGCAGTACCACCATATTCCACAGGACGAATCTGCAAGCAGAGTTCTCTGGCAAAGGCAACTTTGCATTCATGCATACGATAACGAAATATCCTTCATTGTGCGTTGCCTCCATTATCATAAGCCTTTTTGGTGAGGGGGGGCTGGGGGGGAGGGTGGTGTTTAAAGGGTGTGGAGCAGTCATATAATGTAGTTTGTCTTTTTTCAAGTTTCAAGGAAGAGTCTGTGGTTTGTGGTACGTAAAATTATTATTCTGATACATATTTTAGGTTTCTGTAGAAGAAAACTATTGTGCCGGCTTTGTCTGTCCGTCCGCAATTATACTTTCCGCCCCAGATCTTAAAAATTACTGAGGCTAGAGGGCTGCAAATTGGTATGTTGATCATCCACCCTCCAGTCATCAAACATACCAAATTGCAGCCCTCTAGTCTCGGTATATTTTAAGATCGGAGGGCGGACAGAAAAAATGCGGACAGGAAAAAAGTGCGGACTGACGGACAAAGCCGGCGCAATAGTTTTCTTTTCAGAAAACTGAAAAAGTGTGTTCCAAGAAAAATAAGACCGCCACGTGGCGTTCATTACCTGCATAATGTGGCCTCCTGATACCAAAAGGAAAATGCTTTCAAATTGCACAGATTTGTCTGTGATATCTCTTCTGCTTTTCAGCGCTTTTTCCAATTTGAATTTCGTTCCGAGGAAGCAGAGTCAAGATTGAATCTGTCTGTCTGGCTGTCGAATTTACCCGTCGGTGTGTGTGTGCGTATGTATGTATTTGTATATATATATATATATATATATATATATATATATATATATATATATATATATATATATATATATATATATATATATATATATATATATAAATCATCAAACCACAATCACGTGTGGAACAGAAATAAATTTCTGACTGGCATCAGAATCGAACCCAGTTCTTTAGCATGTTAGCCTGGGCAGGCTAACACGCTGGCATGCAAGCAGTTAGCCTGTCCAGGTAAAGCCTTAGTTACAGTGGCACTCAGTTTCCAACTTCTTTTACGACTTGTGTGGCTTGGTTGACAGCGATCTCGTCTCTCAATCGAAAGGCCTGGTTCGCTCCTGATGTGAGTCAGAAATTCATATATATATATATATATATATATATATATATATATATATATATATATATATATATATATATATATATATATATATATTTACAAAAGCAGTGTTAGACTGATAAATCAATGTGAAAACATATTTGCCAACTGCTGCCTCAATCCCAATTTCCCATTTCGCAATCAGCGAGGGTACATCGCAAACCCAAAATTTACAGCAGATGATTTTATGTCGGTTACTTCCTGCATAATTAAGCCCAAAAAAAATTGTTGCTGGATTTTCGCCAACATTTTGACCAAAAAGGATGCAAGAAGCTTGCAAGCTGCTATTGCACTCTGGGAGAGAACTGGATACGAGTCCGCATCGTGTCTTTTTGATTTTGTTCCTTGCTGAAATCTGTATTTTTAATTGTTATCATTTTTTTATTTTTTTTTTACTATTATTCTCCATCTAATTACTGTCATTACCATTATTATGAATTCTGATTTTTCTGCTTCTTCAGCAACTGTGCTGATATTGCCGAGTATCATTTTTATCATGTTATGTATCTAGATTGTGTGTATTGTATTTGTATATTGCGTGTATATGGCCCTGAGCTGAAATAAAGGATATTATTATTATTATTATTATTATTATTATTATTATTATTATTATTATTATTATTGTAGGACTGTATTTCCCATTACCTTCTTTAATACTTTCTAATAAGCACCATATTCTTTGGAAGCTCGAATTTCAAGTCATTGGCCCTGTGGTGGGCTTGTTCCATATGAATAGGGTTCATCTTCTGAATAATAATAATAATAATAATAATAATAATAATAATAATAATAATAATAATAATAATAATAATATGAAAAGAAACTATGCAAGGATTATTAACGACAATTTTACGAAAGCTGGGAGATATAAGAGAACAAGTGATTAGCTTTATAGGCAAACCTAACCATTAATATCTTTAATTATTTTTATACCGCTGGGGAGTCGAGACCTTATGGGGTTGGGGGTTGGGGGGTTTAATTTCTTCCCATAGGTGGAGGTTTGCGTTCTCAGAACGTATTTGTTGGGTATAAACCTCTGGGTACAAAGTGAGGACTTCCAACCTGATAAAGCATTTATCAAAAACGCTCTATGTCGTCTCAATGCTTATTATTGAAATATCCATCAATATTTTTTATAAATATCACCGTACAGTTTTATTAAATATCGTACAACATTTTTGATAAATATTATTGGACATTCTCATTAAACATCATAGAATATTTTCTTAATAAATATCATAGAATGTATTTTGATAAATATATTTCAACATTCTTAATGAATATCATGGCGTATTTAATAAATATATTTCAACATTCTTAATAAATATCATTAAACATTCTTAATAAATACCATAGGATATTTCTTACAAGTGTCATTCAACAATCTTAAAAAATATCATAGCATATCTTTAATAAAAAATCTGTCAACGTTCTTCATAGATATCATTGAATATTTTTTATAAATATCATTCAGCAATCATAATAATTATCACATAGCATTTTTGATCAATATCATACAATATGTTTAGCAAACTTTCGAAAATGGGTCCCTGAATTCATAATTCGTCGAGTTCATTCAAGATCAGGTAAACGAATTAACCTAGTTTCGTAATGACAGCTTTGCCGTAACCGTCCTCAGTCTTTGAGTCCCTGAATTCACAATTCGTCGATTTCTTTCAAGATCAGGTGAACGAATTAATCTAGTTTACACAAACCGTCCTCAGTCCTCTCGAGCGATAATACCGAGACCTTAATTAGCTTTCGAAATGGGGTTGTTAAGGTTGACAATAGGTCAGCCACACAACAATCCTGGCTTTCGTCTTCTCCCTTCAAAGATGTTCATTCCAGTCTCCAAGTGCTCCTTGGATTGTGAATGCCCTTTGACGATGACGATTCGCGGAGAGATGGAGGTTCGTAATAGCATTTATGAATTATGATATGTGTATGTATGTATGTATGTATGTATGTATGTATATGTATATATATATATATATATATATATATATATATATATATATATATATATATATATATAAATGTATATATATATATAAATATATACAGTATATATATAATTATATATATATATATAAATGTATATATACATACACACACACACACACACACACACACACATATATATATATATATATATATATATATATATATATATATATATATATATATATATATATATATATATATATATATATATATATATATATATATATATACTTACTAGCATCCTTAATTATTAATGCACATTTCCTATACTAAAGTGAAGTTATTCATTATTATTATTATTATTATTATTATTATTATTATTCTTATTATTATTATCATTATTATTATTATTACCATCATCATCATCAGAAAGGAAATCTGTCGAACACGTCTTTAATCATTTTAGTCGAGTGTCCATTAACGCCTGCGCAGAGACGTTATTCTTTTGTCCGTTTTTTACTAGTCTGTCCATTAGTTTCCTTCTGATCATTAGTCACTTTTGTGTTTTTGGAACCATGAGAGTAAAGTGAGCAGGGAAGAAACTGAGAAGGGGAAAAGGAAATGTTCGAATATTATCTCTTTGTCGAACATCATTTCTTTAAGGCAAATATTTCCTTCGTGAAAGTAAGAATTAATAGACAGTTTTTAGATGAGTTTGTTTATCATTTGTGACAAATTCGCCTTTTTCAAAAAATTCAAAGGCCATATGAAAGTAGGGATTTGATTTTATTTCATCATTTTTCTCAAGTAAAAATAATGTTATGGTTTTAAAATAATCTAAAAATAATTTTGAGTGAGAAATTTATCTAGTTTTTAGAATAATTTGTTTATTGTTTGTGAAAAATTCACCTTCCAGAGAAATTTAAAGGTCGTCTGAAAGGAGGGAATTAGCCTAATTCCATCATTCTTCTCAAGTAAAAATAATCTTAACTATTTTCAAATAATCTAAAATAATTTTGAGTAAGAAATTTATCTATTTTTTTTAGGATATTTTGTTTATTATTTGTGAAAAATTCACCTTCCAGAGAAATTCAAAGGCTACCTAAAAGTAAGGAATTATCCTAATTCCATAATTCTACTCAATCAAAACTAATTTTAACTGTTTTAAAATTATTTTAAAATGGGGCAAGATGGCACCAGGCATTTAAGGTAATTGGAAACTGCTCTTATCAGTGACAGTGTAAATTTTATTATCCATAGAACTTTTCATCACCAAATCATTTAAATAACTTTACTATTATATCGTTATTGTTATAATTAAAATATTTAATATATTAATCCCAGGGAAATGACCAATATGTTTTTCTGAAGACTTCACACTGACTCCCCCAACACGAAATAAAAGCCACGGTTTAGAAACCACTCGCCGGTTCCAAAAACTAATTTCCTCTACGTTTTCATTTTTCTTCTCCTTATATACTTTCCAATTTGCTTCGTCCCTTTTTATTCCTTCCATCCGCCAGTCGCCCCCTCGCCCCCCTCTCATTATGCTCTATTTCGTTCTCTGCTGATTCTTAGCTCTGAATTCCTCGTCACACATCAGACGAACGACTTTGACCCCTAACCTTTCCCTCTTTCTTCTTCTCCAAGGCCAGTCCAGAATTTCATGTGCCATTTCCACTGGCCAATCCCGTGTGTCAAAGCTTCTCTTTCCTGCGCATCCTATCTGCATCCTTCTTTCCGTTGCATCCTTTAAGAGGATTTCTTGTGAATGATGAAGAGCTTCGTCAAGCTGCTTGGAAGTGCATTGGGCAGACGCCTTAAAACCTCCAAATTTGCCTTTTTCCGTTATTTTTTCTTGGCATTTTAACATGTTGGGTTTGCGTGACATGATGCTGTGCTTAGTATTTATCTATTGGTATATGTTTTACATTCACAAAGTTATTCATTTTTACGGTTACTACAGAGTCATCCATTTATTCTGGTAAAATAAATTGTGTATCTCTTTCTACATTCACCAAGTTATTCATTTTTTAGTCTCTACAAAACGAGTCATTCATCTGTTCTTGAAAAATAAATTGTGTATCTCTTTTTACATTCACAAAGTTATTCATTTTTTAGTTTCTACGGAATCATTCAGCTATTCTTGGAAAATAAATTGTGTATCTCTTTTTACATTCACAGATTCATTCATTTTTTACAGTTTCTACAAGAAGAGTCATTCATCTGTTCTCGAAGAAAGAGCTTTTTACGGAAGAGCTAAATTTAAAGCCTGGCTTATATATACATATACACATATATACAGTATATATATATATATATATATATATATATATATATATATATATATATATATACCATTAATGTTTATGACACAATCCCCTACTTTGGAGTAGTTCTTTTCAACCGAGTATCTACCTAAAAGATGCTGGTATCTCTCTCTCTCTCTCTCTCTCTCTCTCTCTCTCTCTCTCTCTCTCATACAGAGTCTTAGATCAATTAAAACTAATGAACGCAGTCGGCTTTTCATATCAGCTTTTTTCTGACGAAATATTTTTAAGTCACACCTAACTCTTATGAATTCTCATGTTAAACAGAAAAAACGTAACATCTAATTAGCAATCTAAAATAAACACAAGTAAAAATGCGCCGAAGTTTCTTCGGCGCAATCGAGTTTTCTGTACAACGCATAATCAAGGCCACCGAAAACGGATCTATCTTTAGGTGGTCTCGGTATAATGCTGTATGAGCCGCGACCCATGAATTCTAAGCCAGAAGTGGTGGCCTGTGTTGTTGCGTTGCCAGAAGCACGATTATGGGTACCTTTAACCTTAAATGAAATTTAAACCACTGAGGCTAGAGGGCTGCAATTTGGTACGTTTGATGATTGGAGGGTGGATGATCAACGTACCAATTAGCAGCCCTCTAGCCTCAGCAGTTTTTAAGATCTGAGGGCGGACAGATTTGCGAACAGAAAAAGTGCGGACAGAAAAATTGCGGACAGAGTAAAGTACGGACGGACAGACAAAGCCGGCACAATAGTTTTCTTTTACAGAAAGCTAAAAAGGGACGTTTAATTAGCAATCTAAAAAAGAAAAAATACTGGAAAACAGATGAACAGCAACGAACAGGAACTGAAAAGAATTACGTCAGAGAGGTGGAATGATAGAGAAGCTCCGTGGTTGATGCGTGACGGGGAATGCAGAACTAATAATCAGCGGAAAATGAAATGGAGCATAATGAGAGGGTGAGGGGGGGGGGTAAACTAAAGTACGAAAGGAATAAAAAGGGACGAAGCAAATTGGAAAGCAGTAAGGAGAGGAAAAGTGGAAACTGAGAGGAAATTAGTTTTTTTGAAAAGGCGAGTGAGTA
>JANJGK010000044.1:1264245-1284245 GCA_039081455.1 Macrobrachium rosenbergii | reverse complement strand
AGCGGAGATATTTATTCAATAAAAATTACAAGCTTTCCAGGGCTGACAGTCCTCATTGTCAAGTATCTGTCCACGGATTCTTGACAATATATATATATATGTGTGTGTGTGTGTGAGTATTGTGTGAGTATATATATATATATATATATATATATATATATATATGTATATATATATATATATATATATATATATATATATATATATATATATATATATATGTATATATATATACACACTGTAGGAGAGAGAGAGAGAGAGAGAGAGAGAGAGAGAGAGAGAGAGAGAGAGAGAGAGA
The DNA here is from genome assembly GCA_039081455.1 of Macrobrachium rosenbergii. NCBI lineage: Eukaryota > Metazoa > Arthropoda > Malacostraca > Decapoda > Palaemonidae > Macrobrachium > Macrobrachium rosenbergii. The sequence goes on along the minus strand of JANJGK010000044.1, from coordinate 1,283,947 downwards.
GAGAGAGAGAGAGAGAGAGAGAGATAAGTTACAAGACAGATCTTCATTCTTTCACCAGGCACTAGCTGTTAGAATGCTGCAGCCACTCCACTTTCCTTTTCCCATTTTCTTAATCGCTTAAGAATGACTGAAAGCGTCCCAGTGTTTTGTTTTAAAATCTAGATTTAATAATCAATCGGATTATTCATCTACCTCTCAATCTTGGAATAGATATTAAAAAATTCTTCGAATCAATTTTAACCTTCTTGTTCTCAGTGAGCCCTGGCTAATCAACACGTACTTAGTTCGCTGTTTAAGTCAGCAAGAATACAATTTACATTTTTTTCAGCGTCAATGACGTTTCTTCCTACGGGACTGGATGCTAACCACTTCAGTGTAACCTGAAAAAAATGAAGCTTTTTTTAAGTGGTGGAAGCAAAAATAAAATCGTATTATGTGTCCGAGGAAGCAAGAATCCAGTTTAGCTTGCAGACAATGATCTTTTTCAAATGTCATTTAAAACCAGGTTACTGTTTTAATTTAACTTTCCTCATCGTTTTTAACTTTTTGTGAAACCAGCCCGTTAGTGAAACAAGGTACAAAACGATTCATTTCTATATAACTATTTAGGATTATTAAATGATAATCTTTGTTACAAAACGTAAAATTTGATCAAAAGAAATGTAGTAAATGTCTCGTAGTCATGCAATTTGGAAATGCATTCAGCTTGTAAAGTCCAAGTATATCCAAAAGAAGGTTTTTGTGCAGTTCTTGAGAATAGAGACTCAGGCTGAGAAGTAAAAGTTTTGTGTAATAGAGCCAAGTTTGTTCTCGTCCTGCAGAGGACCTTCTTAAACTACTAAGGAAATAGGCCAAGTTTTTATTGCTCGCCTCTCTCTCTCTCTCTCTCTCTCTCTCTCTCTCTCTCTCTCTCTCTCTCTCTCTCTCTCTCTCTCTCTCATACGATTACCAGCATCTTGTATAAACTCACAGTGAAGCCATTTTAATAGCTTTACTAGCAATTTTAATAGGTTTAATAGCAACTGAAATAACTGTTTTAATAAGAATTGAAAGGGTGAGAACTGTGGAGGTACACTTTCACCAGTTTTCTCTTCAACCTGAACTTTTATCTATCCTAACCTTCTCTTCAACCTAACAATAATCAGATATACCTCAAGCTACCCTTTTTATGTCCACCATTAACAACTATCAATATTACTTAGCATTACTTAATCTTAAGAAATCTCTTTTCCTCACTTATTTCTCCCTCCAAGTTATACTTGTGAATATTCCCTCCTGGACCTCCAGTAGGGAATAGAAAAGGATATCTCTTTTTTTTTTATTCACCTACTTTTGCATCGACATCACTTAGCACAACCATCCTTTCCTCTTCCCCATACCCTGTTAGATGCATATTCGAATTCTTCCTTGAATTCTCTTGTACTTTCATTTCTACACACACACACACACACACACACACACACACACACATTATCTTAACTCCTACAGCCATTCTCATTCTTGCCTACAAACACGTGTTTTGTAGACATATATATATATATATATATATATATATATATATATATATATATATATATATATATATATATATATATATATATATATATATATATATATATATATATATGAATGTAAGAATGTAGGTAGGTATATATATATATATATATATATATATATATATATATATATATATATATATATATGTATATATATTTATATATATATATATATATATATATTTTTATATTTATATGTATGTTTATATGTGTGTGTTTGTGGCGTGTGCGTGTTTATGTGTGTATGTGCTGATGTTGGCCTAATACCTGCTGTGTATTCTCGACCAATATATCGTAACAACACTACGAAAAGTACGAAGCATTTCTTACGAGGAAAAGCAAAATAATTTATATTGCATTTACTTTCAAGTACCCCGCAGCAACTTACCAAGAAGTCTGCTAAACCTTTTAATTTTAAATCAGTATTTACCAGCAATTTAGATTTGCGAATGTTCGAGGTCTAAGTTCTGCATTGTGAAATCTCTACTTGATTTTGCCGTCCAGCTGTCGACCAGAATATTGTTCGTTATTAACGACATACAAAAAATAAAAACCGGGGTTTTGTGGTAGACTTAATCAAAACACGTTAAAAATGTCCCCGACTTTCAATTCAATATTGCATTGATGAAGCTCAGGAATTGATTCGCGTTTAAGCAGAAATTCACTAGAAATTACTGCTCTGGAATTCTTTTGGGAATTAGAGTAATGAATATTATGTGAAATGATGAAAATTCCAGACTCCAGAATAACACAAAATACTTACTGGATTACATTCCTCTGTGGAAAAATCTTGTTTTGGATAAATACGCGTCCTTCAAATTACTCTGTAATAAAAAATAAACAGCTTTTTAATATACATTCCAGCTAACTTAAATGTCTAAAGCTGTGATGTTACTCTGAGTTCGAATGTTTTTTTTAACTCTGTTAAAAAGAAACCCCCTGATATATCAATTCCCCTTTGACGAGAGTAAACAAAATTGTACCTAATAAGAATTATTCATTGTCCACCAATTTAAAGAAAAATAAACGAGTAAAAAATGCGACGAAGTTTCTTCAGCGCAATCGAGTTTTCTGTACAGCGTATAATCAAGGCCACCGAAAATAGACCTATCTTTCGATGGTCTCGATATAATGTTGTGTGATCCGCTGCCCATGAAACTTTAACCACGGGCCGGTGGTGGCGTGGTCTATATCGTTGCCAGGAGCACGATTATGGCTAACTTTAACCTTAAATAAAATTTTAAAAATACTGAAGCTAGAGGGCTGCAATTTGGTATGTTTGATGACTGGAGGGTGGATGATCACCATACCAATTTGCAGCCGTCTAGCACCAGTAGTTTTTAAGATCTGAGGGCGGACAGAAAAAAGTGTGGACGGACAGTCAAAGCCGGCGCAATAGTCCTCTTTTACAGAAAACTAAAAATGGATGTAATAAAGATATAGCCAAGAAAAATTTTCTAGAAAACTGGGGAGTTTCATCAGAATCTCCACTCGCCTCATAAACACTTGAACGTCCAAATATATTGCAGCTAAATGGTCGAGTGACGGAGCATCTCACAGAATCACGTATCAGTAACTGGAGATGCCGAGTCTGGAGGACGGGTTCCTGGAATCCATAAAATTTAGAGGTATGTCAGATTGGAAAATAGTTCATACAACTGTGAGAAAGATACGTGAATAAAAGTTATATGAAATAAACTGGAACGCTTCGTGTTTTTCGAAATTGCAATATCGTCGAAGAATAAGGAATTTGGGGAGGAAACTCCAGAGATATGGATTTATATATATATATATATATATATATATATATATATATATATATATATATATATATATATATATATATATATATATATATGTATGTATATACATATATATATATACATATACATATATATACACATATATATTTATATATATATATATACATGTATTTGTGTACGTGTTTATAATTACTCTATATTATGGTGAGTGCAAGACACCCATAACTCAGTAAACAATTGACAGTGAGGATCATAATCACATTTAAGTTTCCAACTATTGAAGGAAAGCTGCTGCATGTCTTGCAAAGCCAAGACGAATGAACTAATTTTATAGTTATATTGTTTTCCAGGAGTTTCAGTTCAAGCGTGTAACTTTCAGCAATTGCTGTTTCTAGGAAAGACCATAAATCATTTTTGCAAGATAATTTTGGCAATGAAGCCTAGTATTATCGCTTATACCTTTTATGTAGCTTGAGGAAAAAGGCTAATCCTGGAATTATAAAAAAAACATATAAAAAGTCTGTATTCAATACGACGGAATAACGGAATATTCATTGATAACCTAAAATGGTTATTGGCAGAGATGTTGCTTCCAGATCCTAAATTGATATTCGACAATTGGAGATGAGACGAAACCTAACATGCAGTTGCATACACGAAATTGACCTCCCTCTGATTTATAAATTCGACATTTGGCCAATTATGGAACGATATTGCCAGATCACTCTTACACGAACAAGCTTCCAGGCTCCTCCCTGAGGGAGAATACCTTCCAAGCAGTTAGGTTTGGTCTTCCAGTCTAAACTTTCGAACTTGAAACAAGGTTATGAGTTATTCAGTGACGTCGTAGGACAAAGCTCCCGTCCATTATTGCTCGTGTCCACTCCAATTCAATCCAAGAGCGCACACATAAAGGGCTCTCTCTCTCTCTCTCTCTCTCTCTCTCTCTCTCTCTCTCTCTCTCTCTCTCTCTCTCCTCAATAATCAACAGTTTGTCGAATATGAGTTTCTTGGTAGGTCATTCTCTCTGTCTCTCTCTCCTTAATATTCAACAGTTTGACGAACATGAATTCTTTGTAGCTCTCTCTCTCTCTCTCTCTCTCTCTCTCTCTCTCTCTCTCTCTCTCTCTCTCTCTCTCTCTTGGTAGGTCTTTTGCTCTCCCAGAGAGAAGCAGCGTTGATAAAATCTCAACAAATAGTATCAAAAACCTCCTTTTATGATACTTTTAGAGGAAAAAGGATATTGATATAACCTATTTTGGTAGTTACGCGTCACTTAATTGCGTTAAAGGAGATATCGAGAAAGGCAGAATAATGTCTACCTTCCTCAGAGCAAGAGAGACGGGTAGGCTAAGAGAGAGAGAGAGTGAGAGAGAGAGAGAAATGGGATGATATTCATGGATTTGAGAACCACTGACGATAGAGTTTCATAGCCAAAAAGTAGACACTTTGAAAAATAGATTAAATCTCAATAACGTGCTTTTGATAGCTGAGAAAGTCCTTGGCAGAGAAGTGTCCAAGGTACAGAGTAGTCTCGAGAAAGCTGGGCATGAAATAATTACTATTATATCTTAGCAAAAATCTTGAAATCCCGCAGTAGCAAAAGACACACCAAAGTAGGAATATGCCAATAGCCATTAGTGAAAGATAATACCTTGATTTAATTCTGTATAAGAGAGAAACATTTTACAAATATCAACTGGACTTGTACGTGAAATAAGTAAGAATATCAACGTCAATTATCCTTTCATTTATATGAATTTATGTGTATATATATATATATATATATATATATATATATATATATATATATATATATATGTTTATATATATAAATATATACATACATATACATATATATGTATGTATATAGTTATAAAGATAGATAGTTTATACATATGTATAATACATATATATACATACATATGATAAACTCTCGTCCTCCTTGCAACTTTAGGAATTTAAAATCAGTTTGCTCTCATAAATCTTACGGTGAATCTGAAGGTCTCAAAAGATATCAATATTGAAGAACGCACAAGTCCCTCAAGCTTCGTGTCGCTTCAAAATTCCTAAAAAGTCTGGAAAGTTCGTTCCAACATTTTTTTCTTCTTCGCTTATTTTAAAATTATTCTTGAAGTCATTCAGATCTTTGGCATTTTGGTTTATATATATCCATGTTTAAAATACTAAAAGGGGTTTTATTTTAATTTTCCTACACTTCTAATCATTCCTTATTCAAGTCTCATCCGTATTTCTTTGTAATGTAGAATCTTCTTCTTAGCTTTGAATGACTTCCATCTACCTCTGTGGTGCGTTTCTGCTCCGTCAAGTCCCTTCTCTCTCAAGTCTTCCCTCACACTCTCTCTCCATCTCATTCTTGGTCTTCCTCTTCTTAATATTCTGCACTTTCATCCCCATAGCAGCCTTCAGATATGGTCTCCTTCCTCCCTCGGTTACAGTACTATCTCAGTCGCTCCTCCTGCACTTTCTTTGATGCTTCAACCATCGATGGATGGTCTCTTGTTTGTCACGTTTTCATAAGTTGTATTTTAAGAGAGATTTTTCGCATTCACAATTGATCCCTGACCCCCTTTACCTGGTGAGAGTAACCAGATTCGGCAAACAGCTGCACCAATTTGCAGTAAATGCGCCTCGCTGTCGAACTTCTCCCAAGTTCCAGAGGTCCTTTATTCCTCGCACCGTTGGACTGTGGAACAATCTCCCAGGCGATGTCGTGCAATCAGAACTTGAAAGGTTCAGGCGAAGATGCAATGCATTGCTACCTTATTACAGATCAACTTGTATTCTAAAATTTAACTCACATTTTTATTCATTTATTTAATAACCCGTTAATTTATCTGTTTTTCTAATAACTGATCCACCCCCCTTTCTGTATTTCCCAATACCCTCTGTTGCTTCTTTCGAATGAACACCATATTCTTTGGAAGCTTGGATTTCAAGTCATTGGCCCCTTAGATTGTTCCATATAAATGATGTCCATGTTCTGAATAATAATAATAATAATAATAATAATAATAATAATAATAATAATAATAATAATAATAATAATAATAATAATAAATGTAAAAGCAAATTTCATTGGCTTTTTAATCCATCTGATTAAGAGCGTCGAAGGGACCGAATTTCATTGTTGCTCCATAGTATCCTTGTTTTGCGACGCAGCGGGGAAACTTGATTAAAAGCTCTTGCTACCGTGAGGTGGATGGAAGACTGAATTAGGTTTAATCAGGCTAGACTAGGCAGGTTACGCTAAATTAGCCATTTCAGATTAAGGGGGAACATCGCCCGTGCACATTACGCACCTTAATTTAAATGTTTAGGCAATATTTTACCTGTAATTTTGGTATAGGTAATTCACACCTATAGATATAAGCTATTATTTTTATGGTAGCCTTAATTTCATTTTCTTTGGAAAGTTACTGTTAAGCCTTGAATATATAACACACACAGCTCTGGATTGCATTTTCACATAGAACCAGTCACTCTCCAGTATATATATATATATATATATATATATATATATATATATATATATATATATATACATTATTTATTTATTTATTTATTATATATATATATATATGTGAGTGTGTGTGTTTATATACTTATATACACAACACCCTAGACATCCTTAGGACAGGGTGCATGGCTCCCAATCTCATCCCAAGGATATACATATTTTTTATGTCAAACGCACCTATGCCAGCACAGGTTCTTGTTCATGGAGAAGCCTCAAAATAACGATAAAGATAATTATGAAGGCATACCTGTGATTCTGAATGAAATTACAAGTTTAGCAGTCGAGGCCAAAGCATTTTCTACCCTAAGGTACCAGTCGATAAGAGCTAAAGAAAATATCGTAGCGGGTCATTGGAAACATTCATTGGGAACTGCGTGAAACTCTACGGGTTACACTACCCACATTTCATGTACCCAAAGGATTTTGGTGTTCAGGTATAAATCTTTTAGTGGTTGGGGATCGATGAAGAATAGGGAACAAGTGTGAAGGTAGGAGCGAGAATACAGTTGTCACGTTTAACTTAAGATAAGACATGTTTTTGGGCATAGTTCTCTCGAAAACGACTGTACTAAGAGGTTGTGTTTACCCACTTAATGAGAATTGTAAACTATGTTGGTGAATAACTTTTTTTTCATCTTTATATCTCCCTACCTTTATCTATTCATTAGAAAATGAATAGACGAATGAACAAGATAAATAAGAAATAACTGAAATATAAAACACTACAGACAGAAAAGGAGAAAAGAAAATATAAGGAGAACTGAGACGGTCGATATATTTTTGACAAAGGGCTCGTGTTTGCCCATTGAATGAGGACTGAGGGCCAATAATGCTATTTTGTCTGTGTAACTCCCTGCCTTCATCTGTTCATTTAAAAAATGAATCGATAAATGAATACCATAAATAAAAAAACTGAAAAAATAAAATAACACTGACAGAAGAGAAGAGGACGACTAAATACGTCACGGGAGAAAAAATCGTCGCTATCACCAGGTAAATCCTGTAAGTTTCAGTTACTCTGGCTGTAATGAGGCCAGAGCTTCTTCCAGCGATCCTTTCTGATCGCTGGGCTTTTAGCAATTACTCTTGATTGGACTGACAGGGATGAGCAGTCTGTAAAACAAATTGCCTGCAAAGGAAGGAGATTTGACGGCCTCACCTGGGTGTAAGGATGATACTGAGAAGGTTAAGGAGGTCTTGAAAGCATTTTTTGACGAAATGGATTTAATTAATTTGAAAAGAAATTAGTTTATGAGAACGTTAGACATTGTTCTCTTAATTCTGATGTTTTAAGTGATAAATCCAATAACATTTTAGCATCCAGAGTCTACGAGAATAATAGTTTTAATTATCACACAGAGAATGAATTTATAAACACAGAAGTCATTGATTCTTAGTGTATATATGATATGTAATATTAAAAAAAATAGGCAGATTAACCATGGAATCTCCGTTATCAGCAACCCTAGCTAGGGTTTCCCCTCTGCTATCACGAGAAACATTTTTAAACCTAAATTTCAAGGACACCCGTTTTATATTCGAATGCGAACATCAAGCTAATTTGTTTGTAAACTACATACATGCAAAACAGCATAAAATAAATTTCACCACAGAATTAGAGCCAAGCAGGAAATTACCTTTTTCCAGGTGTACGTGCTTCTGGACAGAATATGTATTTTAGTGTGACACACGGAAAACCCATAATTTAATGAGTTGAATGATGAATTTTATTAGTGCATTCTTTTAATCACCAATCTAAACAGTATAAGTTTTCGTATGACAGTCTGCAGACAACCATATTTTATAGGTTGAATGCTTATTTTTCTGAGCGTATTCTTTTAATCATTTATTCCTGATTTTACTAAGCTCCTTGTCGTTATCATAAAGTTTATCTGTGATTAGCAATTTAAAGGCTTATGCCTTGTAATATGCTGAGATTTAATCACATTTCAATACAGATATCGATAACGTAAGCATATTTTTCCTTTCGTTAGAGTAATATTTGCAGAGTGAGCCTCTGTTAACTTCGCCCATCTGTAAAAATTATCAAAATCTAAACGAGCAAAAAATAATATACCGACCACGACTCCGTTCCTTAAAGCAACGTGGACCATCACGAACTACCAAACCTCGCCAAAGAAATCGTTTCAGTGAACATTCGAAACAAACTACCGACAAATTCTCCGGCCAAAACGAGGACCCGGGCGCACTGCCGCCGGTCACTGAATATTCTCCGCTGCTTAATGAACACTCAGCCAGTACTTGGGCTCTCCAGCCCACCTGTTATGAATGGCGCTGATAACGCTATCGGGGGTTTGCGGAAGACATTTCCCAAACTTCACAGTGGAATATGACTGCGAGGCAGTGACCCCCACGCCAAAGCCGTGGGACAGATTTAGGCTGGGACTAAAAACCGTCGATTGGAGATATTTTATGCTCAGTGAAGGTAAATGATCTGGAAGGGTGATGCTTTTGATACTGTAAAAACACGCTCGCACAAACAGATATATATATATATATATATATATATATATATATATATATATATATATATATATATATATATATATATATATATATATATATATATATATATATATATATATATATAGCTGTATGTGTACGTGTGTTTTTACAGAAATTTGAAAACGAAAGCACGATAGGCTTACGAATATTGAAACAGGTAACGTAGAGGATGCAGTATGTGAATTAAACAGTAGCAACATATATAGAATTTTAATATTTTATCAACACGAAGTATCATAAATCGTGTTGAACTGCGGAGTAAAGGAGTAACCACAACGGGTTTGATTGTTCCTACCACTGCGCTCTGAGTAACAGAGCCACAAATATTTTCTGAATATGTAGCAGTGTCCCAGTCGGGAAAACATAAACTATAGTATTCGAAACAATACGAAGTTCTACATGGTTTGTGAGCCAGTTTCCAAAATTACGTAACATCATTTTAAGATACACTTTTAAACCGCAGGTTGTTGCATCTTAGCCTCGTCAATCAAGGCACATTTTAATTATCAAAGACTTGTCAGCCTCCGAGATGCATTATAGATATATTATTTTTAACTTTTATGTCACTCTTTTATCCGAAAACGTCTTTAACTTTCCGAGTAGGTTGTGGCTTTCATTCCCAAGGATTTCTAAAAGAATTCCTTAGTTATTTAGTTATTGAATTCTCGAGGTTAACCATTGGAATTGTGGTATGTACTTCTATTTATTTCCATGTAACTGCTCACGTTCATGATGGACATACGCCAAGGAAGTTATATAGAAATGACTTCTAAGCATAAAATAATAATAATAATAATAATAATAATAATAATAATAATAATAATAATAATAAATCCCACATTATGCTGATATCCACAATGGCTTCTGCTAATAATAATAATAATAATAATAATAATAATAGTAATAATAATAATAATAATAATAATAATAATAATAATAATAATAATAATAATAGTGAGTTCTACATTATATTGATATCTGCAGTGGCTTTAGCAAAAAATTTATAATAATAATAATAATAATAATAATAATAATAATAATAATAATAATAATAGTGAGTTCTACTTTATATTGATATCTGCAGTGGCTTTAGCAAAAAAATTGATGATAATAATAATAATAATAATAATAATAATAATAATAATAATAATAATAATAATAATAATAATAATAATAATAAAGTGAATATGAATTAAGTGAAAATCATTTACAGAAAAGGATATATTTAAACAGTCAACATACTCTCTGTAAACTGGCAATCCTCTCAAGCATATCGAGAGTGATGAAAGTTCCTGAACCCATTATGGAAAAGGACGACGCGTTTCTGCAATTGCAAGAGGCAACTTGGCTTTGTTCCAGGTTGGAAATGCCGCTATTAAAGCCACGACTCATTTTCAACGGAGCATTTCTCGTGAGAAATGAATATTACGTTTTTAATATTTTCTCTTTTTTTTTGTATTTTGGTTTATATGCGTAGGTGGATATGATATAGTGTTTCATTTAATTTAGGCTAAATTTTCATAATGTATGATTTTTTTCTTATATTCATTTTAACGTACTTCCATTAAAGTCACGAGTTCTATTGAACGAAGCATTTCTCGTGATTGATGAGTTTTTCATTTTCAATATTTTCCATTTTTGGAGGGAGTTATATGCACAACTAGGTTAATTTACCCAATCATACACCTATTTTTATTTATTTCATTTATTTCTATTTTGTTATTTATCTATTCGTTAATTTATCTGTTTTTCTAATAAGTGATCTATTTCTGTATTTCCCCTTGACTTTCTGTTACTTCTTGTAGGTGAACCCCATAATATTTTTTGGAAGCTTGAATTTCAAGTCAGTGGCCCCTTTGGTGGGCTTGTTCCATATGAATAGGGTTCATCTTCTGAATAATAATAATAATAATAATAATAATAATAATAATAATAATAATAATAATAATAATAATAATAATAACTAGGCAAAATATTCGTAAGCTTCTATTTATCTGTTTAATGGAAAATACGATTTACTTACTTCCAAATTGTAATTAGCATTACCGAATACACAAATTGTCTGATTTTGTTATTATTTTTATTTAGATAAAGTTTTCGTCATAACTTCTCCACAAATTTTTTCGACAATATTTCATGACTTTACATTTACTGTGCAGGCGGACATGTTCATCCAAGTAGAGATAATGGCATGAATGCATTCAATCTGCATAAACTTTCACTCATTATATATGCATACCTTAGCATTTCGAATGAGAGAGAGAGAGAGACAGAGAGACAGAGAGAGAGATATTATTATTATTATTATTATTATTATTATTATTATTATTATTATTATTATTATTATTATTATTATTATTATTATTATTATTAATTTAGACTAATTTCATTTAAGAAAAACCTTTCCCAATTCTGGTTAAACATATTTCTTATATGTTCATTACCAGTTATAGTATTTTTTCATACAGCATCAGCAAAAACTTAGGCCATTATAATATTGTATTACAGTATATATATATATATATATATATATATATATATATATATATATATATATATGTATATATGTATATATATATACATCACTCCTTATTCAAAACACTGAAATATAATATAGAACTAACGGTTAAGATTAGGAAAAATCGTTACCATTTCAGACCCCAAACTGAATTACAGGTATTTTCAATGCTGAAACGAACCGATTTTAATAAAAACTAAGCGAGGTTAAAGACGGACATTTTCTCCAATGATGGAGAAAACTTCTCTCAACGATCTCAGTTCTGTGGCACCATTTCTCGGCCGTCTGGCACTCTGCTTGACTGCGTGTGATTCTGCTTTCGCAATGGAATCATTTTGCATATTAACTCCCAGGGAGAGAGAGAGAGAGAGAGAGAGAGAGAGAGAGAGAGAGAGAGAGAGAGAGAGAGAGAGAGAGAGAAATATAATGATGTTTTTAGTTGATGGTTTCAGATGATTGAGAAATTTTTTTTCATTTCGGAGGATTGTAAGAGAGAGAGAGAGAGAGAGAGTTAAATACGTTTATTTTTCTCGTATATGAACAGATTAGTTTTTCAATTTGAACGAGAATGCAATTTTTGCGTTACTACTTGCCAAGGAAATTTTGAGGTACTTTTATCTATACGACAAATTTTTTTAAAAATTCAAATGTCCTTTTCACCAAGATTATTTTATAGTATGTCATAAGGAGCAACCAAAAGCTACACCAAGAAAGAATAAAATTCAATTTTATAAGCAAAGGCACCGAGTTCATCGATTTGCCAAGTGAATTTATATATATGACAAAATCTGTACAAATTCAAGATTCCTTTTCACCAAGATTATTTTTTAACAATGTCTTAAGTATCACCAATTACACGCTATTTATGAAATTCACTTTTATAAGCAAAGGCATCGCATTCATGTGATTTGCCAAGTAAATTTATCTAAACGACAAAATCTATACAAGTACACCAAGTAAGAGTAAAATTCCGTTTTTTAAACAAAGGCATTCAATTCATGCGATTTGCCAAGTGAATTTATGTAAACGACAAAATTTGTAAAATTTGAAGATTCCTTTTCACCAAGAATATTTTTAACAATATGTCATAAGGATTAACCGAAATTGCAATAAATCAGAATAAAATTCAATTTTATAAACAAAGGCATTGAATTCATGCGATTTGCCGAGTGAATTTCTGTAAACGACAAAATTTTTTAAATTTGAAGATTCCTTTTTACCGAGAATATTTTTAACAATATGTCACAAGGATTAACCGAAATTGCAATAAATAAGAATAAAATTCAATTTTATAAACAAAGGCATTGAATTCATCGATTTACCAAGTGAATTTATTTAAATGACATTTTAAAAGAATTCAGGGTCCCTTGAACGAGTCGATAGCGCAGTTTCGAGGCAGAAAACGTGAAACTCACAGAACAGACCAATCTGGGGAGCTGCTGGTCTCAGCACAGTCAATATTTAGACAGACAATCTCTGGAGTGCTTGTGTCCTCGTCAGGGGATCACGAACTCTGGGTCAAATTGGAGCACCATTTGAGAAAACCGGATACGCTTGCTGATGAGAAATACATTAAAATTATTCATATTGATAAAAACAAGTAAAAAAATGCGCAAAAGTTTTCTGTACAGCGTATAATGCTGTATGAAACTTTCAGCCACCGCCCATGAAACTCTTAGCCTCAGCCCATGAAACTCAGCCACGGTCCGGTGGTGTGGTCTCACCCACGGCCCATGAAACTCAGCCACAGTCCGGTGGTGGCTTGTGTTGTTGGTACCTATAGCGGTGCCAGAAATACAATTATGGCTAACTTTAACCTTAAATAACATAAAAACCGCTGAGGCTAGAGGGCTGCAATTTGGTATGTTTGGTGACGGGAGGGTGGATGATCAACGTACCAATTGGCAGCCTTCTAGCCTCAGTAGTTTTTAAGATGTGAGGGCGGGCAGGATAAAGTGCGGACGGATAGACAAAGCCGGCACAAGAGTTTTCTTATCAGAAAACTAAAAAAAGCTTTTCTATTATTTGAATTAAGCTTTCGTCAGTCCAATGCTTTGTTTGAAAAGAGAGATCTTGCTTCAGCTCACGAATGAAAATGCTCGTAGCTCGTTGACCTAAATTGCCGTGCGTGCGTTTTGCATTCGTATTACGAGACAACAAATGATTGGATGAATCCAATCAATATTTTTAGCACTTGTACGAAATGGTATTATTGTTGATTTGCCAGTTTCCCAATCTGCTGAAACTGGATGATATATTCTCGTGGACTCATTAAATTCAGGATGACGATGTCAATAGCATGATAAGATTTAGTTTGATTTTGCATGCAAAATAGAGTGACTTCTTGACATTGTCAAATGTTTCTTCTCTCCTACAATTCTTTTTTTATTTTGCATTTTTGAAGAAACTTCGGCGCATTTTTTACTTTTTTACTCTAATCCCTAATTTATCTTTCGTGTCCAACAGACTAAATTTTCCACAGCCATTTTTAATAATTATATATATATATATATATATATATATATATATATATATATATATATATATATATATATATATATATATATATATATATATACCCTGTTTCTTTATTTAATATTCCTTATAAGTTTGCAGAGTAGCAAAATATGGGTCATCTAATCGCCTTGAGATATCCCTTCAGCTTTAAGAATGCCCGTCTAGCCTTTCAAAATAGTGAAGCGAACTTCCTTCGCTCTAATTACCTGAGAGGTTGAACTCCCCAGACTCTGCCTATAATTGTTTTTAAATCTCTTGATATCCTTTTAGTCCGCATTCTCAAAGACACTCCTTTGGCCAAGTAAATGTTTTGTGTCTTTTTTTTTAGTTTTCTGCAAAAGAAAACTATTTTGCCGGCTTTGTCTGTCCGTCCGCACTTTATTCTGTCCGCACTTTTTCTGTCCGCCCTCAGATTTTAAACATTACTGAGGCTAGAGGGCTGCAAATTGGTATGTTGATCATCCACCCTCCAATCACCAAGCATACCAAATTACAGCCCTCTAGCCTCAGTAGTTTTTATTTTATTCAAGATTAAATTTAGCCATAATCGTGCTTCTGGCAACGATATTAGGATAGGCCACCACCGGGTCGTGGTTAAAGTTTCATGGGCCTCGGCTCTTACAGCATTATACCGAGACCACCGAAAGATAGATCTATTTTCGGTGGCCTTGATTATACGATGTAGCGGCTGCACAGAAAACTCGATTGCGCCGAAGAAACTTCGTCGCATTTTTAACTTGTTTTATTTCTTCTTATTTCTATGCAATTTTTCGTCTCCTAACTTCCAATAATAGTTTCTTCTTGTGTCTTAATAATTTTTCATCGTCTGCAGTCTTCAATATAAACCTTCCATCCTTACCATAATGTTTCATTTATTTATTTTTATTCTTTTTAGAATTCCTATTTTACTTTCATTTCCCTTTCTCTATTTTCGTCCTCAAAATTTGAAGCGAGGAAGCAGTGCATTTGCTGCCCTAAAATAATTCTCCTTGGTTCTCACTTACGTTTTTTTCCATTTATATTTCGTGCTTTATTTTTTTTTCTCTTCTAATAACTGGCCTCTTTCTGTAATTCCTGTTACCTTCTGTTACTTCTTTCGAATAAACACCATATTCTTTAGAAGCTTGAATTTTCAACTAAAAGTCATTGGCCCCTGTGGTGGACTTGTTCCAATAGGTAGGTTCAGTAGAAATTATTCATTAATTATTCATGAAGTTTACTTCTATTGTAAATAGCCAGTTCAAGAATTCGAATAGAATGCCTATTTTTTTTAAATACTTTATCGATGTTTTTTTGCACAGTACGTCCCTGTTTAGATGAACTGACGTATCCCATTTTTTTAAAAATTATTTTAGTTTTCAGCCAAAGTGTCTCGGTGTTTCGTACTCTATAACATATCAAAACTTCAGCCTCAAAAGATGAGCTAATTGCAAGCTATGCATGGTATCAAAATCTTTGTGGCCGATTTACTCAGAATGGGGAAATAATGGCTTCAGTTCGTCAAACTAGGGACGGATTATTTATCGTTCGGCTCCACAACTACATATAATTTCTCTTTTGATATCAAGGCCTTTGCAAGAAACATCGGAAATAAGTTAATGAAGAAAAGACGAGAGAGAGAGAGAGAGAGAGAGAGAGACAGAGAGACAGAGAGAGAGGAGAGAGAGAGAGAGAGAGAGAGAGAGAGAGAGAGGTACGTCGCAGAAAAAACGACCAAATTTTGAAAAACCGTAAAACGAGATATAGGCACCACTCCACAAAAATAACAGCCTCGACGTAGAGAGAGAGAGAGAGAGAGAGAGAGGAGAGAGAGAGGAGAGAGAGAGAGAGAGAGAGAGAGAGAGAGAGAGAATTTGGAAACCTGTATAAGGAGACAGAAGTTACATTCGACAGAGAGAGAGAGAGAGAGAGAGAGACAGAGAGAGAGAGAGAGAGAGAGAGAGAGAGAGAGAATTTTGGAAACCTGTGTAAGGAGATAGAAGCTCCATTCGACAGAGAGAGAGAGAGAGAGAGAGAGAGAGAGAGAGAGAGAGAGAGAGAGAGAGAGAGAGAGAGAGAGAGACGTAGTATGAAAAATAAAAACAAAGAATTTTGAAAACCTATGTAAATAGACATGATCTCCATTCGACAAAGAGAGAGAGAGAGAGAGAGAGAGAGAGAGAGAGAGAGAGAGAGAGAGAGAGAATTTTGGAAACCTGTGTAAGGAGATAGAAGCTCCATTCGACAGAGAGAGAGAGAGAGAGAGAGAGAGAGAGAGAGAGAAACGTAGTATGAAAAATAAAAACAAAGAATTTTGCAAATCTATATAATTAGACATAATCTCCATTCGACAGAGAGAGAGAGAGAGAGAGAGAGAGAGAGAGGGTCTGGAGTGTCTTTGTTATTACTTTCTCCTGCCCACATGTTGCCGTCTTGTACTGCGCAGCACTGACTCTTGTGGGGCGTAAAACTGGGCGAGAGTTGTTTGTGAAGAATTCGTCGACCAGGGAGCAATATCTTCTTCTTCTCCCCTTGGGTTTCTGGGTCCCAGCGACAGAAGTCTGCGAAATATATATATATATTTTTATTTTTATTTTTGTTATCGTTATTCCTTTTGTAGGTACTGCTTTTGATGTTTCTTATGATGATGATATTAATAATGTTTGCATTTATATGTGAGATTTGGTCAAACAACTTGACACCATTCGTAACTGAAAATTGTATATATATGTATGTGTATATATATGTATATATATATATATATATATATATATATATATATATATATATATAGTTTGTGCGTGCGTGTGTGTTTGTGTGCGTGCGTGTATGTACTTTTGTATGTATGTATGTAGGTGTATATTTATACATACATACAGTACATATACATACATACATATAGATATACATATATATAAATATATATATGCTGTTCAATAAATTCTTATGCTTCAAACAAATGTACATTTTTGCATTCACCAACGTCAGTTATATCAATCCTGAAGCAAACAAATATAAAAATTACAACAATTTAGCTTCAGAAAACGCATCTGAACTCAATTCGACCAATCCAAGTCCACTAACATACGGACAATCTCCTGAGCAATCCTTCTTGGATTAATTCACTACTTTCTATTATTAAATCACTATCTCCTATTGCGGCAGAGTATTATCAGTTGAATAATCTATCACTACTGTATCAAGACAAATTAATGAGGCATCAATAATGTCAGCTGCATATATAGTCACTGAATCGAACATCCATACTTAACATCAATAATGTCAGTCCATGATTATTATATTGAGTACCCAGACCCCATAGGAAATCATTATGGAAATACTGGTTCGTTAACTGATGAAATATGGCAGGGCACAACACTATTACTGACCAGAACTGATTAATGGGACTTCCTTTTTTTCAGACATTTATGAACTCGTTTTGGTGAAGGATTTCAGTGTTGCCTCTGTCAAATTTTCAGCCTCGTACCAAAAATCAAATTTATTAATAGAATGAAAACAAAAATGACATTGTCCCTTCCAAAAAGTTTGCATAATTAGCGGTCCCTCAGAATTCAATTTAAATGGCAAAAAAACTAAGATTTTACGCCTTAAGCTATCTTTAGGTACACCAACGTTCGTTCCTTATAGTATGAGGATGCAGAATCATAATTGACTTGTGAGCAACACTAATCATGTTTGCTTTCGTGTTACTAATTAAAAGTCACAATACACGGAGAGCTGAAAAAAAGACTCTCATATCTTGGGAGAGACGATTATTTGCTTTTAATTACCCAGATATCATCTGTGCTTTGGTCTCTAATGCTTATGGGTACACAAGATAATTAATGGTATATAGAGAGTGCAATTTGAGAGGCTCAGTATATATATATATATATATATATATATATATATATATATATATATATATATATATGTGTGTGTGTGTGTGTGTGTGTGTGTGTGTGTGTGTCTTAATATCCAATTCGCGCTATTTCGGGAATATCACAGAAGGGGAATGATAAGCGATAAATGCATTGGTACCTAAGTGACTCGAACACTCGACAGTACCCCCCAACGACTTCCAGTCGACGTTCAGAACCACTGAGCCATCAAGAGAGGTATAAGATTGTGTCGAATCTGCTGTACTCATGCCCGTCGAGTGCGAGGATTTGTACTTAGCTCTGGCATCAACGCACCCCACCATCATAGCCCAATGGTGTATATATATATATATATATATATATATATATATATATATATAGAGAGAGAGAGAGAGAGAGAGAGAGAGAGAGAGAGAGAGAGAGAGAGAGAGAGAGAGAGAGAGAGAGAGAGAGAATTAAAAGCACCAACGCAGTTCTTTGTAATTTTTCCACTCCATAAAAATCTTTTCAAGACTTCCTTCCGACTGAGCAGTTTGGTAGTGTCGACCAAAAAAAAAGCTTCTTGTTTCCCTGCCTACTTCGGGGACTTCCAGTTAATGAAAACTTGTTTCCTCTCCTGATTAAGTTACGTCGACTCTCAGGGATATTTTCCAAGGAGAAAATATTATTCTTTATACTGAGAGGAAAATATTCTCTCTCTCTGTTCGCGAGATAAGAGGATGTAAGAGGAGACAAGAGGGCTGTATATTTGACGGGATAATGGGTCCTCTAAGAGTTTTTAAGAGTCTTTTAAGAGTCTTTTAAATGCAATGAAGGGTTTCTTCTGAGATGGGGAAATCCAATAGTTGAGATCAAGAGGAAAGGATGGTCTATTAATTTCACTTCTTTTTTGTTACTTTTTTTTAACAATGGTAGATATATGACTGATTCGTTTATTTCTGGTCGTCATTATGAACAATATGATAGACAATAATCACTCTATATTTTGCGGAAAATAGAGAAAAATAGAGATGAAATATTAAAGTGTTATGAAGGTGAAGTGGGCCCCATCAATAAAGTAAGTGGGATGAACAAATATTCACAATAATTTATTTACGCTTTCTGACGTTCATTGTTAAGATAAACTACTTGAGAAAGGAATTTTTTTGGCGTAATGAATGAAGTAAAAAGAATTTTATGACACACGCACACACACACATATATATATATATATATATATATATATATATATATATATATATATATATATATATATATATATACCGTATATATATAAAACTTTTACTTACAAGTTAACATAAAAGATACTCATATCTAGACAAATAAACATACCTTCACATACTTACATAATTATTATTATTATTATTATTATTATTATTATTATTATTATTATTATTATTATTATTATTATTAATAATAAT
>JANJGK010000044.1:1254566-1264145 GCA_039081455.1 Macrobrachium rosenbergii | reverse complement strand
CCCGTGAAACAGGAAGACAGTATATAGAAAAATGCACCTGTTGCAGAGAGAGAGAGAGAGAGAGAGAGAGAGAGAGAGAGAGAGAGAGACTTTAATTTTCCCCAAGGTTGACCGGAAGACGCAAGACAAGACACCACAATTATCCCGGTGAAACAGGACGACATTACGTAACCAAAAACCCAGCCTCTAATTCCTAATACCTACCTCAGAGAATCCTTCCGACTTTTCTCAGCTCCACGCATCTCTCCGTCAGGAAAAGGATGTTTCTCTATCCATCTCCATCAGCTGAGATGCCTGTCTCCTCCCCAGATCATTCGGCTGGATACATTTTCTCATTATATTGCCATTTTGCTTTGCTGAACTCTACTCTCTCTCTCTCTCTCTCTCTCTCTCTCTCTCCTCTCTCTCTCTCTCTCTCTCTCTCTCTCCTCTCTCTCTCTCTCTCTCTCTCTCTCGCATAAAATTTCTCCACTCGGAGGCTAGAGCTTTATTCTAAGGTTTTCTCATCTCTTTCCTATTTGTAACATTATTATTATTATTATTATTATTATTATTATTATTATTATTATTATTATTATTATTATTATTAGCAGTGTTTGTAGCAGTAGTAGCAGAAGTAATATAAAAAATCGAGTTATTGGAATAACATTCAAAGTCAGACGTTTCCAACAAATAATTTTAAGGACTAAACATTTTGCAGGTTTTGAAAGCTTAAGAGATTCACAGATTAGTGCATGAATATTCATCTGAACATTCATGAGGCAATTCCTCACCTAATATAAAAACAGTTTAGACTCTCTCTCTCTCTCTCTCTCTCTCTCTCTCTCTCTCTCTCCTCTCTCTCTCTCTCTCTCTCTCTCACACACACACACACACACACACACACACACACACGCACACACTAAGAAATGAGGAACAGAATTCTGATATATAATATTTATAATCGTTAGTTTTCATACAGAAAGTTAGGAGTATGTGTGTTGGACAAGTATTGCTGTTAACAATAACCCTTACGTTTTGGAAAATGTGCCATGTTATTATTATTATTATTATTATTATTATTATTATTATTATTATTATTATTATTATTATTATTATTATTATTATTATTCAGAAGATCAACCCTATTCGTATGGAACAAAACTATATGGCCATGACTTGAAATTCTATCTCCCAAGGAATATTCTGTTCATTTGAAAGAAATTACAGAAGATAATAAAAAATACTGAAAGGAGATAAATACGTAAGTACAAGGTGAATTAATTACGTCCTTTACATTTATTTGAACACCACCCACAGGCTAAGCTTTTTTACTCATTATCATTATTCAGTATCTTTAAAATAACAGGAACTTTAAGAATTCTGGAAACCGCAAGCATTACATATGTACCCCCCCACACTGACGAAATTCGCGACCTTTTGGTGGTTTGACAGCTGTCTCAAAGGTCAGTCGTCCTTAATTAGCAACTGGACGTCCATGTTTTACCTCATGGGAACTTTAAGTAACTCAGTACATAGGAGAGAGGAAGGGATTGTCTCCCACGTGTGAGAGAGGGGGAACACAGGACAAGTGCCCTTACAGGTAGTGGACAAGTTGACAACACCTGATTGACATTTATCTCTTAAAGGGGAAAGTTGGAGAAAGTTGGCATATGTAAACAGACTTACATATTGCTGGTGGTGGCTACACCTTCAGCTTCTATGGGAGTTTGCTGCTTCTGAAGAGAGGAGAGAGAGAGAGAGAGAGAGAGAGGAGAGAGAGAGAGGAGAGAGAGAGAGGAGGAGAGAGAGAGAGAGAGAGAGAGTCAAGTTCATTTCCTCTTAAAAATTTCCCAGCTGTGGGTATATTTTTTTGAGTAACAAATGAAATTACGAAAAGTAGATTATAGAAACAACCACTAAATACGCTTCAACAGAAACTTGTCTAACTTTCACATTTATTTTTAATACGTGTCTATAATTCAGGTTCTCTTTGTAGATTTCAAAATAACAGCTGAACACATTTTCAAAATTGGAAGAACTGAATCGAAGATCTACTAAACAGACCTCTCTCTCTCTCTCTCTCTCCTCTCTCTCTCTCTCCTCGTCTCTCTCTCTCTCTCTCTCTCTCTCTCTCTCTCCTCTCTCTCTCTCTCATGGAAAGTAAGAGATGGTAAAAGAGTAATACAGAAAGAGATCTCACTTATTAAAAAGGAGAAATAAATTCGTAAATTAATAAATACATAAAAATGTATTAAAAATGCAAGGATAACAGCAATAGGGTGGAGATGCATTTAGGTGTTCGTAGAAGTGTTTTATAATAATTACTGTCTCTTAGTAATCCTTTTCCATGTTTTTAGAATTAAAGAAATCCCCAAAAAAAGACCTGAAGTTCGTTCACATCCCCAATTATTCTGAAAAAAACCGGCTGAAAATTCCTTTATACTTAGCTCATCAAGCAAAGCGAACCGGAGTTAGCGAGTATACTCCAAGACATATTAAAGTCCGCATAATTCGAGCTAAAATCCTTGCAGAAATTGTTCGTCGGAGGTCGACGCTGAACGCAGTTTAATAACGAAAGACCTCGTTTCTGCTCGTCGAGGACCCTTAATTAGAGTAGCCTTGATTAAATTTCCCCATCTTGAGCTTGACTTTAAATAGCAAGGATATCGCTGGACCCCTTGCCGTTCTTATTAGAATAATTTGCGGTAAGGTTTAAGTCGAACGGGTTTATGAATGAGGAAGCATAAAATGCGTTGTAATCAAATATAAATTCCTATACGAGTATTGTACCCCTTCATACAAAGCATGTCATAAATATGCCGTAGTACACATGTCGTAAATATGTTATAAACATGTCGTAAACATGTCGTAAACATGTAATAAACATGTCGTACACATGTCGTAAACATGTTGTACACATGTAAATTATGTTGTAAACATGTCGTAAACATGTCGGTCACATGTCGTAAACAAGTCAGAAAAGTAATCAGATACATTTCACAGACATGCTGTATAACAAGTTATCGACCATAAGGTGAAAGTGGTTCCTTGGCAAATGCTGGATAATCGTATGAAGCACTGGTTAGCACTGCCAATAAATCGTTGACTTATATCTAACCTGTCTGTGATGTGTGTGCGATAAGTTCCCGACGTGTGTTTACGACAAGTTTATGATATGTTTGCGACATACTTTACTGTTTGGCGGATGCACCTTTTACAGACTGTTCCTGGAGGACTGTGTGACCCATTTCATGCGTGCTAAACGTAAATAAACTATTTGTTCATTTGAATTGTATTTAGTTTCGCCTGTGATTGACAGGAACTATTTTGTTCATGAGGCGAGCTCTGTTATACTGTATAATGCAAACCCAGATTTTAAGATTTGACAGAAACTGAGTGACAAAATAACTGATTAATGGTCTGCACGAAACAATTTAGGTTAGTCAGTCGGTATTCTTCTGTCTTGTAAACTGACCTTTTGTCATCATTATGTAGTTGGTTTATTTATAAAATCTAATTCAGTGGGAAGAAAGACGATAGCCTGAGTGACACTCAACTTGTAAATTCAGGGTGAGAAGTTTTTTTTTTTTTTTATGTGTGACACCTCTTGACATTTCGGTTGTGAACATCATTCTGTTATTTTTGTTCTCGCTGTGAATTTCAATCTAGTACAAATGTTCTTTGTTTGAAAGACTACATTGAACGTTAAGTTTCTATGAAGAGATCACATGTATTTTGCAGATTTTTCCTTCTCTCTCTCTCTCTCTCTCTCTCTCTCTTCTCTCTCCTCTCTCATCCTCTCTCTCTCTCTCTCTCTCTCCTCTTACAATCCTCCGAAATTAAAAAAAAAATTTCCCTTATCTTTTATTTCATCGATTTTGCTATTTTGCAACGATACATTTTCGAGAAAAAGCATTTGTGAAATCGCCCAACCCCTTTCCAATTTACTACTTTTGCGAAACATCCACCTCGAACTAAACAGGGTTCCTGTATCGCGCGGAGCTTTTACGCTCTTTTTCGTCCCCAAAGTAAAAGTCTTTTCGTAAATTTTTAAGAAATTGTTGTGAGTTGTTGTCACGAGAGGTCGCCGTTAACTCGGAAAATATCTCAGTTCTGAGCTGGATCCTTGCGGCTGATTCGGGTTTAAATTTCTTAGTCGGTTTAAAACTGGATTTTGGTTGGAGATTCTTGTTTCTGTTGCAAGAAATCAGATCTAAAAAGCGAAGGTCCTTGATTTTCACTCAAGAATTACGGCAGAAGAAGAAACTAATTCTTTTTTATGATTAAAGAATTTCCAATAATACCAAGCTAAATGTAGAAAGTTGGAGATGAAAGAAACTTCCAGTGAAAAGATTCTGTATAGTTCTCTCAGAAGTAAAAAAAAAAAAAAAAAAAAGGACTTTTTAGACCTGTATATTTAGATTTTGTACGGATTTGACGTTTCGTTTGGTCACAAGCCTTTTAAATAATTCTCTCAGCTGTATTCATAAAAATCATTACCATACAACCAACAAAGTATATATACATATATATATATATATATATATATATATATAATATATATATATATATATATATATATATATAATTTCTATCATATTTCACTTTGTCAAATAACTGTTACAGTTAATGGTAACAATCATAACAAATTAATTATTGGTAAGTCAGACTTCTTCAAAGATTTTTTTTTTTACCCAGAACCAAAAAAAGATTTCTAGTGAACTTAAATCTTTTTGCGGTGGTGTAAGATCAAGAAAAACGGTGTTGCAAAATGAAGAACGATTCATCGAAACATTTCATATTAATCATGTGAATTTGGCTTAAACGATCACACACAGACAAACTTTGTACACATACATGTGTATGTATATGTATATATATATATATATATATATATATATATATATATATATATATATATAGAGAGAGAGAGAGAGAGAGAGAGAGAGAGAGAGAGAGAGAGAGAGAGAGAGGAGGAGAGAGAGAGAGAGAGAGAGAGAGAGAGGTATATATATATACTGTATATACATATGTAAGATTTTTTTTGCATAAATCTTCAGTCTTCCACTACTTAGCATGATGCGTCCCAGCCCTACTTTGCACAGCCTGCTCTCTTTAAACGTCCTTAGCATAATGGAACCAGAGAACTCGAGATATCAAGATATATTTCTTGAACTCTGTCATCTCCTGCATAATTTTGCAAGATACCTGCTTGCATTTACTTCAATTCTAAATATTTTCCAGTTCATATCATCACACATTTACATTCATGAATGTCGAATTATGAAATATATGAACAGACAAACGGGAATAAATAAATTCAAACAAACATAAATTTTAAACCAAAGAGAAATCCTTGACTCCCTCAAAACACCATATGGCCTTCCTCCATCTGCTCGTCTCTTGATTCCATCCGAAAGGTCCATTTAACCGGGTAACAGATGGGGCTCTTCTGCGTCACTTATACCTCCCTGTTATCTCTCGGGAGGCCCTTGGATCTTTTTAACTCCTGGCGGAGTCGCGGAAGTAGGCGATCTTTCATTATCTTGTCCGGAAAAATTCGTTTTTTGATTCGCTCGTTAGGTGGTGAAGGGGAAGTGTTCGCTGGCGAATGTTTTTTTTTTAAAGTTAGGGCAGATAAGTGTGATTCTTTTTTTTAAGAGGAAGGAAGGAGGAAAATTGTATTAAATCTTAATATACATAGATTTGCAAGTTATATATATATATATATATATATATATATATATATATATATATATATATATATATATATATATATATATATATATATATATATATATAAATATATATATGTATATATATACACACACACTGTACGTATATATAAATACACACACATATATATATATTATTATTATTATTATTATTATTATTATTATTATTATTATTATTATTATTATTAGTATTAGTATTATTATTATTATTATTATTATTATTATTATTATTATTATTATTATTATTATTCAGAAGACAAGCCTACAGGAGCCATTGACTTTGAAATTCCAGCTTCCAGAGAATAATCTTTGCTCAATAAATAGAAATTAAATATTGGAAGTAGACATGGCTTTTAAAAATCTTTCTCAATAAATTGAAATTAAACATTCGAAGGAGAAATGGCTTTTTAAAATCTTTACTCAATAAACAGAAATTAAACATTGGAAGCAGACATTGGCTTTTAAAATCTTTGCTCAACAAGTAGAATTTGAACATTGGAAGCAGACATTGCTTTTTAAATCTTTTGCTCGGTAAATAGAAAAAAAATGGAAATTTCTTTAAACCGTTTCCACCACCACCTCACTTACTCTTTCCTCATGACACTCCATTATGATAATGTCAGTCAGACCTCCAGCCTGATTCCAGTTGGGAATGGAACGATAAAAAAAAAAAGCCTCCGATAATTTTCTTTCTTGGATAAAATCAAAGAATAAGAGATTTTCTCCTTTCGATATATCTAAAGTGCTTTCTTGCAAGCAGAATAGGAAGCAGTTTAAACACCTGTCATCTTTTGAAAGCTCTGAGAGGAACTGATTTTAATGCTGCCTTTAGTTTTAAAGGATTTTGTATTTTTTTTGGTTCACGTCAGTCAAGAATTGAATGTATTTTAGACTTTTGCTCAGTAGTGACTTAATTATATTTACGCTTTTTGCAAAGTTCAATTAACTTTAGACTATAAAAACTGTTCATCCCAATTGGAAAAGCAAATACAATTAACTTTTATTTAATAAAATCCAAAATATATCCATTTATTTAATAAAATCCAAAATGTATCCACTTAGTCGCCATTATATTGCAGCCCAACAGTCCACATTGCTCTGAACAGGTACCATTCTCTGCTGTTTGTCCAAAAAGAGAGGGTGTGATGCTAGCTACACATCTCTAAAGATCTGGTAAGGAGCTGGAAGGTTGTTTATGTGAATATGTATATATACATATATATACATATATATATAATTATATATAAAATGTATATATATATATATAAATTCATTTATTTTATATATGTTTGTGTATACATAGTGCGTATTCCTGTACGTATACATATTCACGAATAGCCTACCAGGACATTTAATCTATGTATATTTACGAATTGATAAAATTTCTTCCCTTTCTTCCTCTTAAAAAAAAACATCACATGTATCTGACCTAACACTAAAAAAAAACATTCGCCAGCGAGTACTTCCCTTCACCACCTAACGAGCGAATCAAAAACGAATTTTTCGAGACGAAGTAAATGAAAGATCGCCTCCTTCTGCGACTCCCGCCACGAGTTAAAAGATCCAAGGGCCTCCCGAGAGATAACAGGGAGGTATAAGTGACGCAGAAGAGCCCCATCTGTTACCCGGTTAAATGGACCTTTCGGATGGAATCATGAGACGAGCAGATGGAGGAAGGCCGTGTGGTGTTATGAGAGAGTCAAGGATTTCTCTTTGATTTAAAATTTATGTCTGTTTGAACTTATTTATTCCTGTTTGTCTGTTCCTATATTTCATAATTCGACACTCATGAATGTAAATATGTGATGATATGAACTGGAAAATATTTAGAATTATACTAAATAGAATAGATATCTTGCAAAATTATGTAAAAGATGACAGAATTCAAGAAATGTATCTTGATATCTCGAGTTCTCTGGTTCCATTATGCTAAGGAAGTTGGAGAGCGCAGACTGTGGAAAGTAGGCTAGCATGCATTATGCACATTAGTGGAAGACTGAAGACTTATGCAAAAAACCTTGTGTATGTATAATATATACACCTCTCTCTCTCTCTCTCTCTCTCTATCTATCTATCTATATATATATATATATATATATATATATATATATATATATATATATATATATATATATATATATATATATATATATATTTATATATATATATATATATATATATATATATATATATATATTTATATATATATATATATATATATATATATATATATATATATATATATATATATACATACATACATATTCGTGTACACATGTTTGTCTGTGTGCTAAATTCACATGATTAATATGAAATGTTTCGATGAATCTCTCTTTATTTTGTAAGTTTTTCTTGATCTTACACCAACGCAAAAAAAATATAAAGTTCACTAGAAATCCTTCTTTGGTTCTGGATAAAAATCTTTTGAAGAAGTCTGACTTACCAAAAATTAATTTTGTTATTGAATTGTTACCATTAATTACAACAGTTATTTGACAAAGTGAAATATGATTACATAATATATAAACTTTGTTGGTTGTATGGTAATGATTTTTATGAATACAGCTGCCAATTTTTTTTTTTATTTGTGACCAAAAGAAAGTTCAGATCGGTACAACATCTAAATATATAGTATAAAAAGTTCTTTTTACTCTACAGAATCTTTTTTACTGAGAATTTCTTTCATCTACATCTTCTAAATCTCATCTGGTATTAATGAAAATTCTTTAATCATAAAATAGAATTAGTTTCTTCTTCTGCCGTAATTCTTGAGTGAAAATCAAGGACCTTCACTTTTCAGACCTGATTTCCTGCAACAGAAACTAGAATCTCCATCCAAAAATTCCATTTTAAAACTCACTAAGAATTTAAACCCAAATCAGCCACAAAAGATCCAGCCCAGAACTGAGATACTTTCCGAGTTAACGGCGACCTCTCGTGACAACAACCCACAACAATTTCTTTAAAATTTACGAAAAGACTTTTTACTTTGGGGACGAAAAAAGCTAGAGAAAGCTCCACGTGATACAGGAACCCTGTTTAGTTCGCAGTGGATGTTTCGCAAAAGTAGTAAATTGGAAGGGGCCGGGCGATTTCCTTAAATGCTTTTCTCTAAAACGTATCGTTGCAAAATAGCAAAACCGATGAAATAAAAGATAAGGGTTGAAAAGAATTTGTATTTTCGTCGAGGATACGAAAATACTAAAAAGAAAAAGAATGTAGTTTTAAGAGATGAATTTTGAAGAAGCCCTTTTCTTCAATGGCATTTCAATAATCATCGTTCTTTTAGTTTTCATAATTCAATAATCATCGTTCTTTTAGTTTTCATATTTCAATAATCATCGTTCTTTTAGTTTTTATAATTCAATAATCATCGTTCTTTTAGTTTTCACAATTCAATAATCATCGTTCTTTAGTTTTCAATTCAATAATCATCGTTCTTTTAGTTTTCACAATTCAATAGTCATCGTTCCTTTAGTTTTCATAAATCAATGACTTGTACGAATTTCGAATTTCTGTAGTTCATAAAAAGTACTATATTCCTTGAACTTATATGAATAGAAATAATATTCTAATTGTAATATTTACCCTCTAAAATTACAAAACTTAATTCTCTGATAATTTATTAATCTAAGCAATGGATTAAGCTTAAAATATCTGTATCGTACAATGCGATGCTTCAAAATATTGATGATAACGAAAGTCATCGTCAATACTATCAAAGAAATTAGGGAGAGAGAGAGAGAGAGAGAGAGAGAGAGAGAGAGAGAGAAGGGAGAAATAGAGAGATACATGATTAAGGACAGAATTTAAGAGAGAGAGAGAGAGAGAGGGGGGGGAGACAGTTTAGTACAGGATTCGA
>JANJGK010000044.1:1174566-1252066 GCA_039081455.1 Macrobrachium rosenbergii | reverse complement strand
TATTATATATATATTATATATATATATATATATATATATATATATATATATATATATATATATATATATATATATATATATATATATAGTTATATATATATGTACATATATTTATATATATAAATACATATATATATATATATATATATATATATATATATATATATATATATATATATATATACAAAATATATATAGACGCAAAATGACCTAAAAAACTGATTTTATAAGATAGACGGAAGCAAAATCTGAAAATCGAAATATGAAACGTGTCTTATTCGCTACAACTTTTCCCCATCTCTCTATATTTTATCAAAAAAAAATTGAGAGTGTCTATTCACATCTTGTCTCCCTATTTCCCTGCATCCTCTTATTTTTTTTCCCCCCTCATCGCCTTTTCCAGCACGAGAACGGGCGTACTGTATTCCAGCCTACTGGAAAGAATAGTATGTCTGGTAAAATCCTGGAAAACTGGAAATTCTTCGATTTCTGGAATCCATTTTTCCCTGGTTTTAGCTCATATTTTTCTCCTGCGCTCTATTTTTAGTTTCCACTTCGCACTTGTGAGGGAAAAATCCCCCCCCCCCTTTTTCATATACGCTTTCATTTTTACCTTCCGTTTCTGGCGTTATGTAATTTTTCTCTTTTTTTTCTCGAGTTACCTTTTATAAATTACTATTTTTCATTTTATCAGATTTTGTCGACTCTCTACATTCAGTTCATAAAACAGTGCTCAGTAGATTATTTTCCCTTTTTAGAGTTTTATGTGTCATTCTGGGCTCAATTCAAACGACAACCAATTACTCAGCGTCCTGATTAGGTCGAGTTCCTGCCTGTAAACTTCTGAAATGAAAAGGAATTACATTCATCTTTCATTTATATTTAGGAATTTCTCAGAATTTCCCAGCTGTTATAGAAAACTACCCGGGAAAAAGCTCATTCCGTAGAATTACAAGATTTCAATCTACTATGCAGATTAAACCACCCAGTCGAATAGGATGACTGTGATGGACCAAAAAAAAAATAATATAATAATAATAATAGGTAGTAAATCCTCTATCATACATGTGGTGTTGAAGGTGATAGCTACATCAGCAACATTCAGTTTGTATAGAGTTATCTCTATTTTTCTGATAGCTGGTTTTTCTAGATTATTGCATTCTGCCGGTAACACGCCGATACTCGCCATAATTGGAGAGGAAAACAGTTTGCAAAATTGAATAGTTTATTTCCGATGAATTCGGTAGATCAGCAACAGAATACTGAAATCGGGAGTTCACCTTCCGTAGAGTTATCCTTCAGGAGAAAGTCGACGTATTTATAAACCTACTTTTTCTTCCAACAGGTTGAACGCAAGCTAAAGATTCCTGAATTTCGTCCTAAGCTGCTGAAAATTCACCTCCCACGAAAAACCGACCCTTCGTTGAATGGTAACTTCTTAAAATTCTCATCACGGTGAAACTGATGATCAGGAGATGCGATAAAATTTAGGACACTGCCGAAAAATACCTGCGTTGTATTCATTACAGCAGTAATAATCAGTAAGGTAAGGTGTAGTCATTAGTCTCAGAATGCAAGCATGTGTTTTTAATCACCTGAGCGCACAGGTAGGATTCGTGCTTAGGTCAAATTGCATGTTCCATCTTTAAGTTAAATCTCACTACTTTGATTTTAGACTTAATATGATATCAGTGTACATTACTATGAAAGTTCTTGAATATTTTTATGAATGTCAATTTATTTCCTCGGTTAGAATATTGAAATTATACTCTTTCTTTGATTTTAATGATTTTAAATGCTGGTCGGTTGTACATTGCTACGTACGAGTTACTTCTCTGTTTAAATATTGTAGTGATGATGAAATATTAATTTCAATTTTGAGATCTAATCTTTAACTTAGGATATCTACATATATATACATATATATATACATATTATATATATATATATATATATATATATATATATATATATATATATATATATATATATGATTATAATAATTTTTGTACGTGGTTCATTTATCAAACATTACCACAGGTGAAAAATAAGAGACGGGATGTGGGTCCTGACCGGTTTCGACTTTATTTCCAACCCATTGGCGAAGGACTGATGCAGCGTAATAGTGCCCTCTTTTTTATAGCCTTTTAATAGGTTGTCGTGTGATTACAGGGCCGAACTTGAAGTCAAGTCTCACCACTTTGATTTTAGACTTTATAAGATATCAGTATACATCATTATGAATACGAACGTATGTGTAGTTCCTCGTCTCAGTGTTAATCATGAGTGCAATGTTACTTTTGAGTAATTTCTCGATTTGCAGTTATTACGGTGATGCTGGAATAGTGACTTCGGTTTTGAAAACTAGCGTTCAGCTAGGATATATATATATATATATATATTTATATATATATATATATATATATATAGTTATATATATATATATATATATATATATTTATATTTATATATATAATATATATATAAAATTATAAATTACTGGATGATGTTGTTGATGAAGAATAGTCCATAATTGTACAGCTGATTCTCATCAAAAGATGATTAACTGTACAAAACCCACAAAGCTGTTGCAGCCTGTATTCCCATAAACAAGCCAAACAGAATTAGACTTTAAAACAGAAATAGACATCAAATACCACTTTCTAATCGAGTATAACTGAACACATCTAGAGGGACATAAACCCAAAAATAGAAGGACTGGTATCGACAAGATATATATAAAAAACTTCAGCATAAAAATCTTCAATCACTCTTCAGAGAATGGAGGACTGTGGGTTTCTCAATGGAGTGGACAGTTGTCAACACCAGATGAGTCAACAAACAATACCTGCAATCAGGGAAGAAGAATCTCTCTTATCTGTGAAAATTATTTGTCGAGCGCTTTCCAATGGCGTCATTGTCATTCGTGGATGTTCCTCTTACTTTCTCTTTTCAGTTTTCCGTAAAAGAAAACTACTGTGCCGGCTTTGTCTGTCCGTCCGCACTTTTTCCTGTCCGCACTTTTTCTGTCCGCACTCAGATCTTAAAAGCTACTGAGGCTAGAGGACTGAAAATTGGTATGTTGATCATCCACCCTCCAATCATCAAACATAAGTTGCAGCCCTCTAGCCTCAGTAGTTTTTATTTCATTTAAGGTTAAAGTTAGCCATAATCATGCTTCTGGCAACGACATAGGATAGGCCACCACCGGGCAGTGGTTAAAGTTTCACGGTCCGCGGTTCATACAGCATTATACCGAGACCACCGAAAGATAGATCCATTTTCCGTGGCCTTGATTATACGCTGTAGTGGCTGTACAGAAAACTCGATTGCGCCGAAGACACTTCGGCGCATTTCTTACTTGTTATTGTTCGGTATCTCTTATCTCCTCATTCTAGACGTCTCAGTTTTGGAAGGAATGAA
This sequence comes from Macrobrachium rosenbergii, assembly GCA_039081455.1. Lineage (NCBI taxonomy): Eukaryota > Metazoa > Arthropoda > Malacostraca > Decapoda > Palaemonidae > Macrobrachium > Macrobrachium rosenbergii. Next base: position 1,248,643 of record JANJGK010000044.1, on the reverse strand, counting down.
ACTTAAATGAATTCTGATTGGCATTCTTACTCCAATTAAATAGATGAAATTACGATGAGAAACATATATCGAATATTTATTTTTGGATGTTTCAGTTTTGATGGAATGTAATCTAGAAGAAATTTTGAAGTGATTCTTACTCCAAATATTAAAATTTCGACGGAATAAGTAGATGAAATTATGATGAAAAACATATATCGAGTATTTATTTTTTCGTTTGGATGTTTCAGTTTTGGATGGAACGTAATCTAGACGAAATTCTGATTTACATTCCTACTTCACAAACTAAAACTTCGATAAAATAAGTAGATGAAATTATGATGAAAGCAATATATCGAATATTGATCTTCCCAATAATGACTTACCGCTGCCTGATACTTTTTTGTTGCATTATCCATTTTTTTCGCAAATGCTTTTTCGATAGCTGCCTGAAAACACGTGAGGAATTCTCAGCTGCATACCTCCCTCCGGATGCGTAAAAAATGGCACGACATGAATAAAAAAAATAAAGAAAAAAGATAAAAAGAGTAAAATGGACATTTTCTGATGTGGAATCTCACGCCTTGCTTCCATTCTATATTTTCATTTGTACTGCACTACCTGGCGTTGAATTCTGGACAATATGTAGGAGATTTTTAGTTTTCTGAAAAAAAAACTATTGTGCCGGCATTGTCTGTCCGTCCGCACATTTTCCGTTCACCTTCAGATCTTAAAAACTACTGAGGCTAGAGGGCTGCAAATTGGTATGTTGATCATCCACCCTCCAGTCATCAAACATACCAAATTGCAGCCCTCTAGCCTCCTCAGTAGTCTTTATTTTATTTCGAGGTTAAAGTTAGCCATAATCGTGCTTCTGGCAACGATATAGGATAGGCCACAACCGGGCCGTGGTTAAAGTTTCATGGGCCGCGGTTCATACAGCATTATACCGAAACCACCGAAAGATAGGTCTATTTTCGGTGGCCTGGATTATACGCTGCAGCGGCTGTACAGAAAACTCGATTGCGCCGAAGAAACTTCGGCGCATTTTGTACTTGTTTCATTTAAAAGAAGCTTTCTGTTTCACAGATACTCATAACATCATCGCATAGCCATACAGAACTAACTAAGGCCTGTTCATAAGGTTTCCAGTTCTTGAAGCTATAGCTCTGATTTTAACAAAACATGAAGATGGGCCCTGTGGTACTTCAGTCTTTTAGACGAGACACTTTTCTTTTTATATGCTTTTATTTAACTTGAATTCTGTGTCTGTTTGAATGTCTCTCTGTTTGGGTCAAATCTTGTAACTTAATTTTCGACCTGTTCCCTTTGTCCTGTGGTCTTGAAATTTTGCATGATATTCATTTTTTTTTTTTTTTTTCACTTTTTAGTGCATTTTAATATAAGCATGTTTGAAAAAAATTAGATTTTTTATTAATAAAAAGAGATTTAAAGCAGTCTCCCATTTCAGAAAGCCTTCAAAAATGTATCAATTTACTTTTGCTTTCTTTTTCCTCTTTAAGACGCTAAGTTTTCAAGGCTGTTTCACGTTTATTTAATCCTGACAGAATCCTCAACGGCCTGTAGGGCAAATTTAGCCAAAAGTCCGCTGTGATATATAATGAAAGAATAAAAAAAATTTTCAGTCATTTATCATGGAATTCTTACAAGTCAGTGGTTCTCAACTGGTGGTCCATGGACCACTAATTGTCCACGGTCCACGGTTCTCGATTTTTTGGTCCACAGGACGTTCACTATATATATATATATATATATATATATATATATATATATATATATATATATATATATATATATATATATATATATAATATATATATATATATATATATATACATATATATATATATATGTATATATATATATATATATATATATATATATATATATTTATATTGATAATAAACTAGAGATTGGTACGCATATCTTAAAATTTATTGTCATTCATTTTATTGTATTATTCCTATTCCTATTAAAAAACCGTAATGGCAATCTTCAGGTTGTAATTCTAGTGTAAGAAATATGTTTCAATCCAAAATATTTGCAGTCAGTGCTTTATTTATCGGTACTCGAAAAAGAAACAGTCCACGATAATTCATTTTCACTGGCCTGGTGGTCCGCGACCTGAAATGAGTTGAGAACTACTGTTCTAGACAGTCCCTGGTTTTATTATGATAATGTCGGTAACTTGTTTTGTTTACATTTTGTCTTGGAAATTAGTTGCAGTACATCGATTTGTGCATTGTAAAATAACCCTCCTATCGGAGAAACGAATCCACAGGTATGTGTAGGTACAGATACATTTAAAAATAAATCCAAACAGATAGCTTTCGGGAATCTGTTAGGCTGAAAAGGGGAATCGAACATATTTTTTTAAATATGTTTGTACCCATACATAACCGTGGGTATGTTTCTACATTTCAAGGCTCGTGCTACTATGAGTATTTTTTAATGTCCCTGTTATTCCTCAAAACCATTTCACTGGTTCTCGATTTTTTGTTCTGAGATTCTACACCGTTTCGTTTTCATATTTTTGTGACTCGTGCTACAATGAGTATTTTTAATGTCCCTGTTATTCCTCAAAACCATTTCGCCTGTTCTCGATTTTTTGTTCAGAACTTCTGCACAGTTTCTCTTTCATGATATTTTTGTGGCCTAAAACCTCGTCTAGCAGAGAAACCTTTCAAAAAAACCTCTCCAGTTTTTCCAGGAAGTCACAGATATCTCTTTTTCAGCACCCACTCCATTTGTCATACGACGGAGAACATCTGTCGGGAGAATATGTGCTGTTTCTGAGGTCCTCCGAGTGTCGCCCCAACCTCTTGCTGTTGGGAAAATGAAACTTTGGATTCTACCAGACTGAAGGGAATTTTCCTTTCCGTCTCACCTTGAACGTCAAATTTCCCTGCGGAGTTCCGACGGTTCAGGGGAAACTCGTTTTCCCGAAGGTGTGTGAAAGCTGGAAAACTCCTTTAACCTTCCTTAATTGCTTTATGGGTGTTGGAGAAGTTTTCCCTTCCCCAAAAGTGCTTCCAATCTGTGCAGAGATTTTTTTTTCCCGTCGGAAGATGAGTAACTTTGTGAGTTTTTGTTTTCTGTAAAAGAAAACTATTGTGCCGGCTTTGTCTGTCCGTCTGCTCTTTATTCTGTCCGCACTTTTTTTCTGTCCGAGCTTTTCTGTCCGCCCCCAGATCTTAAAAACCACTGAGGCTAGAGGGCTGCAAATTGGTATGTTGATCATCCACCCTTCAATCATCAAGCATACCAAATTGCAGCCCTCTAGCCTCAGTAGTTTTTACTTTATATAAGGTTAAAGTTAGCCATGATCGTGCGTCTAGCAATGATATAAGACAGGCCACCACCTGACCGTGGTTAAATTTCATGGGCCGCGGCTCATACAGCATTATACCGAGACCACCGAAAGATAGATCTATTTTCAATGGCCTTGATTATACGCTATACAGAAAACTCGATTGCGCCGAAGAAACTTGAGCGCATTTTTTTACTTGTTTTTTCCTAACAGCTGATCTCTTCTTTACGTATTTCCTATTATCTTCTGCAACTTCTTTGAAATGAACACCATCTTCTTTGGAAGCTTGAATTTCACGAATAGGAGTTATCTTCTGAATAATAATAGTACCAGAACACTGTTAAAGGCTAACATCTTTATTCATTGGCACTAAATATCTTCAATCAACGCCCATCGATCGGTATGGAAATCGGAGACGGACAGAGACTCCTTTCATCAAGAGATTCAACTCGCTCTGTTACCAGCCAGTGAATTCCACACCAGCTAACGAACAATTACTTATGGATACGCTGTGTAGCCTCACCTGACAACAGTGCAGTGTCTGAGTCCAGAGGGACTGCTGGCACGCCTTCTGATGGGGTTAATACGAATTACCCCTAGACCTACGCCGAAGGATTGAGGAAAGTTTTAGGACAGTGGTTTTTGATCTTTTTATTGCCACGCCCCCTCTAAGAGTTGGTCCTTTCCTCCACGCCCCCGCCCTCCTTGCATCCATGAGTAAAGTTCTCTCCAAGTTTAAAGGAAAATGGGAAAAAAAGAGAAAGAGAAGGGGTGTTTTTATTTATTTGGGAATGAATTAGTGAGATACTTGACACTGCTTCTTAGCTGCTCTTGTTAAGAGAATAACGAACATGATTAGAGAGAGAGAGAGAGAGAGAGAGAGAGAGAGAGAGAGAGAGGAGAGAGAGAGAGAGAGAGAGAAACATGACATGTCAACAGTATTTTCATATATGTTTCAGGGAGAGAGAGAGAGAGAGAGAGAGAGAGAGAGAGAGAGAGAGAGAGAGAGAGAGAGAGAGAGAGAGAACCGAATTAATATTTTAGCTCGCTCAAGATATATGAGGCAATTCTCGAGTGCGCGGTTTACAAGGCGCCCTATCTAATATTCATCACTTAATGGATACCATGTCATATTCTGCTCTTATTATCCTGTTATCGGAATTTGTGTCAGTAGTTGCAAATAAGGGAAATAAGTCATTTCAGATTAGGGAAGGGAAAGGCACTAAAGAATATTACTTATTGATGGCATTTATCGATCACTCAAAGTAATAGAATACATTTGTCACATATATATATCTCATTCAATTCTCTATAGGTTATTTAAAGTAACATAACATATTTGCCACGAAAATATCTAATTATTTATGACTATTTAGGAAGGAATATAGAATTTAGGCCAGAGGCCAAGTGCTGGAACCTATGAGGTCATCCAGCGTTATGAAACAATTGTTAGGAGAAGATGGATAAGAAGATGGAAGAAAGAGATTATGAATGGAGGTACAGTAAAAGGAATGGAAGGGGTTGCAGCTAGGGGCCGAAGGGACGCTGCAAAGAACCTTAAGTAACGCCTACAGTGCACCGCGTGAGGTGCACTGACGGCGCCACTCCCCTACGGGCATCATCGAGCTTTTGAAAGTAAGCAATCAGCTGAGGATGATCCTATTGGTTTCATCCCCCCCCCCCCTTTTTTTTTAATTAGTTTTTAAAAGAATGAGAACTCATGAACACATCCAATACTCTCGAATGAAAATGAACGAACCCTACCTAACAAAAGACTGATTCAAACCCACTGATTCGAACCCAGTTTTATCATATAAATCGTCATGCACATTTTTCTCTAAAGACTTTTTTTATTACCGGCAAAGGAAAAAGGTAATGTTTTACAACTGAATTTCATTGATATACTTAAATGTTCATAAACTATTCATATATAGGTCAGATATCGAAGGAGAATGGTCCCCAAACATATGTCTTCTGAAAATCGGTTCTCATTCTGCCAGCCAATGGGAGATCGTTTGCGAAGACGCTTTGCCAAAAACCGAGGCTTTCAACCAATGAAAGAGGGCGATAGAAACGTTGTGTAGGGTGGAGGCCTCTGACTGGCCGAAGCAATTTTACATTGACACCGGAAGGCTCAGTGAAGTTGTAAACACGAAGGTGGAAGGGTCCCTTTTTAAGCAAGAGCGTAGGAAATACATAAAAAGAATCTGGTAAGAACGATGCGTTTCAAGTTGGGTTTTCTTCTTTTGGGGGGATATTCTTGATTTCGAAGGCGCTGGAGGTTTGAATAACCACTCGTTATCTGAGAAATGTCCCTCGAAAGAAGTATTGTGGCCGCGGAATTCAGATTATTGGAACTTTTCTCAAGATTTCTGTAGATCGTCAGGTCCCTTGAAGGACTTTTTAAAACTTGACTTTCCAAATTTCTGTGAAAATGATGAGGCTTTTGTACGTAGTTATAGCTCGGGGCCCTTAACTGAATATCGTCAGTGTATTAAGTTCCTGAAGGGGGTAAGAGGCCTGATGTGGACTTCTGGACTCTTTAAACCAACACTGACGACCAATGCCAGTCCTTTTCGATCTCAAGTCATGTGGCAACAGGCAAAGAGCCAACGATCTCGATTTAATGTGCTGTACTGTAAATCCCCAAATCGAAAAGTATTATAGGTGCAATATAAAATGATTATTTCAGAATAAAACAGAATTCAAGTGATGGAAATCGAATAGCTAGACTTGAGATGTTACGGCCCAGAAATGCCACTATCGATGTCTTGTAATCCTTGAAAAATTAAGGCTCATATACTGATATTCTATTTGGGTCACAGTGGCAATTTATCAGCCAAGTACGTGCTGAATCAACATCACCAGTTCGTGACATAATCCACCTATTATCCTATAATGTAAGAATCATTTGAGTACCTGTTGAATAACCATCATAAATTTGCAACATACTGTTTGAACTAGGGGAACAACTGTGATCACAGGTAAATTGCACATTTCTTGCTTACTTAGTGGTGGACGATGGCTGTTAGTGAAAGCCAACTTTCATTTCTCAAACCATTTAAAAGTATGGCTATTAACTCAGATTCAGGAGACTTTTTAACTGATTAGTCTAAGGTTTTTGTAGGAACTTCATGACTTTTTCACACGTATTCATCAAAAGCACCAAGGGAAGGACACTCGTGTATTGTGTCAATTTTTGCACCAATTTCCCGGTGGGTAGGACCCATGAATGCAAGGTGATAGGTGTGGGAAATTTTCAAAACAGGTTTTATTGAATTCGTACATCTCTCTATCCATTATCTGAAATGAAGAGGAAGCTTTCGATTTTGTCTTCCATCAGCCGTTTATAAGTTTGACTGACACCTCGTCGAAGCCTCGGCCACGCCCAACTGTTTTCTGTTATGCCTTTAGCCTGGGATTTGAGGAAAAATCCGGGATTCTTTCTATTAGAAAGGTGATTGTTAGGATTTATTTACTCTCTCTCTCTCTCTCTCTCTCTCTCTCTCTCGTAGATAAAACCCTCCGAAAATTTCAAAGGACTTTTTTGGCTGTGAAAAGTTTAAACCTTGTTTTGACACAATATATGGTCTTGTGCGTATTTCTGGTTCATTTTATGCCCCCCATTCATTATTTTAAAAAAGTCTGACTTCAATTAACGGGAGTCCAACTGCCATCAAACAAAGTTCACCGCCTCAGTTTCGAAGTGACTTGACAGTAGGTAACCGGAAGTGATTGGTTCTGGCCCAGCTTGGGAGGTGAGTGAGTGAGTGAGTGTCTCGCTCCAGACGAGGTGGAAGTACAGGCGTTAATTCCTTAAATTCTTGGAAACTTTCAAAATTTCTTCTTATCTTGCATTAGTAACATCGTGGATGTTTCTGGATAGCAAAGGTGTTTGGTTTTTACATTTTATTTCCTTACGTATTGGCAGAGTTGGCGTCAAATGGTTCAATAGTGAGATTTCAAGTTACGTAAAAAACTCGATATAAGTGCCATTGTGGTATGATAGGCACTGAGGATACTCGTAACAAATAAAGGTGAATATAATTTGTATTATCTTTGGCTTGGATCAGCTAAGTAAATATGATACAATAATACTCAGTTGAATAGTATTGTACGAAGCCGTTTAGCAGGAAAAAGGGGGTTAAGTTTATAACTGATAGTTTGAAAGCAATGTCCACTGCTTATGCTCACGGTATATATGCAAATTACAGTGTTTTAAGCATCGTTACATTACATGTGGCCTTCAGGGCGGGGTGCTATCTGAAAACATGCGAAAATACGAGAATTTTCGTTTATCTGAGGTTACGAGCAAGTTTGGTTTGAAGTAGCGACCAAGTTATTTTGCATCATTAAGCTGTGCAATTTTACGATTACCTCAAGAACTGTATTCTGTGACTTCGTACTTTTAACATTTAGTAAGAATTTAACCGTATTGATGTCTATTACTTAAAGGGAATATTCTGTGACTTGAATGTCAATGGAATTTGAAACCAAACTACGAGTGTAGCTGTGTCCAGGTAATGAAAGGTATTTGTTGAAATAAGTTTAAACTCCCGCGTTTAGGCTTTAACGATCGGAGGCCATTTGAATAAGTATTCCTCCTCCATCTGGGATGATGTGACTTGATCGAGTAAATCCTCTGTTTTCGCTGTGATCTTGTAGTTCCTGCTTGGCAGTTTACAATGGCGAACAGTGAATGCTTTTGCTATTTAAACTTTGATATATAGTTTTTGGCAATGAGTACGGAGGTATATTTTAAAAATATTATTACTGTTTTATATGTATTTTTTCGCAATGAGCATGGAGGTATATTTCGAGAATATTATTACAGTTTTATATATATATTTTTTTTTTGGGGGGGGGGGCAATGAGTATGGGGGTATATTTCGAGAATATTATTACAGTTTTATATATTTTTTTTGTCAATGAGTATGGAGGTATATTTCGAGAATATTATTACAGTTTTATATATAGTTTTGGCAATGAGCATGGAGATATATTTTGAGAATATTATTACAGTTTTATATATAGTTTTTGGCAATGAGTATGGAGGTATATTTTGAGAATATTATTACAGTTTTATATACATTTTTTGGCAATGAGCATGGATTTATATTTTGAGAATGTTAATACAGTTTTATATAAAGTTTTTGGCAATGAGCATGGAGTTATATTTCGAGAGTATTATTACAGTTTTATATATAATTGTTGGTAATGAGCATGGAGATATATTTTGAGAATATTATTACAGTTTTATATATAGTTTTTGGCAATGAGCATGGAGTTATATTTTGAGAATATTATTACAGTTTTATGTAAGGTTTTTGTAATGAGCATGGAGGTATATTTCGGGAATATTATTACAGTTAAACGATTCAACAGGAAAAAAGAATGAGATGAACCACTGGATGGTTAAAAAGGAAGGTCCATTACTTGTGTTGGTAGTATATATGTAAATGAGTGGTTTGAGTATCCTTACAACAAACTGTATAACAGGTAAATCTGGCGTTGTATGTAGGATGGGGAGGGGGAGGGAAGGAGAAGAACCGGAGACTGTGAAAGGTGATTTCATTAATCCTGGTTATGAGCAAGTCCGGTGAGGTGAACTGACTATGGTACCCCCACAGAAAGGTGTTCCCATTCGACAACATCAGATTCGAAGCTGTTTAATAGTTTTATTTTAACTGGAATTGTTGTTCTTTTAAGGAATTAGATTTGCTGTACGTAGCTACTGGGTTAAACTTTTTGTATATTATATATGAAGTCTTGGACGGATTCATGAGCTTGCACTGAATATCAGTGGTTTTCCAGTATCTGCAGCAACATTTTTCTGATAGGTTAATAAGCTGTCATTAAAGTACATCATTTTTTTCAGACAAGGAAGGCTTCGCTTGAAAGCTTAAGCCCAAGCCTAAGACTGGTTCGCTTCTTCAAGTCGTTTCAGTACATCCAAAAATTCGATTTGATACAAGCCAAGGTCACGCCCCGTAGGGGGTTAGTACCGTCAGTGCACCTCATGCCGTACCCGGTAGGCATTACTTACGGAGCTTTGCAGCGTCCCTTCGGCCCCTAGCTGCAACCCGTTTCATTCATATTACTGTACCTCCGTCCATATTCTTTTTCTTCCACCTTACATTCCTCAACCACCACCTAACAATTGATTCATAGACCTTTTTGATAAATAAAGGTGCTGAAAGCTCCTTGTTTTTTAAGGAAAGCAGATTGGAGCGAGGTCAAAATTCGTGGTTTTTTTTTTAACGAATCAGATTTAAGTCTTTATTACATTGAAACGACTTGAGTTGTATCAAAGCGACTTTCTAGATGTATCGAAATGACTCCACGAACCCGGAACCATGGACCAGGAACCGGGGAACAGGAACCAAGGACCAGGAACAACCAAGGACCAGGAACCAGGGACCAGGTACAGAATGCTGTTCAACCTTCACGGCAGGGCGGGATTCAACTATTCTAACTGGTGAGCTTATTTTTCTATATGGATCATCTTAAACAAGCCCATTAATTACAGTAGAAAATACATAAATAGTCGTTAAAACGCCGAAGTTACTGAAGGTTTCGTATAAAGAGTTTTATTTAAACGTGTGAACCTCGAGATATGGATAAGTTAATAAAATTGACTCAGCACTGAAGCTAAACGTTTCACCAGAAGTTTCATGTTAAATTAAACAAAGGTCAATAAGGTCAGGAAATGAAGTATTAGTTCATTTTTGAACGGTATAATAGTCGGTACAAAAAATGCTACATTGATTCCACAAGACCAAATAACATTCTTATTAAGCCTGTTCCATTCATGATCTGATTTTGGTTTGATATCGAGTATGAGGTGGGTCATGCTCAGTATACTTTATATAAGTGTTCATCCTGTGCGTCTAGTTTATTTATAAGACCTATCTAGTAACACAAAGTTGGTGAAGTAAGTTTGTTGAAAGCAGACAAAATAGAAACAACTAGTCTTTGTTGTTTCTCCTGAAGGCATCCTTTCTGACACTGGTTGCTCGATCAATCAATTACAGCCCATAGCATTTTTGTAGGAATTTCTGTTGTGTTTTTAAAAGTAGGCTCCCAGCATCTCGTTAAGACAGCGTCACAACACCACTGTAATGGCTAAAGGCTATATATATCATATTTCACCTTTGCGACTGTTGTTGCATTCTGCAACCTAACACCCTCATTGCACATGTATTAGGGGAAGTTCAGTGACGCTCTTTTAACGTCACAGCTTTCTTCCTTTACAGTATTAATCCTCTCTTACAACTTGATCCTGTGCTGTCTTGACCCTTCCACCAAAAAGTCTGATTTTTCACAGCGGTGTTTCTGCGTATTTCCTCAAAGACAGGGCTCTTAGGTCTATCAATCCACTCCATACACTTGCAGCATTATTTGCCAAAATTTTAAGCCACCAAAGACTATCCTAGGTCTAATGCCTCCGTATTAATCATTAATTTCTTACTTCTCAGGTCTCTGGGCGTTGTGAACACTTGATCACGTGACAGGCAATAAATCTGCTGCCTTGAAGCTCAATTTTCTACAACAACAAAACGTGGCCAGGTATTCCTGAAAGGTAAGGAAGTGCCTGTCGCTTGTTCAGTGTATCAGAAAAGAGTGATTTTTGTTCGCTGATCTAGATTTATGCAAAATGGATGATGAAACGTAGAGATTGCCCATGATAATGCACACAGTTCTGTTGTTACTCTTTTTAGGGAAATTTGCTTACAATCCCATTTTCAGTTACCGTAATATTTACTACAACCATGTCTAAAAAAAATTTCATCTCATTAAGATACATTGAGAAAATGAAGACGTTCGAAACTAGTCTTAAAAAGATCCTGTCCAGTCTGTGCCCCTGTTAATCAAAGGGGGCTAAGTATAGGACGAATTATTAACTATTTCGATGCCTTGTCAGCCAAAAGAAAGATCTCAGCGTGACATGAAGTCATTAGCTTCTTCCTTCTCTCTTCAGGAAAGTGTCTGCAGTGTGCTCGCACATCAATGGAACAAGTTGAACAGATGTCTGTCTCACAGTTCCATAAGAATCTGCTGTGAAAGAAGAGAGTTTACTGAAGAATCTGCTGTGAAAGAAGAGCGTTTACTGAAGAATCTGCTGTGAAAGAAGAGCGTTTACTGAAGAATCTGCTGTGAAAGAAGAGTGTTTACTGAAGAATCTGCTGTGAAAGAAGAGTGTTTACTGAAGAATCTGCTGTGAAAGAAGAGCGTTTACTGAAGAATCTGCTGTGAAAGATGAGCATTTACTGAAGAATCTGCTGTGAAAGAAGAACGTTTACTGAAGAATCTGCTGTGAACATAGAGCGTTTACTGAAGAATCTGCTGTGAAAGAAGAGCGTTTACAGAAGAATCTGCTGTGAAAGAAGAACGTTTACTGAAGAATCTGCTGTGAAAGAAGAGCGTTTACTGAAGAATCTGCTCTGAAAGGTGAGCGTTTACTGAAGAATCTGCTGTGAAAGAAGAGCGTTAACTGAAGAATCTGCTGTGAAAGAAGAGTGTTTACTGAAGAATCTGCTGTGAAAGAAGAGCGTTTACAGAAGAATCTGCTGTGAAAGAAGAACGTTTACTGAAGAGACGCCTGCATTTGCATTTGTCAGATTTGTATAGGGCAGCCTGAATGAAGTAGGAAAAATGGCCTCATTCACAACAAATGTTGGAAAGTCCTACTTTCACATAAAGAGATGATAATCTTACTGATGCTGATTGTCTAAAGTAGGGTAGTGTTGAGTTCACAGCCATGAGCAAATGTTAGTTTATCAAGGCCACAGCAGTGCCTTTGGACCCAAAGTCGAGTCCAGTTCAGCTTTAGGAGCCTTTATCATATGAGGCAGTTCACTGTGATTCAACATATTTGATTTAGCACTTCAGCCTGTTACGCGTTTAATATTTCAGGATATATATTTTTCACGTCCATTTCTTCAGTTCATTCAGGATGTATAGAATTTTTCTTACCTGATGTTCATACAGTATAAGCTTTATCTTAAACTCATGAGCATTGACCCAGAGTTTTTACAAGTTTACCATTAGGTAAAGTACAGCTCAGTATGTTTCATGACCCGTACTTGTCTTGCTAAGACTTCTTATCACGTCGTTTCAGCAGACAGTTATTTTTTAGTATATGTCAGGGTACATAGTTTATTTCCCACTTGAATTTCTCTATCAGCTACAAAGAAGCATAGTGTTTCGGGGTATATTAAATTGTGAACTTAATTTTATTATCAGGTTAACAGTAGTTAAGTGGTGTCTCATTATACTTCAGGATACTTACCCATTCTAGGTAAGACACCTAAGTTGAATATGTCAAGTACTTCAGTACATTTTATGATAGTTTTATTTTAATTTCGTACTAGTTTGATATGACCATCAGCTCAACATTTTTAGGTTACATAGGTTTTTAAAATTAAATCCTTATCTGTTTAATATTAGCTATCAAGTTGTTTATACATTACAGGATGCATAGTTTTGTTTACTCGAATCTATATCGGTTTGATGTCGGTTACAAGTAGTTCAGTGTATCCGGATACATAGGTCGTTTTCTTATTCATATTAGCTATCTGGCATCTTCAGGATAATTCTTTGTTCACGTGAGATTCATAAGTTGAAGATTGGCTACCAAAAAGCTCAGGATTCTCTCTGTCTCTCTCTCTCTCTCTTTTATTTCAGTTCAGTACCTCCGTGACACATGGAATAAACTGCCACCAGAAGCTGTAAACAGCAACAGTATGGAAGAGTTTAAAAGATAGACAAAATCATTAGAACACTGTGAATGAACAGTAAAACCTGCTTGTAGAGATAGGTGAGCCCATGATGTCTCCTTGGATGGACTAATAAGTCTTTGAGACGTCCTAATCCTTGTAACTCTCTCTCTCTCTCTCTCTCTCTCTCTCTCTCTCTCTCTCTCTCTCTCTCTCTCTCTCTCTCTCTCTCTCTCTCTCTCTCTCTCTCTCTCTCAGCAGTATTAACTTCAGCTACCAAGGAGAGTAGTATATTTCAGAATACAAAATTTGTACTTGTGCTCTCATAAGTTTAATATCTATCAGGTAGCTAAGGATGTTTTAGGCAACATAATACCAGACGTGAATTTTTTATCAGTGTAATATCTGCCTCAGATAGTCATTATTATTATCATTATTCGGAAGATGAAAGCTATTCATATGGAACAAGCCCACCATAGGGGCCATTGACTTGGAATTCAAGCTTCCAAAGAATATGGTGCTCATTAGGTAGAAGTAAGAGGAGGTACAGGGAAATACAGAAAGAAGAAATCTCACTTATCAAAAAAAGAAAAAAATAAATTAATAAATAGATAAAAATTTATTAAAATGCAAGAAGAATGGTCTTAGGGGTAGTAATGCATTGCATCTTCGCTTGAACTTCTGAAGTTCCAATTGCTACAGTGGCTACAATTTGAAAATGTCTCTTTAAGGATAGTTTTTCATCAACTTAGTTTTGATTTGCATTATCCAGTCAGTAGGCCATTGTTCGGTGCATGCTTGCCTGGATATGAAGGTCAACAGTAGGTTATGATTATTATTGTCTGTCATTTTCCTCGAATTTAAAAATTGCCAGTAGCAGAAAGTTCATTAGTTAGAAAAAATAGGTTTGGTGGTTTCCTGCAAGGTCTTTGCGTTGGACAGTTTAGTTAGAAATAGTTGTGTGGAGTAAAACCTGAGGTATTATTAACCTTTATAGAATAAGATAAGATTTTAGGCTGAAGTTTAAATTTCTGTTATTTTTCCTCCCCAATGAATAAGGTATTCGTGAACTAGCTTCCTCCATACTTAGGGACTGAATGGAGTTAAGCTGCTTATATATTCCTCGTAGCTCTAACCTAAAGTTTGTTTCAGCTGTTGATTCATATCAGAGTTCCTTTAGAATTAAATTCAAAATGGTTTGAAGAACTTGCGTTCTTGTGATGTTATGTAAGTGTTGGTACTTTTCCTTTGAAACTGAGGATACTGAAAGGTTTTGTTTAATGCAGGGGAGAGATCTCTTTCTTCTTCTTCTTTTTTCTTTTAACGTGCTTTTAAAGTTTGTACTGTTAAGGCAGGAGATGTTTCAGAATTTGGTATATTAGTTTTATCTCAAACTTTATGGCATAAAGAACTTGTCATTCTTTTCAAGCCGTTGAACGATACTCTGTGAATTTTGTACAAACCTTGCCATGACAATAAAGCATTTTGCTGGACATTAAACATACATCAATGAAAAGTTAATGCTGTAACTGCTGGAGAGTATCTTATCAAGAGAATCATTATCAAAGTTCAAGCGAAGGTGCAATGCATTACTACCCTGACACTATTCTCTCTGCGTTTTAATACAGTGTCTTGACATATGGAGTTTTAAGGTTAAGATATTGATTCTTTTTTCTCTTTTGTTAATATGTTTCATACAATTCCCAATGAATTTATCATTTTAAAGTTAAAAATTTAACTGTAAAATTTGAATAATGGGAAAATTATTGTAATACCAAATTTTGTATTGATTCTTGTACAAGGACTTCTGTATTTCAGCTATTTGCTCAGTTCTCATCAAGTCTTAGCTTTCATTAGTGAGAAAAAGTAATTAGGGCCTTTATTATATGTTGGCACATGAAAAAAAATCAAGAGAATTGTATTAGTATCCACTGTCTCCTTGTTTGTGGCCCATCATGCGTACATTGCAATCAGGGTTAGATAAACTTTGAATTTGGAGATTCGCAGCTATGCCAAAATGTCCCCAATGACCAACGCTTGCAGAGATCTGAAGTGCCAATATTTTTTGCAAAGTTATTAGCCACAGAAACAGGATGAATTTGTAAAATCGTATAAATAACTAAGATATTGTTCTTACGTCTTCCTCTCAACCTTCCATTCTGACTAGACTTTTCTTTCTGTCAACTTGAAAATCACACACTACACATTCAAGTACATTTCTTCAGTCTCCTGTTAAAGCTGTCGAATAGAAACGCTTTCCATATTTACAACACAACTTGCAGGCTCCAGAGTTGCATTCTGTTTTCACTGTAGAAGCAGTCCTGATCACCTGAACATTTGGGAGCAAAGCCCTGTACGTTTTATGCTATAGTAAAGTCCATATGCTTTGTTTACAAAGCACTGCACACTTTGCTCTCTCTCTCTCTCTCTCTCTCTCTCTCTCTCTCTCTCTCTCTCTCTCTCTCTCTCTCTCTCTCTCTCTCTCTCTCTTGTACTGAAGCACCTCTGTACATTTTGTGCCATGCCGAAGTCTCATTACATGGTTCTCTTAAGAGTCATTACATATTTTTTTCGAATCTTCATTGTACGCCTTACCTTGCATTACAGTATCTTTGCTACTGGTGGAGTCTACGGACACTTAACATGCTTTGCTGAACGCCCCCTCGCCCCCCCCCAACCCCCCCCCCACACACACACATCAAAGAGTTTTTGCCCTTGCATCCAGACACAAGGATTAAGTACCTCACTCTTACCAATCTCACACTTACATTCTTACTCTCAACACACTTATACTACACACCAAGGGGTTTTAGCCATTGTTTCCAGACACAGAGATCGAGTACTTCATCACTTTGACTATTTTCACGCTTAATTAAATGCCTGCTCTAAACACACACGTACGCTACACAGTTATAGGTATTCATTTGTACATGATAATTGGCATTTGGATCTTGGATTGGTCGAGTATGAAATTGAGGCAAATCTTGGGATGTAAAGATATGTTGTTTTGTCACCATATTCTAAAGTGAATGCTAAAGAGTCTGTCGTCAAATTTTGGTTAGTTCATGTTTTGTAATGTGCTTATATTAGGCGGTCCATCTTATCTTCACATTTGAGAAGGGAGGTTCATATTAGTACTGTGTACAAAGTGAGAACTAGAGCAGTGTCTGTCAAAAATGAAACATTAATCTGTTAACCAGAAGAGTTGAAAGAAAACTATGAATTGTCATTCATTGCTAAGGGACGTGAGTTGAAGTACAGAAGTCCTCATATATGTATATATATGTATATATGTGTGTGTATACTGGAAAGGCTTAAAATAAAGGACTCCTTGGGGTCAGCATTGCAGTGCCCCGAAGGAGGGAATAAATGCCCCCAGCAGGAGGTATTGTATACAGCCAGTCGGTTATTACCAACTTTGAAGTCGACCCAAAGGGCTTCTTCAGTTTTCTAAGCTGACAGCTGATTGGCCGAGATGGGAAAAAGCCTGATGTAAACTTCCCTTGTTCTTTCCCAGATGTGTACTCATTTTCTGTCTCTAGGGAGGACTGTTAGACCATTTCAGATGTCAAAGAATAATGTTATTGTACAGAAAGTCCAAGGTGGGTGTAATATGGTTGCTATTGAGACAGTTCTTGACTTACGAATACTCTTATGACTGTATTGTATTCAAGCAAGTGCTTGCTTGGCATGTAGTGTCTTGATGTGGTGTATTGAGCCAGAAAATTTTGCTGCCAGAGTTTTGTACCAAACGATGTATAATGGCCAAAAAAATTCTTATTTCAATTCTTTCTATGGATGACTTGTAAGAAAATCTACAGTTTTCAGACATTTTGACATTCTGCTGTCAGTTTTCTCTTGAGATTTCATGAAGGATTCTCTCCCACGTCTTGTTACAGAATCTGAGTCTTGTATTCAGTCACAGAAAACCAGGAACGTTAAGTAAAAATTTTTATTGTGAATTGTCACCATTTGCTTATGATTTGATTATTAGATGCTTTCATTTCAAATACCATTTCCTGGCCTGATTTGTGTAAATTTTGTGGTGTACTGTGGAAAATTCTAACTTGAGGAACATCATTTACCTGGATTGGAGAATTTATTTTCGTGGAAAGAATTTGTTATTTTTGCGAACGTCAGATTCCATTAATTGTGTCACATGCTGGTTTTTTAACAGTAGTTTACACGGAACAGTTTCAGAAGCTTATTTCTAAGTACTGAATATCTTTTATATCCTGCCAGATGTCAACATTTCTAAAGTAAGTCTATCAGAACATTTGGAAAGTTAAAAGTTATCCTCTGGTTACGTAGATAACAGAACTTTTAATTATATTTTGGACACATGCCGTCGTTTCAAAAGGGGGTACCAGCTTGGGGCTTAAACACTTTCTCATCTTAGGGTCGACATTTCATTCGTGTACTTGAAATAAAGGAGGGATAAATACCACAATGGTCTATTTTAGAAGTCTGTGTGAGAAACCTTGCAAAGTTCATAACATCGTCAGTTACTTAGACAAAAATGGGTGTTTGTTAATCTTGCAGGACTTTTTATGAAAGTCTTTTGCCTAAAGTGGACAGGAATCAGACTATTTAACAAGGCTTTTAACACGGTTAATGTGTAATAATGTGGGCTTTGGATTTTGAGGCTATGAGAGATGATAGACACATATAGAACAAATGTTTTCCCTGTCATTTCAGCCTGTCACTTAAGGGGAATAAGAAACTGTTTCTCATTATTAGGTTACCTTTCTAACGTAAAGTTTAATCTATATAGAACGTATTCCCATGGAAACTTTGGTTAAGATATAGATGAATCAGACGCCTTAGAGAAGTTAATTTCATTTCCTCACTGAAACTGCAGCGCACTTAAATACAAATTTTTGAATTGTTCACGTCATCTTATAATGCTTAAGTGGCTTCAGGTGCTGACAGGTTTCTTCACAAAGTTTTTAGACAGAGAAAGTGTTTATAGGTTTACTGAATATTGTATTGGCTCTTGGAACTGGAGACGCATGTCACTGATGTGAGGTGCCTAAGTAAAGGTGATATAGTACTGTCTGGGTCATTTTGTTGCTGAGAGGATATATGATTAGAGACTTGATTTTATTGCTATGTGGACATTCAGATGTATAACTGGTGCAGCCTTTTCATTGCTCCAACATTTGTCAAGGCAGGCCTTCCTGAGGCATGGTACCTTTGAGAAGTCACTAGAATGTCAGTTGATTTTACAGTTAGTATAACTGGTCTTGAGTAACTTCAGACACTACACTGGTGATGATGTGGATTAGAAATTTCCTGGGTTTTATAGTGATGTGCATCTTAACTTTCCAGATGTCAGGGGAACTGTGCAGAGGTTTTCTGAGTGTTGATGTTGTAATGTCATTCAGGAAGCTTGCTGCAATGTAGATTAGGATAAGTAAGTCCTTTTTTATGAAGTTTGTTTGTGGCTTAAGTCCTTGCTTGTGATGCCTTGGGATTCAAAGTGTTATTCCAATCTTGTAAAGGTTTAAAATATGAGAAAGATCGAAGTTTGGTGTTCTTAGAGTAATGCCGAGAATAAGTTTGGTTAATGTTAAGAGTTGTACTTGATTTTTTTCAGTTTGTAAGAGTAGATGCTGGTGTACAGGATTAGGATAGTGATTGTGAAAGGTGCATCATGCAGGACTTTTCAAAAACAGACAGAATTAGTTTGGGGTGCTGGTGTTGAACATCTAGGGTATGTGATAACCTGGAATTTTAGTCCCCGTAGGGAGGTAGTGCCGTCAGTGTACTTCATGCGGTGCACTGCAGGCATTACTTAAGGTTCTTTGCAGTGTCCCCTTGGCCACTTTCATTCCTTTTACTATACCTCTGTTCACATTCTCCTTCTTCCATCTTACTTCCCACCCTCTCCTAACAACTGATTCATAGTGCAACTGCAAAGGTTTTCCTCTTGTTACACCTTTCAAACCTTTTTTCTGTCATTTTCAATTCAGCGCTGAATGACCTCATAGGTCCCAGCGCTTGGCCTTTGGCCTAAATTCTATATTCTGTTCTGGAATTTTTTGTGACACTGGAGTTCAGTCTCCAGGCCTTGCTTGTGATAATCTGGGTCTGTCTTTTTGAGTGTTCGACGATAGAATCTGGATTCATCATCATTAGTATCATCTGAATGCATGATGCAAAGTTTCAAGCACAGGGTATGTTTACTGGTGTTTGAAACGAGTCCAGGAATTAGGGAAAATACAGGTTCAAGATCAATTAGGATTCAAGAAGACTTTGCTCCTGGCAGATTTTGGTTTAATGAGTCTCTTGGTTTAAAGAGTCTCTTGGTTTTAGAAAGTCTTTTAGTCTGTGATACTTTCACATTTCACTGTCTGAAGTTTCGGGAAGTTTGTTGTGGCACTTTTTCTTTCAGGAAGTTTGTCGTTGTGTGATATTTTCACCTTTAGAAAGTCAGTTGATCTGGGAAACTTAGTCTGAGGAAGTCTGATTCTTCCTGCTACTTTGCTTTCAGAAAGTCTACGTTTGACATTTTTTGCTTTCAGGAAGTACCTTGGTTTGTAATACCTTTGAGTTTCGATTGTACACTATTTTGATTCTCTCTAAAGTAATTCTGATAGTTTATGCCATATTTTTATTTAAAATGTCTGTGTTTTGCTGATACTTTCATGTAGTCTGAGTCTGTGGTTGTGCCTTCACATATTATGTCAACTTTGTTACTGGGGTTTTCAAGATGTCTGGCTTTGTGAGTTTCTGCCGAGAAAAAGCTTGTTAAATTTTTTGCTGTTAAGTCTGTTCCTTTGTGATTTTTATTTGTAGTCTGTTAGTTGCAATCAATTTATTATTCTTGGAAGCCTTGCCAGTTTGCAATTTTTGATGTAGAAAGTGTGTTAGTTTGGCGTTTTTGGGAGGCTAAAAGATTTAGTAGGTCGTGATTTTTTTTTTGGGGGGGGGGTCCCAAAAAGTCTGTTAGGGAGGTTGTTTTGTCTGTGAAATCTGTTATTTCGTGTGTTTTCCTAGAAGTCTGTTCGTTTGCTGTTTTCTCTGCTAAGAAGTTTAAATTCTTGCTTGGGAGAGTTTTTGATTGGAATGCCTATTAGTTTGAGAGCTGCTCCTAGGCTTTATGAGTCACTTGCTTTAAATGTCTTGATATTTTGTGAATCTTATGCTCAGGAAGTTTTGCCCCAGAGGTAGGTCATTTCAAAAGAGGTTTTTTTTTTTTTTTTTGCCCGGAAAGGGAGTCTGTTTGGGAGGGGTTTTGCCAAAAAATGTGTGTTTCTTTGGAGGAGATTATTAGTTTTACTCAAGAATTTTTATTAGGGAGGTTTTTGCCCGGAAATTGTGGTAACAAAGTTATTTTTCTCCATTGTGATAGTTCTTTTTTTTTTTTTCCTGGAGAGAGTTATCAGTTCCGTAGGTAGTTTTTGCTTAGGAAGTGTTGGTTTAGGTGAGGTTTTTTTTTTTTTGTAAAGGAAGTCTTTTGGTTCAAGAGAGGTTTTTGTTCTGACTGGAAATTATTAGAAATTAAATTTTTGGCTTGAAAATATGTTGGTTTGCAAATTTTCTACACAGTACATCAGTTTAACTTTTTTCTTTGCTCAGGAAGTCTTTTAGCAAGTTTTTTTATGAGAGTCTTCATTTAGTTTGTTAGTGTGGGCGAAATTTTTTCACAGAAAATGATTCCTATAAAGTTTGTCAGTGTAGGAGCCAGAGCTGATTTTGCCCAGAAAGTGGAGACTTTTTGCCTACAAAGTTTGTCAGTGTGGGAGCCAGTGTTGATTTTGCCCAGAAAGTGGAGACTTTTTGCCTATAAAGTTTGTCAGTGTGGGAGCTAGAGTTGATTTTGTCCAGAAAATCGAGACTTTTACCTACAAAGTTTGTCAGTGTGGGAGCCATAGTTGATTTTGCCCAGAAAGTGGAGACTTTTACTTACAAAATTTGTCTGTGTGGGAGCCAGAGTTGATTTTGTCCAGAAAGTGGAGACTTTTTGCCTACAAAGTTTGTCAGTGTGGGAGCCAGAGTTGATTTTGCCCAGAAAGTGGAGATTTTTTGCCTACAAAGTTCATTTGTGTTCTTTTCTCTTGACTGTGCTTGTTCGTCAATTTTCTGCCCATGAAGTTTTTTTTCTTTTTTACCTAGAGTGTAATTTTTGTATAAAAAATATTCAGTTCGATGGAGATCTTTGGCTACAAATTGTATCAGTTGGGAGAGTTTCTTTACCCAGAGGGTGTTGGTTTTTTGGGCTCAGAAGGTGTGTCAGTTCTGGTGTTTTCTCCCTAATAGAACTCACAAGAATAAAGGTTTGGTATTCTCTTAGAAATTTTGCATGTAAAGGTGAATACTTCTTCAAGAATAAGACAAAAGGTTAAGATATGGAGTGTCCTAAAACCTAACAAAATAAAAATTAAGTTTACTGGAGCTTGTAGTCTGGTATTAGCATTTAAAGGGAGATCTTGAGGTATAAGGTCAAAATTAAAAGAAGTAAACTTTTCATGAACTTTTCCTTACCAGTTTTCATTCTTTGGTTGTGATTGTGCCATGTCAAGCAGCAATTTTCATTTTTAGGCAATTTTTAGTCACGTGGCCCTATTCTGATAAGCATAATAAGTAATTTTTAATGTCAATAATTTTATTATCTATAAGAAACAATTTTTCTTAATCTTTAGTCTTGTTCAGGTGATCAGTACAAAAATGCTTTTCAGAGTCATGTATAAACAGAAAACTGAAAGATTTGAAAAGACATCCTAACTTCAAAACACCCGAAAAAATGTTCCAGTTAGCAGCTGGACGTGTCCCCATAATTACTTGTCAATAGGATGATTTTCATCACTAATTACCTGGCAATGGGGTGGATGTTTGCAAGACGTATCACACAGAACCTAAACTGGCCTGGTGGTCCACGTGTACGGTGAAGGCTGACGTTAGTCCGACCTGCTGTCCTGCTGGGGAAGGAAGAACTCAGGGCAGGAGGACATTAGCCTTGCACGTCTCTGACCATTTACCTGACTCAATCACTTACATTGAATGGTGTCCGGTCCTCTAAGACGAAGTGGTTTTTTTGGGGAGGGGCGGGGTGCCTCAAGGCGCACTTGTTCCACCTGAAGGGGTTTGGGTCACTTGTCTGCTTTTGGGGAGATTGTATGTGTCTCGGTTTAATTAATTGCTTTTGTTGCAACAAAAGGCTGGAGGATGACTTGTAATTTGAAATAAAATAAAGTTAAATAGCTTTTGTTTGGTTTACTTGTGAAATTCCAGTAATTCTCTTGTTCAGAAAGACGTCTGAGAATATAAGAATATTCTGTATTTTCTTATTAAATCTTGTAGACGAAAATATGGTGTAAACTGAAAATAGCAACAAAGTATATGACTTTAAAAAGTTGTGAATAAATTAATTAGATTTAAGGTTAATTAGCTCCAAATAGCTAAAACTTTTTGTGCATGTGATAACTTGATCACTTAAAATAATTTGAATTACAGCTAAATTCTTAATTTAAAATATAATGCGAGCAACTGCGCAGCTTCAAACACGAAAGTGCAGCAAAAATGTGATTTTGAAGAATTAAAACTAATCGGCAAAAAATGCTGTGATCATCCTATAATTAATCAAAGTCAGTTACTAACTGTAATTTCTGTAACAACGGGCAATTCTCGAGTTCTGTCAGCCCGAAATCTTTCAGTGATTTCTCTGGTCAAAAATTACTCTAATCCTGGAACTTGGTGTTTTGCAAGTTGTAACTATCCACGTTGCATCACCAGATTTGCATGGAAAAGGCAGGCAGGCAGGCAAAGATAGCTTAAGGAACTAGGTTTATGATAAATGTACTAAGAGTGAAGACCAATTTCATTTTTACAATGTTTAACTCAATGATACTAATTTGAACAATAATCAACGAATTTGAAGTCACTCCTATAGAGCATTTCTACATAGGATGGGATGTCACAGCAGATTATTTTCTGACATATTTGAGCATTTAGCCGTCAGATCTGACGTCAGAATGGCAATGTTCGTGGCAGAATTGAAGTCTCAATGTTTGTAATACCGTTATGAGCATGACAAAGCTCCACTTTTGCCACTAGTGTTGGCATTTTGATATAAAATCTGACGTCCAAATGCTGGAAGATGCCAGGTTGACAAGCTCTGTGATACCCTTAAAATGTACTAAGTTATTTCAGTCAACTCCTTACTGAAAAGAATGAAGTCAATTTTCTATATAACTATCTCTGAAAAATAAGACAAAGTAGCAACGTCAATTAATAATTATAAGTAAATTATCCTAGACAGCTCTCAGTCAAGATTCCGTCAGGTACAAAGTCAGTGTCAGGTGGATCTTATATTTATCTCGAGTGTCCTTCGCTTGTTGTTCCTGCTTGGTTTTCTATGAGGGTTAACTAAATACCCATTTTCTAGTTAAGAAGACGTGAGAGAAAGTCTTTAGGTTTAGATGTCTCAATGAAAACGGGAAGCAGAATGTCCGAATGCATGTTTACATTCCGTAGGATTTCTTACGTAGTGTCCGTAGAGGAACTGGACTTAGAATTTTTTGTGGCCATCATGCTTTTTGAGACCAAATTCTGTCTGTAAAAGTCTACAGGTTTTTACGCCATGTTTCATTAGCCACTACACGTCAAACAAGCATTTGCCCAAGTACGAAGTCACAGTCTTAAGAGTTGAACGTAAGCTCAGGCCTTTCTCAATGGTAACCTAACCACACCCATCTTTGACCTTCTGTACTTGAAGTTCTCTTTGACATTTGGAAGGGTCTCTATAACATTCCTCATTAGTGGCATAGAAAATCACGCATCTGGGAAAGTGCAAGGGAGGTATAGAACAGGCTTTTTCCCATCTCGGCTAAGCTGTTGTCAGCTTAGAAAACTGAAGAGGCCCTTTGGGTCGGCTTCAGAGTTGGTAATTACTGTCTGGCTGTATATAATACCTCCTGCTGGGGGCATTTATTCCCTCCTTCGGGGCACTGCAGTGCTGGCTCCAAGGGGGCAAAAAAAATTAATTTTTTCTTTCATTAACACGAGTATTCTCCTCAAACTTGCAAATCATTTAGTGGATTTAAATAAAAGAGCGTCCGGTTAATTTAGTTTTATTTTCTCTATTCTACAGTGTTTGCTTATACAGCTACGTCATCAATGACGTCACAAACTTTCACTTGTGAATGGAATGACGTCACAAACTAAGGTTATGCACTTTGCGAATGGAATGTCAACTTTCAAGACTATATACCTTTGTGAATGGAATGACGTCATAACCATAAGATGGTATACTTTTGCGGAACAAGTTCATATACTTCTGCGGGTGGAATGACGTCATGACTTTTTCGTTTATAATACTCTGTGAATGGAATACTGACGTAACAACCTGAGTTTCATATTTTGTTAATGGAATGACATCACAAATTAAGTTTCTATACTTTCGTGAATGGAAGTGACGTCATAACCTTTATACTGGTGAAGTGACGTCATAACCTTTATACTGAAGTGACGTCATAACCGATGACGTCACTTAGTACGACGTTCTAGCTTACCTCTTCGGAGTGACTCTAAACGGGCATTTTCCTATGGATATGACTAAGCCTTATATGGTATTTCTAAACTATTTCTCTCCATATTCGTAAATTTGGTAGTCTCTAATCTCGTTTAGATCATAAAAAACCCACTTACTTTTTTAAAAGTTAAGCACCTGTAGTAAATTTGCTAAATGCTAAGCACTTGTAACTTCTACTAAAAGCTAAGCACTCGTGTTTCTAAAAGTTAAACACTTGTAGTGACTTATCTAAAGCTAAGCACTAGTAGTGACATTTCTAAAAAGCTAAGCACTTGTAAAATTTCTAAAACCTAAGCACTTGTAAAATTTCTAAAAATTAAGCACTTGTAAAATTTCTAAAAACTAGGCACTTGTAAAATTTCTAAAAACTAAGCACTTGTAAAATTTCTAACATCCAAGCACTTGTAACTTTGCTGGAAAAATTTTTCTAGAAGCTAAGCAACTGTAACTTTAAAATTTTCTAAAAGCTAAGCACTTGTAACTTTTCTATATAATCTTCTACAAGCTCGGCACTTGTAACTTTTCTGTAAGCTAAGGACTCGTAACTTTTCTAAGGAAAAGCTAAGCATTTGTAACTTTCATAAAAATTAAGTAATTGTTTTTCTAAAAGCTAAAAACCTGTAACTTTTCTAAAAGCTAAAAACTTGTAAATTTTCTGAAAACTAAGCACTTGTAACTTTTCTAAGAGTAGTAACTTTACTAAAAGCTAAGCACTTTTAAATTTTCTAAAAACTACCCTTCTCTTACCAGCTCTGTTGTTCAACTCAATTTGAATCAACCTTTATACAGGATCATTTTGCTCGATTGTAAACACTTTTTACCTACAACTTCTGGAAGAGTTGTATGTGACTCTTGTACATATGACTTGTATTACGTATCTGAACCTGGTATTTCAGAGAGAGAGAGAGAGAGAGAGAGAGAGAGAGAGAGAGAGAGAGAGAGAGAGAGAGAGAGAGAGAGAGAGAGAGAAACATACAAAGTGTGATATGTTAGAGAAATGAAAACTTTCATACATAAGAACCAAATCATTTTACAAAGGCCCTTACTGTTTATCCAAGCAGAAAGACCAAGTTCTGGTCCCAATATGTAAGGTCAATTAGACAACAAATAAGACCTTACCGAGTTTCAGAACTGAAATTTGCTTAACAGTTATTGGTTGCTTGTTCAAAAGTAAACACATCAAGCAACGGGTCACGTTTATGAATAGACATACCTTCTCCTACAGCTTTCAGATGCAATCTTCTAACATTTGCACGAATCCCACAAGCATAAGTAACCTTGTAACACTAAATTTTGAAATGGGAAGACTTTCCACCCAGTAGCAGGAAGCATTAAGATTCAGCTATGCCCTGAGAGCTTGCTTCTGCTTACTGATTAGGGAGAAGACGACTGGGTAATTCAACCTTGCCTGGCATAATTTCCTTACATTCTCTTCTACAAGTACCAGATTACCTCTTCACCTCAAAGGAAACTCTCTTGAAATTCTGACCAACAGACCATCAATGCTTGTCCCTAAGTGTTAAATTTACTAACAGCTGGAGATGGAAGTGATACAATCATGTAAAAAATGAGATACAAAGAAGGGGATCAAACTGGTTCTAAGAAGACCTGGAAGTGACAGGCACAAAGACTGACAGCCAAAGGAAATCTAAAGAGCAGAGTACAGACAAAACGTAGATGAAAAGGAAACTGGATAGAAACACAGAGATTTTCTCACTGCAAACAATTTAGATACACTTGAACGTTACATCTTACAAGGAAGGACACGGTACCAGGCAGGCCACATCTCAAAGACAGGGACAATATAATGGGCATGACACAACTTCAAGGGGCTAAGATAAAGTAACACGAAGAAGTTGCAACAAGCAAAAAGTAAATACAGTACCTTTGGATATTATGATGGGGCAAATTACTTTAGTCAGGATAGAACAAAAATGAATTATGAAATAGGGAGAGCAAGGGTGATGGATGGAGGAACCACAAAAAAAACAAATTCCAAGAACAAAAAAACAAGGCTGCTAACAAGAACACCTGAGGTCGAAAATATTTTACAGTCATACGAGGAGACAAAACGACTGAATACTCTAAACTACCCATGACAATTCACAAGGAGTCGACCATCAAAACACAAGTATGGTAAAATGGGAATGAAAATGAAAGAGCAAAACACACACAAGACTTACATTGTAGTTTGACAGACAAGTAAGGACATTTTAGGAGCTAAGGGGTAAGACTTTAGATTTTCTACATGGTTGGTCTGCCCTTATAATATATATAGACAATGACCCTCTAAATGGTTTGTACCATGTAGCACATACAAAAATCATTACCAAACTTGGTCTCTCTGCTTTAAAATGACAATAAGGGTTTTTCATAACAGGTTTGTTCTGGTAGAGAGAGAGAGAGAGAGAGAGAGAGAGAGAGAGAGAGAGAGAGAGAGAGAGAGAGAGAGAGAGAGAGAGAGAGAGAGAAAGAGAGAGCAGTAAATTAAACACAAGACTTTTTATTACAAAAAAAAGGATTTCAAATATAACAATCTATACATTTACAATGACTGACCCATATCAATATTCAGTTATATAACCTTTAAATTAGTAAAAAAAATATAATACAATCTGAATCATTCTGACAAATTCTTCTAATATATAAATGTACACTGTTTCTTACCCACAGAGGGCATCCATCTTTTTTTTCCACTACAGGCAGAGTAAGAATGGAAAGACTCATTATCACAGTCGCTGACTGTGACTTTTAACATTATTATTTTGAGATGAGAGAGAGAGAGAGAGAGAGAGAGAGAGAGAGAGAGAGAGAGAGAGAGAGAGAGAGAGAGAGAGAGAGAGAGAGAGAGAGAGAGGGGGGGGGGGGGAATTTTTTTTATTATTATTGCTATTGTAAGTATGCAGTGTAAAGTAACTAATGAGTGAAAATTTCCCTCTCATGGGGCTCATCTAAAGGATCTGTTTACAAGTGACAGGTGGAAATTGTAGCAAACAGAATGAAGGAACTAACAAAAGAGCAAAAAATAATAAGGGATGCATGAACAACTCAGCATAAAGAGAGAAAGAGGTCCTGTGGAAGGCTATAAAAACCCTGGGTCTATCTTACTAAGTATTTGACCAAACCCCAAACACTTGTAAAAATGTAATTCTTTTAGGAACGAAATTGCTTTTCCTAAACTAACCCAATACTTTCACCTGGCCCAATTCATGTTGTAGTGCAAAGTCTCAGACACCATAATCCACTGTAGACAAAAAAGGGGCAGTTTGATCCAGTAAACTGGCAAATGCAAGCAAAGGAATTTAGGCTTACTAGTTTAATCAGACAAATGAGTTGTTCTAAAATATCATAGGACTAGCATTAAGGATTTGCTCTTGATGGCCTACAGTAGAATTTGTTTATTACACTGCAACTCCTTAAAGATTTAACATCTCGAAAAACTTCAAAGGTCAATGATTCTGGCCGAACGTCTTTCAGAGATTTGTTTCCAATACTCGATATGAGTCTTTGGTTTAAAGCTAGACATTCGCTAAAGCTATGTTTAATTGTAAGGGTGGATCTCCACTCAAGGACTGGGTCATGTGGGTCATTCAATATACCCATAGGACACGAGCGTGACTAATTCGAAGATAGAACATGACTCTAATGGCATTCCTTTACGAAAGAGAAACACCAAAATACAACAGTTCATTTTTAATTCGTTATCATCAGATTCATTAATCCACAATGGCTCAGATGGCTGACCAAATCATTTTTTGGATATGGTGAATCCAGCTGTGAAAAGAGCCAAGGTATCAGTAAGAGGGCAATTTGCTTACAAGTACTGTAATGAGTCTGAATATAAAAAAATTCCATTTGCTATTCACAAATTACTTTAAACTAGGCTGCTGCAATGCCAACCTGGTGAAAGGATCCATACACGACCAAAAGAAGAGCTCCCTGGATAAGTGAGGCATAAAGAAACCCCAGACTTCAAAGGGCAAAAGGGGTCAGGAGGAGCTGGACTGGAATGCTTCCCAATCAAGCAGAAGTCACTGATGGGGAAGATAGCTGACACAGAAACTTGCCCTGTTGTAACTGGTGGGCCCAACAAATAGAAGTTAAATGAAGCACCTCTAATGATAGCACTACTCAGAGAATAGTTAAGTGAAATACACAAGTTGAAATTGAACCATGCTCATAACTGGTCAGAATTAACAGCAATAAAAGCTGTAACTTGTTGAAATGCAGGACTTTTAACCCAATTTCAGTAGAGAGACCAAAGCGGAAGTGAATCTCGCTGGGAAAAAAGGTATAAATAAATCAGTCTCTAAAGGGTTAAAAAGGAATGTAGGAACTTGAAATGAGTCTGAGAAGGCAAAATCTAAAGTAGGCCATGAGGTAACCTAGCAGTTACATCATCTGAGTTCATATAGCCTACTGCTCATCCATTAATGTGTGTTCCAGTCAAAACTGCAGGGCAATCACCAATCAACTGAGAAAAAGCAAACACTGACCTAAAAATGTTAACCCTGCATGACCTTGCCTACTGGAGCCTGGTGTTTTCCTTTTTCTTCTACAGTGGATTATACTGTCTAAAAAGTCACACAAATAAGGCCAGGTTTACGTATTGGTCTTGTAATAGACAAAAATTAAGAACACATTATAACAAAGAGAAGTTGATAAAATTTGCTGCTGCCCAAAGAAATAATCTTAAAACCTCACAAAAAATACTTGCACTTGTATTGGCCTATGCTTGACATTTACTAAGTCTTCTGAAAACAATAATCACTTACAGATTACAACTCATGATTATGTCATATATATAAAATGTTATGAACCATCGAAGTTAAAAGTGTACCACATAACTTTATGAAATACTAAAGGTATACCGTATAACTTTACGAAACAGCACAAAAGTCACCAAGCTTACTGACACCCCCTTTTCTTCTCAACTTAACTGTTACTTGGGGGTCACTGTTTTAACTGCAATAAACTTGCTCCTTTAAGTAAAATAAACAGGTAATATAAAAGTACCAAAAACCAATGTTGCATTACAAATGAGGAATCTAAAATGAACACTTACTCAAAGATAACATTACACTTAGTAGAAATAGCTGACGAAATGAAATACTCTTTCACATAAGATAAAGCAACTACAGTTTTCTACACCAGGCCACAAGGTCTAGGATAAGATCATACACTGTTACAACCTGTACTACTGCTATAAGTAAATTAAGGAAACCACAGAGCAAAAAACACTTGAATTCCAAGGGGCTCACACAAGTGGCTTGTTTTTAATGCCAAAATTAAAATTTAGTAAACTGCAGTTCTTTAGAACATATACAACTGGGAAATATAAAAATGCTGAGGATTCTGACAAATGTCTGGACAGAAAGGGATAAATCTCTCATGTTTGTGACCCAACATTAAAATGCTTCCATTTAACATTCTTAAAAAAATAACTGGCCCCAGTATCTTCAATGGGGAATTCAAGGACAATCCACAAAGTCCATTTGTCTACCTTAGAAATGACAAGGCTTAGCAATCTTCGAGAATGATAAAGGGTTGAACAATTTACAATAAATATCAAAAGAAGAAAATTTAAAATCAAACACGGCCAAGTTGAAAGTCAGAGGATGAAAGCAATAACAGGGAGCCTTTAGTACCATCTACAGCAAGCCATACATGATCAGTGGTAAGTGGCAACACCTCCCACAAAGGAATCACAAATCCAAAACAACAGTTACTGCTGCTGGCCAAGAACCAGCAACACACCAAAGGAACTAATGACCTGAGCAACCTTCTCCTCATGCACTCTTTGATAAAGGCTAAGGACAGTTCAGAGGGACATAGAAATAAGAAGAGGAGACTTCACATTCTGGAGAAGAAAGGCAGATGAGGTCAAGAGGCAGGTGGCTTGAGATGATGATGCTGTGGCAGATATGAGATCAGAGAAAGAACGTCTGGAATAACAGGACAGTCAAGAAAACATAAATAAAATGTAAAAGGGAAGAAGTATAATAAAAAGACAAGGTAGAACAGTGAAGGCAGCGTTTCAAGATTCTTCTATAGAGAAAATGAATATAAACTACAGTATGTTGCAGTGACAGTAGGATTAATACAGAATCCAAATCTGAAGAGATTAGGAGAATCCTTCAAATGTCAATAAAACAGCAAGGGAATTAATTGCTTAGGAAATGAACAAGAATACTTGACCATCATCTAGCAAGATGGAATATCCTACGTGAAAGACGATGGAAATAACATATAAATACCAACACATATGTATCAACACATACATATACAGTGCTGTACATAAATACAAACAGAAATTCAGTCACAAGGAGGAACTAAAGCAAGGTACTTTAAGGCAGTATTGTATAGGGGATGAGACCGGAAGAGTGAGAGAGAATCACAAGAATTGTATGTAAAGGTTAGGCTGTTTTACAATGACCAAAAAAGGAGGAGGAGGAGGAGGAGGAGGAGGAGGAGGAGGAGGAGGAGGAGGAGGAGGAGGAGGAGGAGGAGGAGGAGGAGGAGGAGGAGGAGGAGGAGGAGGAGGAGGAGGAGGAGGAGGAGGAGGAGGAGGAGGAGGAGGAGGAGGAGGAGGAGGAGGAGGAGGAGGAGGAGGAGGAGGAGGAGGATACTGAAGTAAGGGTAACAGTGTTGGTGGTGAAAGAAAGGAAGTTGCAAGTTACTATGTCTTCATAAAGCGTTGAACAGAGTGCCAAGACAAGCAATTAGAAAGGGACTTACAAAGAAAAAGTGCACATGAAGGACTTACTAAGTGTTGGAACTTTATCACATTATTAGAACTTGCGTCAATACAGTGGCAGAAACATTGAGAATCTAAGATAAACACTGATGCCCATCACAGATCAGCACAGGGCCCATCATCACTAATCAGTCACAGAGGAAGTTACACAGAAATGAAGATAGGGAGGCCCCTAGGAGCTTCTGTTTGAAGATGTCCTGGTGTTAACAGTTGAATCTGAGAAAGAAGTCTTACAATATTTTTTGAAAGATTGAAGACTGGGAAGGAGAGTTGAGAACTGAAAATCAAAGGAAGCAATATTAAGATTATGATGAAGGGAGAGGAAGCTTAGGGCAAGACATGGTCTGAAACCACAAGGGAATTCTGAGTGTAAGTGCACCAAGTATAAGACATTGGAGAAAACTCTTCAAACATCTAAGCTCATATGAGGAAAACCTGAAGAAAGAATGTGAATGAATTTGTGTAAGATGTGTAAAACAGACATGGAAACTATTCCAAAGGCTCCATTTATTAGACATAGTGATAATCTTAGAACTGACCTGCAGTAAATCCAAGCAGGAGGTCAAATCTGAGCCCCAGAACAAAATAAACAGTACTAAAGAATCTCTTTGGTATCCCTTCAGCCCCAGGTGCACTGCCCTCTAGAAGTGGGACTCAAGGGTCTTGTTCACGTACTTTATTACAATAATGACCATCTGATTTCATGCAAAGCTTTGAATCTTACATCTTTCTGAGAATGATTCGTTTGTGTGAACACTCCACAAGAAATGTCACTTTCCTTCTCTAAAATTATTATTCAGATTATTACTGCTTAAAAATGAACCCTATTCATATCAAACAAGACCACAACAAGGGCCACTGACTTGAAATTCAGGAAGATTCCCTCTGAAAGCGTTACTGAATATATGAAATACAGAAAGAAGAGATCAGTTACTAGAAAAACAAATAAATTACTAAATAACAGATAAAAATATAAACATATTACTAAGATACAAGGTGAATTGTTTTAGGGTAGTAATGCATTGCATCTTTGCTTGAACTTTTGAGGTTCCAAATGCACAACATCCTCAGTTCAGAGACAGTTCCATAGTCCAGTGGTGTGAGCACATTTGCTGCATATTGGTGCTGTTGTTCCGTGAATCTGGTAGCTCTCCGCAGGATAAATGGAGGATGAGGAATCAAATGAGATAGCAAAATTCTTCTCATGTTATGACTTGAAGGTACTGATAAAAAGGAATCGTATAACCTGTAATAAAAAAATGACAATTATAATTTCAGTCTTGTAATTTGGACACTTTCATACAATAAAAGGTAGCAATTACCATAAATGTTCTTGCCTTAATAATTTCACAGTCTGACTAGAAACTTGTATTCCCAGTTAATTACTATTCTATTCGAAATGAACTATTTTGGCCAGAACCCTTTCTGTACATAAAATAGTATGAGGACATCTCTAACACCAAAGCAGAATAAGTTCAAACTATCTCCATTCATAAATACAAAAACCTCTTGTTGTACTTCAGCCTAATATCCAAAAACGGGTTTTAACTACCTGTACAGTTTGTGGCCCAGTGTTTCATGGTACTGCACAGTTTCACATGCTCCTAAAAAGGAACAACCACGAATGGCATCACTTTTGTAATAGTTACGAGAATATGTATAGCAATTGAACCACCTTACTTCATCTCCATTTGATACGAAACCTTGTTCTATTTTCAGTTACAGAGGAATGGCACCATTTAGGCAGGGTCTAATGGCAATAAAAAATCAGTGCCTTCCATACAATGATAAAGAAGAATTTTCTTCCTGTTACTTCTGATGGACAAATTAACAGCCTCTCAGGAACACAAAAATGAAAAGGCAATGCCAGGTTATGTCAAAGGCTGGTGTCAGATCTCAAATTCTCTAGAAAGTGAAATAGAGTAACTTCAATGCTGCACTGTGCCACTGGAATCTTTAGTATACAGTAACTTAGGGTGCAGTAACACCTCAACTTCACAGACACTCTGGGGGTCTAGTCTTTCTAGATAAGTAATAAAGTCTGTTAGGTAACAAGATCCTATATCCTATATTTTCTAGATATCTTATAGCTAACAGCAATTCCACACAGTTCCTAACTTACAGTAACCAGTACTTTACACTTGACATTCAATTTTAGAAAGTTATCTAAAAAATACATCACATCTAAAATGGCAGCATATTAAAGAATAATCAAAATATGGTAGCTGTTAAGTACAGAAGTCTGCTAAGTTGAGGTCCCTGAAGCTGAGGTTTGCTGATCAACCTTGAGAATCACAGTTTGGGCTCAAGATTTAAATAATTTGCAAGATCAGTGATCACTTCAAATCTGACTAAGCATTTTCTGCACAGCCACCAGAAGATGCTGTAGGTACTACACAATACTGTGCATCAGGGGCCTAAACTCTCTCTGTACAATAGAGAAAAATATGTATCACAAACTCCCCCACAGAAATCAGGTCATGTAAACAGAAGGTAACATTCAGTTCTGTGCGTTGGAAAGCAATCATGTTCTTTTTACATTATTGCCATTTAAGGGGCGATGAACAAAAACCTTGAATGATTTGTCAAAAAATGGCTAAGAAATGGTTAGTAATGAGCAAAACCTCTCTCTGCTTCTGTGGTCATCTATTCCATATGCCAAGCCTTAACCCTTGGAATCAGGCTACACATCAGATAGGCTATGTACCAATCAGAGAAGGTATGGTGAGAGCGCACTCATAATATACAAAAGTACCACCTCAAATTAACAGACACTTTGGGGGTCCGGATTTGTGATAAGTAACAGTAATTCCACAAACCGTACTTCCTAACCAAGAGTAACCTATACTTTACACTTCAAAATCAATGTAAGAGATTTATTCAAAAATGTATTACATCTAAAATGGCAGCATAGCAAGAAATACTGACAATGTAACTGACAAGCACAAGTGTCCGTTGAGCTGAAGTGTTGCTTTAATTTATTAATTCTAGTTGGCCTCTCTAAGGCAACTTACAAGTACAGCACCTAATGTGCTACCTAGGAATAGTTACCTACAGCAGGACACAAATGACCAGGGAGCAAAATTGCTGAAAGAAAATGCCCATGGAAGCCAGAGACCAAGGTGCAAATACCTAATTTATCCTTGATCATAGTAAATTTGTATAAAAAAAAAGGTGACCCACCATATTCCTTTTATTTGATTCAGACAAATCTCAAGGGTCTCGATAATTCAATTAAAACCTTAGTGTATGTCAAGGGCAATGGATTAAATTATCATTTCATTCTTCCAACTTTTACATTATAAATCTTTAAACTAAGTAATTTTTATTCTGCAAAAATGAACAGCTCCTTCAAAATCACTTGAGGTATGGGTACAACTTTTATGGAAAGTATCAATATCAAAATCCATTTATATTCTGTCATTCCTCGCTTTCTTTTAGACTTTTTACATCGACATATCCCTACTCCAATGAGGAGATTAACAATCTACTCACAGGGAAAGTTTTCTATGCTACTGTCCTCAACTGAAAAATCAAGAACTTGCAGAAGAAGCTGGTTTAAATATGTCAATATATCTGGCTAAGCTGCTTCAGTGTCAAAATGCTATTTTGGACCTCTCTTTATCCAAGGTTCTTGCCTCCATCCAGGAGCTAACTGGTTCAGGTCAAGAGAAAGTCAAAGTTACTGTGCACTACAAGGAGCCATTCTCTATACCTGCTCTAGAAGTATAAACATTGATAAAAAGAGAATCTGTAATATAATAAAAAGACCTCCCTGAATATCTGCATTCCCCCAATGCCACATTGAGTTTGGTCCAATGAAATGCAACCTAGTATGGAGGACCATGCAGGGCACTCCAGTTCTAAGGGTGGGAAGGCAAGGTATCCACCAGCACCCTCCTTCGAATCGAATGGACTAAAGGCTGACCACTTCCCTGACAGTTAATTACTAAGAAAGCAATTTAATACAAGATATGAGGAAAATATACCAGACATGCACAATAAAAAAGCAACACACCTAGTGAATGAAACAGCAGCCCAAATAATTTCAGAAAACTAAACAATGCAATACAACACATGAAGTTTAGTCTAATTCAGTCTAGGAATACACCTCATTCATTAGAGGGGAACTCAAGGTTCTTGGAGTTGAAAATCGCAAAAAAACTATCCAAAGCACCAATATCCCTCAAAATTAATCCAACAATATACCTCATACAGATGACAGTGGTTTTGATGATGGTGGTGTTCTCACTGGAGTGTGTCTCCAGCCAGAACTCTGTCTGATAGAGTAAAGTATCTGATTATACAATCAATTTACCATTTGTATTAGAATGCGACATCAAACTGCATCCAGACTTCTTCACTAGGAAAAGTGTTCCCAAGTGAATAACTTCACTACCACGGTCTTAGCCACGTTAAGTAAGTCTAATCCTTCGGGCCAGCCCTAGGAGAGCTGTTAATCAGCTCCATGGTCTGGTAAAACTAAGGTATACTTAACCACATTAAGACATTAAAACTACATCTATTGTACTGATTCACAAGTAATCTGTACCACAGATTACAAGCTTCTTCCCTAGTAATCTGTACCACAAACATACATTTACTTCTGTTTGGAACACAAATAATTTCCTTACCAATGGGGTTTAGCAAATAAGGCTGAATTCAATCATAACATCTTGAAGTCGCTGGCAACACAGTTCCTACAAAGGGGACGCATGCTTGAATCAACCCCAAAGAATGACGACTTGAGGGCAGACCTGAAATATAAAAGTAGAAACTTTGAGTCACCTTCAAATGAAAAGCAAACCAGAGTAACCTTGAAAATAAACCACAGAGAATAAAGATTTTAGCTCATTTAATAATCCATAACTAAATCCTACACAAGCAGCTATATATAAAAATCAACAAAATAGCACAAAAAATTTACAATTTGGCCTCACTCAAATACCAAGGTCTTTCAAATCCCTGATTATTTGAAAGCCAGGAGTACACTTGGAAGCAAAATAACCTTGACCACAATGCCAACCATACTCACTTTGCAATAGCTGTGCATTCTGTCAATATATAGTTGGACTCCATGCTCCTAGAGCCAATGTGCTGTCACAGGATTCAACATACCTGAAATCAAAAAAAAGAAACCTTCAGGCACCTTCAAATAGTGCAAACCACAGTAACCTTCAAAATTAACTGGAGAGAACAATGGTTTTAAGACTCATAGGAAATCCATATAGTGTCATGTTACTAAATGAATTCCATAAAATACATATTTATCGCCTATAAGATTATTGTTAACTGCAATTAAATACAACACAGAGACCTTAACAATACAGCTTCTGCGATATGTCAATCAGCATCATAAGCACAGACCATGGTTTAATACCCTAACCTAACCTAAGTGCTGAGAACACTTAAACTTACAGACACACTGGTTAGGTTGTGAAACACATTTTTTCCTCAGCTAATTAGTCAAAATTTAAGCATACCTATATTTCTAAAAGCTTTACAAAGCAAAAACCTATTTAAGGAAAAATCCACAGCTATGTCCAAGGTTAAAGGCTGGGAAAGTATATGGTTCCATTGTGATATCGTACCGCGGTGTGGCCTCGTAAATAGTTATTACCATGACCTCTAACAGCTTCCTATATATTTCATTATACCAGTGCCATACAACTCTCACAGCTTTGTATTCAGCATGCAGCAGTCAGGCAGTCGTATTACACACATGGACACAATCCTAGATGGTATATACTTGTGCTGGTATGGGAAGAAAACAGTAAAATTTGTTGCAAAATTTGAAGCCTGGTTTTGGAGAGTCCACTCTGATCATTTTTTTAGACAGTATCTGTATATAAAATTTAAAATTTTTTTATTTCCTCGCACTTTAATATACTGTACCAACTCAAGATGTTGTAACCTACATATTCCCTTGCCCCTAACACTGCATTATCAACTTTTCCCTCAGCCTTAATCACCTCTTAATTAGCCTACATAGCTATCACTTCAACTGGGATATTCACTTAGAGTGTAATGAAAGTTTTAACCAAATAACTGACAAGGCAATAAAATCCCAGCATAGTCAAACTTTCTGCCATTCTCGAGTTTAATGATTCAGCAGCTGTTTGGGGGGAGGAGGGGGCAGAGTCGCAACTCCCTTTTGTAGGACAAGTTATCCTAAGTGAGTCATGTTGCCTAGGATGCCAAAAAAATTCGGTATTATTTTATAAGTTGCCAATAAATGAAATGAAATTGTAACCTACATTTTTGAAAAGAGCTCTTCATCAAATTATGACTTATAAGGTAATACAATACCAGCCATCCTCCTCCTCCAGAGATAATATGGCAAAATTGTAACCAGTAAACACCCCTAAGGTCACATGGTATTATTTTATATTGGCAACTTGTAAAATTTTACCAATAATTCTACCTGCAGCTCAGTAGGGAAGCTGCCATAATAGCCTTAACCTAAATAATGTCCAAGACGTTCAAAATCACATGTTAAAACAAGAGAAAATGATACTTTCAAGTCGAAAATCCGATAATGGTTTAAAGTCAATTTTAACCATTTTTAAAGTCGAAAATGTGACAATGGTTTAAAGTCCAATTTTATCCATTTTTTTTTTAGCTACGTGGACTTGCTTATTACTATGACATTTCCTCAGAAATAGTAAATTCTTACCTAACACACCTTTTACTATGACTGTTCACTGTCAGTCTAGTGAGAAATTAGACTGAATTCACAGACAAATAATAGACTAAAACTCCTGTGCAATAATATAATAATAATAATAATAATAATAATAATAATAATAATAATAATAATAATAATAATAATAATAATAATAATAATAATAATAATAATTCACAGGCTACTGGCACGGAAGAAGTTTGCCTAGCCAAAGTTACCTCCATAAAAGACTTAATTACAGATAATTAGACATTATTATTCCCAAATAACCTAGAGAGACTATAATTAGGAGCTGACGTTTCCAATAACGATCAAATTTCCACGAACTTCAAAACCGATCCCGTGGGGCATAAAAAGTCACCGGTGCTGCCTTGACAGCAGCTCCCTTTAAAAGGTTCTTTTTGCTTTATTAATCTAGTTTCCGGACAACGCCCACCTTAAATTAATGTAATAAATGAAGTATTTATGACTCACCGTGATTAAAATCACAATTAACTTCACTGTTAATCAATAAAAACACTTATGTTGTAGTGAATACGTTGACAGCGGGACAAATGGAGGCTTCGAGTTCCCGACTTCCTCTAAAGTAAACAAAGAACAGAGTTGCCAGTTGGGGATTTTTGGTCTTCGTAGATTTATTTATTTTTCTATATTTTCCCTTCTCTTTATTATTCAGTTCTTTGTTTTCACCACTTCTATAAATTATATACGCATATCTGTTATTTTTTTACCTTTTTTAGCTCAATATTCTGAAATTTGCTTTTAGCTTTGGCTGCATCAGGTTCAATTCTTCTTCTTAGAATTAACGCAAATAATCAGACCCATTTCTTCTTCTTGCGTGCAAATTTTGGTCTGTTGTTCAAAGATACGTTTCAAATCCTCCAGTTTTACGAGGAGGAATACTGTCAGCACAGTGGTCCTCAAAAGCTTGAGGAATTTTAGAGTATTTTTAAGAATACGAAAAGATTTAAACACAATAAAGGGCCTGATTTCTTCCTCATCCCTTAGTTCTCATCTTTACAAGAATGTGATTGCACGTAGTACTATTAAATGTTATATTTATTAACACGCGGTAGGACCATCAGTCATATACTAATATATATACTAATATATATATATATATATATATATATATATATATATATATATATATATATATATATATATATATATATATATATATATATATCGACAAACTTCTTGGGCAAATGATAAAACCGAAAGGAATTTTGATTTCTGCAAAGCTACAAGACAAAACTGCTCATTCCCTAGAGACGTAAGTCACTTTAATGATTCTTTCGGAACGTATAATATGACTCGAAGGGATTTTGATTCTTAGAATTTTCTGTGAACTTCACAACTGGACGAAGATCTGAAGCTGTGCTGAGTTGCTGGGAGAAGAGAGAGCGTCCGGAACAGTGGAAAGAATACAATTCAGAAAGGGTAAAAAATGCGCTGAAGTTTCTTTGGCGCAATCGAGTTTTCCGTATAGCATATAATGCTGTATGAAACTCTCAGCCACGCCCCGGTGGTGGCCTGTGTATTTGGCACCTATAGCGGTGCTAGGCGCACGATCATGGCTAAATTTAACCTTAAATAAAATAAAAACTACTGAGGGTAGACGGCTGCAATTT
This sequence comes from Macrobrachium rosenbergii, assembly GCA_039081455.1. Classification (NCBI taxonomy): domain Eukaryota; kingdom Metazoa; phylum Arthropoda; class Malacostraca; order Decapoda; family Palaemonidae; genus Macrobrachium; species Macrobrachium rosenbergii. The sequence goes on along the minus strand of JANJGK010000044.1, from coordinate 1,209,002 downwards.
GGTGTGTTTGATGATGGGAGAGTGGATGATCAACGCTCCAATTTGCAGCCCTCTAGCCTCAGTAGTCTTTAAGATCTGAGGGCGGACGGACCGAAAAATAACCATCTCAATAGTTTTCTTTTACAGAAAACTGAAAGGCGGGGGGAAGATAATATGATGGTCTTTTTTGACAAACTTAATTATAGTAATAATAAAAAAAAATTATTTTATTATTCCTACCAGTAACTAACATTCCAGACATAATCGTGGCGTACGAGACGATCCATGAAAATTGGAATTTATCATTCCAGCCAGGAATGAATTCCAACCACCGTCTTGATAATTATGCACTGGCCTGTCATTTAAGCTATCCACTTGTTCCATTATTCTCCAGTGAAACTGAGATAGCAATTGGATGAAATCAGTTCTCAGCGAAATGTTAAGGGTAACTGAGGGCGTTTGTCTTTTGTCTATTTGAATTAGACATCAGTGACGACATTAATTTTACCTAATGCGTTGATATGAATTCCTTGTAAAGGATTTATGATTTATAATTTTTTGTCGTTATGAAACGCGTTAAAACGAAGAATGAAATTCAAACTTGATTCAGGCAGGATCACGACACATTGGAAAAAATAAAAATGTTAATAAGGGTAATTACTCTCTCTCTCTCTCTCTCTCTCTCTCTCTCTCTCTCTCTCTCTCTCTCTCTCTCTCTCTCTCTCTCTCTCTCTCTTTCAGGTATTCATAATGACATTTTCGAGCTATTTCCTAACTACATTTTTCTCTCTTACATGAAGCTTCATGAAGACCTCTCTCTCTCTCTCTCTCTCTCTCTCTCTCTCTCTCTCTCTCTCTCTCTCTCTCTCTCTCTCTCTCTCTCTCTCCACCCAACGCTCATTACATATACAAGAGAGAAACGGTTTTTAACTGGTTGAAAAAACTGTGTAATTTTCCATAAGGTTCCAGACGATATACAAGAGTAAATATTTATTACCACACACCCTGAAAAAGTTGGTCCTTCCCTCCACGCCCTCCCTTGCATCTATGAGTAAAATTCCCTCCCAGATTTAATGGAAAATGATAAAAAAAAAGAGAAAGAGAAGGGGTTTCGAGGGATGGGAAGGGAGAGAGACAAATGATTGCAAAACATGAAAAGCCCAACGAGTCTGACCAGAGGAGCAGGCTATAGGAAACCAACTTCTGCATTTTTCCATAAATTTCTGAATATTAGTTCCTCACTCTTGTTAAGAGAATATACCGAATATAATTAGAGAATTTTTAAATTTTCCCTAGGGCTCGCACATCCCCTGGAAATTGTTGGGAACCACTGGTATACAATACACTTTACAAGTCCCCTTTTGAAAATTTAGTAGGATGCCAAAAGCATGTATCTATTTTGCATATTTTCTAAAGGGCTGAAAATTTTAAGTATTTATTATGGTATTTTAAATCAGTGAGAAATACAGCATTAAAGGCCCCTTTTCCTATTTATAAAAGTCAATGCGATATCAAATCTAAATCTGAAATTCCCATAATATAGCGAGATTTAAGTCAGTCAGATAGAAGTTTCCTTCGCTATATGTGCGTTTCTTAGTTTTCTGTAAAAGAAAGTTATTGTGATGGCTTTGTCTGTCCGTCCGCACTTTTTCCTGTCCGCACTTTTTTCTATCCGCACTTTTGTCTGTCAGCTGTCCGTCCGCACTTTCTCCTGTCCGCACTTTTTTCTATCCGCACTTTTTTCTGTCAGCACTTTTCCTGTCCGCACTTTTTCTGTCCGCACTTTTTTGTCAGCATTTTTTCTGTCCGCACTTTTTTCTGTCCGCATTTTTCTGTCCGCACTTTTTTCTGTCCGCATTTTTCTGTCCGCACTTTTTTCTGTCTGCACTTTTTCTGTCCGCACTTTTTTCTGTCAGCGTTTTTTCTGTCTGCACTTTTTCTGTCCGCACTTTTTCTGTCCGCACTTTTTCTGTGCGCATTTTTCTGTCAGCACTTTTTTCTGTCCGCACTTTTTTCTATTCGCACTTTTTTCTGTTTACACTTTTTTCCCGTCCGCACTTTTGTCTGTGCGCACTTTTTCTGTCTGCTCTCAGATCTTAAACACTACCGAGGCTAGAAGGCTGCAAATTGGTATGTTGCCAGACGCACGGTTAGAGAGCTGCAATTTGGTATGCTTGATGACTGGAGGGTGGATGAGCAACATACTAATTCGCAGCCGTCTAGCCTCTGTAGTTTTTAAGATCTGAGGGCGGACAGAAAAAGTGCGGACAGAAAAAAGTGCAGAGGGACAAAGCCGGCACAATAGTTTTCTCTTCAGAAAACAAAAAATTTCCCGCTTTGCTGACCATTGCAAAACTTCCTGGAGTCAAACGTGTTATTTGTAATCCCGTGAGACACTCTCTCTCTCTCTCTCTCTCTCTCTCTCTCTCTCTCTCTGTTCGCCCACGTACCAGGGGAAAAAATGAAAAAGTCTCTTGTCTGAGTTTTGTATTTGACAAAACAGATAAAAGAGATGGAGTTTCCTGCAAGCAAGTTAGAATGTTGTGAACTGTATAAAATGGTTTACTAAATTATATTCAGTTTATCATTGTGATGAGTATAAACTTAGGCGCAATCGAGTTTTCTGTACAGCAGCTACTCCGTATAATCAAGGCCGCCGAAAATAGATCTATCTTTCGGTGGTCTCGGTATATTGCTGTATGAGCCGCGGGCCATGAAACTTTAACCTCGGCCCGGTGGTGGCATATCCCATATCGTTGCCAGAAGCACGATTATGGCTAACTTTAACGTTCACTAAAATAAAAACTACTGAGGCTAGAGGGCTGCAGTTTGGTATGGCTGATGATTGGAGGGTGAATGATCAACATACCAATTTGCAGCCCTCTAGCCTCAGTAGTTTTTAAGATCTGAAGGCGGACAGAAAAAGTGCGGACGGACAGACAAAGCCGGCACAAAAGTTTTCTTTTCAGAAAACTAAAAAATTAATGACAGAAAAAAGAAGTTAAATTTCTTTAACATGTAGCACGAAGTAGAATTTAGAAAATATGAAAAGCAGATCAGAAAAATAGTTCAAATTTTTTCACTTTCACTGAGACTTTTCAAACCAAGAATGTTTGCTTCAGTAATGAGACTAATCAGGTAATAGATGTAAACAATCAAATGAATTAACTCCATCATTTATGCATAATTGACACAACTCTTGATTTTTTGGGGGGGGCATTTTAAAGCGAGGAAAAAGTTAAAAGACTAAAAAGATTTTAAACCAGGGCGTATTTGAAACGAACCTTTCTCCACACTAAAAAATATATGCATACAAGGCTAACATTCCATTTTAATATTCTAAAATGACTTTCCTGAGACTTTTTTTTTTAGCAGGAAAAAGTCTAGGCACGTTATGAATATTAAATTCAAATATTTCAAATTGGCTCTCCAGTGATTTAATGAACTCAGGTAACCGCAGAAATTCGTGAAATGGGATTCTCCCTTCTCCAAACTTTCTAAGTGTTAGCTCGAGGGATTATGCAAATGTTTGGAAAGTGTCGATAGGTTTCAGATGGCGGCAATCAAGTGATAGACTCGGTTCAAACGGCTTGAGAATCTCCGTGTGTTAAGTGTCTGGTAGGAAGAGGAATAATAGATCACGCGAACAAAGTTTTAGACCGTTAGACTCTGATCATACGCGGCACTTTCTAAAAGTACGCGATGCGCTCTGTCCTCGACAGACCCTCGCATTGATAGTTTAGCAAAGGACAAGCAATACCATGTTTCCCAATACTAATGCAGGAATAATGTCTTTATTTTCTATTAATTACCAAAGAAATAATGCTTTAATTCCAACTTGTAATAAAAGGAACAATGCCCTAATTTTAATTTTTTGTCAAAGGAATAATGTCTGAAATCTAAATTCTATATTTCTTAAGACTTGAGCAAAAGTAAAATTAATTTCTTACATATGAAATACATCAGAAATGAAGCATTCCAATAGTTTTCTTTCCTTTATATTATAACTTCACATAACTGAGGAAGAATGAGGTAGGGGCAATGGTGATCTATTACACCACTGCCCCCGGGGGTGACGACACCAAAAATATTGAGAACCAGTGGACTAGAAGAATCTTCGTGTGTTGAGCCTCTAGTAGGAAGAGAAATAACACATCTCGCGAAAGAAAAATAAAAATAAAAACTGTCTATATATGAAAAGTACTTTCGTGAGGGATTCAAGAGCACAGTTGTCTTTAGAACCTTGGGAAAGTAAGACAAATATTCAGCAGAGAAATCAAGAAGTCACGGTGGACACAGAAACCGCAGGCGTCTTTAGAACCTATTGGAATGGAATGGAATCTAGAGTTTAGGCCAAAGGCCAAGCACTGGGACCTATGGGGTCATTCAGCGCTGGAGAGGAAATCGAGGGCAGGTAGGTTTGAAAGATGCATCAGGAGGAAAACCTCAAAATAGTTACACTATGAAATAATTGTTATGAGAGGGTGGATAGCAAGATGGAAGAAAGATTACATGAATGGAGGTACAGTGAAAGGAATGAAAGGGATTGAAAGAAGGATAAATGATATTTTCCCCCTAAAAGATATATATTCAGGAAGTCAAGACAGGGAATAAAATCGCGATTCCTTGAAGCTGAAAAGGTGGGATGCTGACCCAGTTACCAAAAGGCAGACTGTTCAAGTGAATTTTTTAAAAACATTGGAATGATGAAGCAGGAACTTCTCTGACGCACGTCTTGAATAATTTGACACTTTCAAAGGTAACCCTCGTCAGTCAGACAATTTGTCTCGACAGTACTCTTCATGATGACTGATTCTGAAATGCATTGATAATGGATTTTGCTAAATGTTAATGGATATAAGGTCAGAGTTCGATGCAGTAATATATTACTCCTGATAATACACTGATTGAAGAAGATTCTTTTAAATAATTCCTGAGTTGGAGAAACAAATCCACAATAGTGGTGTCGCTATGGGGGAGCCAGGGGGGGGCCCCCTTGATATTCCCTTTGTAGCTAAACTTTAACCCGTACAATATTTGATGTATTTGCATATAGTAAGGGTCGAAAATTAATTGAAAATTGAGCTCTTTAATTTCAAATACAGGTTCACTAACTGATAATACTATTATTTTCCTTCATTCACAAGGATACATATACATTCGAGGATAGTATATTCTACTAATTACAGAATTGGTACATTAGTTTTGTGTAATTTTCTTTGCACCCCCCAAAAATATCTTGGCCCTACCTAGGCCCCCAACAGATGGAATGCCAGCCACTGATCCACAGTTATGTATGGGTACATACACCTAAAAATAAACCTCTGCCTAAATATCTGATTAAAATGTTAGAACGTATGACAGTCAGCAACTAACACTGACATCAATCATATCTGCCAATTTGCTGTGGTATTCATTTTTAATGTAAAGTAACAATCATTCTCATAAGCATAAGAGTATGATAAGGCAAAATTATGAAAGGTGTTAAATGTTTGCAAGTCAAAATTTCGATCCATTTATTAAATAAAGAATCACATCATACTGTTGAATAGTCACTCACGATTTCAGCATTTGAATGAACATATCTGAAGAGCGAGTGGATTTCCTAACTACCTTCATATATCGGAACCTTACCTCGGGTCTCTATCAAGTCTTTATGAGGATTTCTCCATCACCTCGGGGCGTTTTCCAAGCTCACTCAACCCTCACAACTTGAAGTTGACTCTCTCTCTCTCTCTCTCTGTCTCTCTCTCTCTCTCTCTCTCTCTCTCTCTCTCTCTCTCTCACACACACACACACACACACATACACACAACTTGTAGTTAACTCTCTCTCTCTCTCTCTCTCTCTCTCTCTCTCTCTCTCTCTCTCTCTCTCTCTCTCTCTCTGTTTCCTCCCACGAATATGCGACGTCTGACTTCCTCTACGATTCTCTGATGCCTTGAGCTCTGTGGCTTTGGTCTCTGCAGTAAAATTGGCTTTGGTGAAGTGGATAATATCATGGGTTTTGGAATGTTTGTCGGGGGTGGGGGTTGGAGAGATTACCAGAGGTAGGGTCCCACTTGGTAAGGGGGATGGGGGTGGGGGGGGGTTACACTGCAGCATCTTCTTCTCTCGAGTCTTGATAATGCATTATCGATAAGGGCTGACGTCATCTTGTGTGTGAAAGAGAGAGAGAGAGGGAGATTCTTTGAGTCTGAGAAGAAGTAAAAGGTTTGCTTGACTGATTGACTGGTTTTTGGATGTCAGCTCTTGCGAATGTTCTTGGGGGACGCTGCCACAGAAGTCTCCCTCTTATGAACATCATGATTCTTGATTATAATAATTGGTAAAAGTTATGCAAATAATTGTTTTATAGATGAAGAGATAAAGGCTCATGCTTCTTTTGATTCTGAATTGCTTTCATAATTCAGAAACAAAACATAATCATTAACGTTACTTATTTTTATTATTATTATTATTATTATTATTATTATTATTATTATTATTATTATTATTATTATTATTATTATTATTATTATTATTATTATTATTATTATTATTATTATTTTCTTCGTCTTCTTCTTCTTCTTATTCAGAAGATGAACTCTACTCATATGGAATAAGCCCACCAAAGGGGCCATTGACTTGAAGCTAAAGCTTCAAAGAATTTGGTGTTCATTACTGAAGGTAACAGAAAATACAGAAAGAAGATGAGAGTTATTAGAAGAAAATATAAATTAATAAAGAAAAAGGTAAAAACATATATAAATGAGTAAACTGTAAGGTGAAATGTTTTAGGGCAGTAATACATTGCATCTTTGCTCTAACTTTTAAACAAAAAGTTATTGGAAAAGATAAGTTATGGATATTTAATCAGTTCTGATTACAATAATTTTGATACCGAGACTTTTATCAATAATCACTGTAATTTTACTTGATAATGATAATAGTTGTTACTTAATTTTTTCAAGACAAACTCTTTGTAGTTCGACGAACAAGACTAGACTTAAAAAACTCCATATAAATTATATTCGCAAATGAAACTCTTCGTAATCTCCATGAATCTTGCTGCATTTCAAAATATTTCAAAATCTACCTAGTTTTAGTTTTCTGAAAAGAAAATTATTGTGCTGGCTTTGTCTGTCCGCCCGAACTTTTTCTGGCCGCACTTTTTTATGTTTGCACTTTTCTGTACTTACTTTTTCTGTCCGCCCTCAGATCTTAAAAACTACTGAGGCTAGAGGGCTGCAAATTGGTATGTTGATCATCCACCTTCCAATCATCAAACATACCAAATTGCAGCCCTCTAGCTTCAGTAGTTTTTAAGATCTGAGGGCGGGCAGAAAAAGTAAGGACAGAAAAAGTGCGGACATAAAAAAGTGCGGACAGAATAAAGTGCGGACAGACATACAAAGCCGGTACAATAGCTTTTATTTTATTTAAGGTTAAAGTTAGCCATAATCATGCATCTGGCAACGACATATGCCAGGCCACCAACTGGCCGTGGTTGAAGTTTCACGGGACGCGGTTCCTACAGCATTACACCGAGACCACTGAAAGATAGATCTATTTTCGGTGGCCTTGACTATACGCTGTACAGAAAACTCGATTGCGCTGAAGAAACTGCGGCGCATTTTTCACTTGTTCTATTTGATGTAGAATGAGTATGAAAACCGGAGTTAGCCAGAGTACTGGAACAAGGATTAAAGAGAATGACCTACTAGGTAAGTGATGTTGGTTGTCAGACTGGAATAAAGATGGATGCTTTCTCTCTCTCTCTCTCTCTCTCTCTCTCTCTCTCTCTCTCTCTCTCTCTCTCTCTCTCTCTCTCTTCTCTCTCTCTCTCTCTCTCTCTCTCGTCCGGTCTGGGGGCAGGGTGATAGATGAGCCTCGGAAATGGTCTGAGGAACACGGAGGTATTTCAGAAGCAGTAACAAGAATAATTCTTCATCGTTCTAATCTAATCGATGATATGTAAGTCTTACGGAGGAATGCTGTGTTTCCTGGTGGTGCCACTGTATATATATATATATATATATATGTATATATATATATATATATATATATATATATATATATATATATATATATATATATATAGGGATCCCATAAAAATGCCAAAATGTGGAAAATAAAGGCTATATTTCAGAGACCAAACTGTCTCATCTCCTCAGGCAAATAGTGAATCCGAGGAGGGAGACAGTTTGGTCTCTGAAATATAGCCTTTATTTTCCACATTTTGTCTGTTTTATGGGCTCCTTACATATGATATATATATATATATATATATATATATATATATATATATATATATATATATATATATATATATATATATATATATATATATATATATATATCTGTTCTGTAAGCTAACAACATTCTGTGAAATTGAAATGTCCACAAAAACAACATTAATACACGAAAATCCCTATATTTTATCTGATATAAAGAAAGGCTATTTCTGTACTCTCCTCTCATCTAATTGCCTATGTCCACTCTTTCAAAATCTCTAGCAAAATCTATTTAAAAGGAAGACTCAGAGACCATTTTCTTCTCATCCAAGAACATCATTATGGGGGGCCAGGGGGGCCTGCCCCCTCCAAATTCAAATGCTTGCCTCCCCCAGTTGAAATTCCCTTTGTAGCTAAACTTTAACCTTTAAAATATTTGATACATTTGCATATAGAAATAGTTGAAACTTAATAGAAAATTGAGCTCTATAATACAGATTTACTCATTACTAATACTATTATTTTCCGTCATTCACATGGATATATACACTCGACAATATTATATTCTACTGATTACAGAATTGGTACATTAGTTTTGTGTCATTTTCTTTTGGCCCAACCCCCTAAAAAATATCTTGGCCCCACCTAGACCCGCCCCAACTGAAAGAATGCCAGCTACGCCACTGTCCAGAAAGACTCCATTGCTTTGGTCTATTCCTCTCATTTCGAAAAGAACCTGGTGTCTTGCATTAGCGAGTGCCTCGTGCTATTTCCATCGACATTTCAGAGGAGTTTCGACACGAATTTAGACAGATCTTTACCGACAATGAGACTGTTTCAAAAGGGGAGGAATTGATGGCTTCAATGAACAGAAGTCTTCACTGATTGCTCTTTCAGAGTCAGGACTGAACACATGGCGCTTTCGACATTCTATTTCTGAGAAATGGAATGAAATTAGAGATAGATAATGATCTCTTCTTCTTTCTGACTGCATCACCTGTTGGTTAAGGTGTTGTTGAGGGTTTCAGAGAATAGGATGAAACAGATAGAATGAGGCGGTGTACAAAAAGATTCCTTACTCGTCTGGGGAAGAGAGATAGAATGCGTGTATGGATTCGCGTGCACAGACACACCCAAATATATACATAGAGAACAAATGTATATATATATATATGTATATATATATAATTATATATATGTATTTATGTATGTATGTATATATATACATATATATATATATATATATATATATATATATATATATATATATATATATATATAGAGAGAGAGAGAGAGAGAGAGAGAGAGACAGACAGACAGACAGACAGACAGACAGACAGACAGACAGACAGACAGACAGACAGACAGACAGACAGACAGACAGACAAAAAAAAGTGTATGACCGTTTTCACACATTACCACCTGTAAAAAAAAATTACAAAAAAACTTTCCCCTAATTAAAAAAAGAATCTTCTAATTTTACCCCGAAACAGAATCACCAGAATCAACCGCTGCAAAAGACAAGTCTCCCAAAAACAACCCTCGGTTCCCAAAATGGATTTAATAAAGCCAAAGACTAATTAGAAACATTGCATTTTTGGCCCCCTCCCCCCAAAACAGTGTCATAGAGGAGATTCAACTCGTCCATTTCCCTTCACGAGAGAGGGGGTGCGGGGGGGGGGGCATATTGCCCATGAGAGAGACAGCTGGTCTGTGAAGCCTGCATTTGCATAATCAATAGATTTCTTTCCCTGTGTCAGTCAGCACGTGTTCTGTTGGACGTATTCTGTTGCTGGAACAGAAACTATTTATGTTTGGTTTTGGGGCTGTGGTCTGGTGGGCTTCAATAAACAGGCGATGTCAAATTAGTATTTCTCGCGTATGGATGGTTTAGATTCGAATGATTTTCACTGTTATTACTGGCGATTAGAATTGTGTGTATGTTTGTATTTATATATATATATATATATATATATATATATATATATATATATGTATATATATATATATGTATATATATATATATATATATATATATATATATATATATATATATATTTATATATATGCATATATATACTTTAAATAGATATTTAACGTAAACATTATCTTTCTATTCAATCCCAGAATTAAATGATATAGGAAAAATTATTTTCACTTATCAGATGTCTATAATGTCAAGTAATGACTTATTTTTCGATATTTTTTTGTCGGAATAATATTTACAATAAACTTGTCACGTTCTCATATTTTCAGTGATAATTGATTGATAAAATTAAATGCGAAACTTATTCTTTTCTTTTTACCACCTGAGCGCGTGAACCCAAAATAAAAATATACAAAAATCTGCTTCAAATGAAAAAAGGTCTACATATAGAATTCCTAATAACAAATCTCTAATGTTATTCGGACTATATGTCGATAATTATCTTCACAAGTAACATCAGATAAAACAGAAATCACCCACAGTTACCAAACCTCCATGAAATGGAAGAACTTGAAAGCGAAGGAAGATAAAAAAAAAAAAGTCTATGCAAATGTGTCGCATTCCTCCTTACAGGGAGTCATGAATACTCCATTAAGTCGTCGGCGCTTTCTAATTGCACCTCGAGTTCCTCTGTTCCAAAATCCCTCGGTTCGAGAGGAGGAGAATTCCTCGCAATTGCGGACGCCGGGAATACCGAATCGTCTCATTTTTAAAGGTCATTAACGGCGTGTCTTTGTTCGTTTCTGCTTTTATTTTTATCCTCGATGGCTGTAAATTCCTTTGACTTTGAAATCTCTCTCCTGGAAACAGAAAGAAAGTTCTTCATATGACTTCAAAAGTTCAGGCGAAGATGCGGTGCATTAATGGCGTGTCTGATTTCGTTTCCGCTTTTATCTTTATTCTCGATGGCTGTGAATTCTTTTGGCTTTGTAACGTCTTTCGAAAATTGAAAAAAAAAGTCCTATATAAACTCTCATTGTCTCATTTTTAAAGGCCATTAATTATTATTATTATTATTATTATTATTATTATTATTATTATTATTATTATTATTATTATTATTATTATTATTATTATTATTATTCAGTAGATGAATATTATGGTATTCATTAGGAAGAAGTAAGGGGAAGTAAAGGGAAATACTTAAAGAGGAGATCTCACATATCAAAAAAAGAAAAAATAAATTAAAGAATTAACAAATAACTAAAAATGTATTAAAACGCAAGAAGAATAGTATTAGGGTGGCAATGCATTGCATCTTCGCAAAATGATCGAGAAGGAGGATTTCTCGAAATCCCTAACGACGGGAATTTGGGGTTGTGTCACTTTAGTTTTCTGAAGTGAAAACTATTGTGCCGGCTTTTTCTGCCCGCTCTCAGACCTTAAAAATTACTGAGGCTAGAGGGATGCAAATAGGTATGTTGATCATCTATCCTCCAATCATCAAACATACCAAATTGCAGCCCTCTAGCCTCAGTAGTTTTTATTTAATTTAAGGTTATAGTTACCCACAATCGTGCTTCTGGCAACGATATAGGATACGCCACCACCGGGCCGTGGTTAAAGATTCATGGGCCGCGGCTCATACAGCATTATACCGAGTTCACCGAAAGATAGAATTATTTTCGGTGGCCTTGATTACACGCTGTAGCGGCTGTACAGAAAAGTCGATTGCGCCGAAGAAACTTCGGCTCGATTTTTACTTGGTGAAGTCGTGGCTTTCTGAATTGTTTTTCCAGAACTTTTTCTTTTGTGGGTATAAGTATCTTTAATTTTTTTATTTTCCTTGAAGATATTAAAGTCTTTTTGCTAATGACACCTTTCCAAATTCAATTGCTCTACATTTCAGTAAGCCAATATTAATTTCTGGTATGTAAGAGATTTTTTTTTAAGTTTACCTGCAAGTCAAATGTTTTAATTCTCTACCATGATTTGCATATTAGATTGACGACGTACCATTGTTTTGGTTCGAGTTTTGCATTCCACTGCGTCCGTGGAATTTAACGAGTATAACTCCTGCTCTTAGTAAATTATTGCCATTATTTTTCATGCGATAAGTTAAATTTCCTTTCGAAACAGTGGAAAATATGTGGGCCTGACAAATTTTGTTCGTATGAAGGTGAAAAAGTACTTCGTTTTATACCAGTCCTGGTGACATAGTAACAGAGAAATATTTTTTTGCCTGCGTTGTCGCTAACAGAAAATATTTCCGACCAATATCTTTGTTGCATATAAAAGATGAACGATCAGTATAGAGAAACTAGGCAGGGCCAATGTATATATATATATATATATATATATATATATATATATATATATATATATATATATATATATATATATATATAGTATATATATATAATATATGATGTATAACTGAATCACGAAAATATGGAACGTCCTTTACTTAGACTGCTAAGTAAAGGACTAGTGTCGAAAGGCCTCGCAGCACGCCAGTGTTTCCGTTTCCTTCGTGGATTTTATCTTTATTTATATAATATATGATATACATATAATATAATTAAATATACAAATATATACATACATATATATATGATATGTATAATATATATATTTATATTATATGTATATATATGATATATATATAATATATATATATATATATATATATATATATATATATATATATATATATATGATATACATATAATATAATTAAATATACAAATATATACATACATATATATATGATATATATATAATATATGTATATTTATATATATGTATATATATGATATATATAATATATATTATATATACATATATATATATGTATAAATACTGTATGTATATATATATGTATATATATAAACATACATACATATATACATAAAGGAAAAAAATTGCAAATTTCAGTACTGAAATACAAACATAGCCGTGAAAAATGTGAATATTTTTTTTTTTTTTTTCTCACCTAATTTCATCATGTGGTTGTCAGCCAGTGTCAAAAATGGAATGGCTGAAATGTTCTCCTGATTTCTACATTTCAGGTCGTTTTGTTATTATTATTTTTTGTGGAATTCGGGGATAAATTAAAATAACTTTTTTAAAAGGAAAAATTATATCACATTTGTTTTCAGTAAGGTTAAATATTTTCTCTTTTAAACTCCCATATATCATCTACTTGTTATCTAGTATTGTACTCAATAATAATAAACCTTCACATTTTTAATTAACAATCAATCGACATTAACCCCTTTCATTCCTTTTACTGCGCCTCTATTCATTTCCTCTTTCTTCCATCTTACATTCCATCCTTTCCAAACAATTGATTCATAGTGCAACTGCGAGATTTTCTTCCTGTTACGCCTTTAAAGACTGTTTTACTCTCAATATCCCTTTCAGCGCTGAATGACGTCATAATAAGTCCCAGAGCTTGTCCTTTGGCCTAAATTTTATATTCAGTTCCATTCCATTTTACTTTCCAACCTCTCCTAGCAATTCGCCTCGCGGTGAAACTGCTTTGAGGTTTTCCTCGTGTTAAACCTTTCAAATCTTTTTATTCCTCTCTATTTCCCATTTCATCATAGGGTCCAGAGCGTGGCCTTTGTCCTAAATTTTATATTTAATTCCATTCCATTTTGCTTTCCACCCTCTCCTAACAATGGCTTCGCAGTGAAACTGCTTTGAGGTTTTTTTTCTCCTGTTACACCTTTAAAAACCTTTAAATTTCAATTTCCCTTGCTCTCGGCCATTGGCCAAAGTCTTATATCCCATCTCATTCCTTCGCGGCTTCATTAACGTAATTCCACTTTCAAAAACACGAACGAACTCCAGCGCCCCCCGTCAGATATATCGCCTGGGCTTCTTTGGAAAGAGGAGATAAAGAGAAAGGAAGGATATTTCGAGGTCGAAAAAGAAGTAAGAGATTAGGTTGTTTTGATCATAATGGTGCCATTTTCCCCCTATCTATGGTTATGGCTCCCTGGGAAGTGATCTTTATTGTTGTCGTGAATTCCAAGTTATGGTTTGAGGGATGGAAATGGTTCTGCCTCTTTTTGTGGGGTCGGGATATTCCTATTACTCCGAGTGTTCATAATAATAATAATAATAATAATAATGATAATTAATAATAATAATAATGAAGAAATCCACAATGGTTTAGGTGTGAATATATATTAGAAATATAACAATGATAATAATAATAATAATAATAATAATAATAATAATAATAATAATAATAATAATAATAATAATAATAATAATTATGATGATGGTGAAGAAATCCACAAAGATTTAGGTGTAAATATAGATTAGAAATATAATAATAATAATAATAATAATAATAATAATAATAATAATAATAATAATAATAATAATAATAATAATAATGGTGGTGGTGAAGAAATCCACAATGGTTTAGGAGTTAATATATATTAAGAATATATACATACAAAGCGTTTTGTATATAATTTTTACTATATATTTACACCTACACCGTTGTGGATTTCTTCACCTTTTTAGTGAATCATGCTGCTATGAGATTGTAATGAATAATAATAATAATAATAATAATAATAATAATAATAATAATAATAATAATAATAATACATATCTTAAACACTACTGAGGCTAGAAGGCTGCAAATTGGTATGTTGATCATCCACCCTCCAATCATCAAACATACCAAATTGCAGCCCTCTAGCCTCAGTAGTTTTCATGTTATTTAAGGTTAAAGTTAGCCATAGTCGTGCTTCTGGCAACGATATAGAACAGGCCACCACCGGTCCGTGATTAAAGTTTCATGGGCCGCGACTCATACAGCATTATACCAAGACCAACTAAAGATAGATCTATTTTCGGTAGCCTTGATTATACGCTGTAGCAGCTGTACGGAAAACTCGATTGCCCCGAATTCGGCGCATTTTTTACCTTCTCGCCTTTCTGCCCTAAAGTCGTAAGCCTCCGTAACCTTCTAACATATAGAAATTACACTCCCTACAGCGGAATTTCTTGACGTAAATCAAACATCAAGGTACCAGGAATTCTCCAGCATTACAAACTTCAGGAGACTTAATGACTTCGGCACCTTAGGAAGAGAGAAAATCAAACACAACGAACGGGAGACTGACTTCACGAGTTAGCTAAATGTCTAGAGAATAACTTTGAGACGGGAGCTTGGTAAGCCCTTAAGTATTAATAGGTCGTTGTATTTATTCTATCAGGAATTCCGAGAGGTTTTAGCTTACTTAAGCGAAAGGTAAGATTCGAAGAAATTAGCTTAAAATGTATCAGAAAAGTTCAAAAGACGAATGAAAGTAGTACTGAAAAAGTAATGAATTAGGAGTTTGAAAAGGTAAAAGTAGAACGAAGCTAAATAATGAATAAGGAGTTCGTAAAGGCAAAAGTAGAACAAAGCAAAATAATGAATTAGGAATTTGAAAAAGTAAAGGTAGGACAAAGCAAAATAATGAATTAGGAGTTCGTAAAAGTAAAAGTAGAATAAAGCAAAATAATGAATTAGGAATTTGAAAAAGTAAAAGTAGAACAAAGCAAAATAATGAATTAGGAATTTGAAAAAGTAAAAATGGACCAAAGCAAAATAATGAATAAGGAGTTGGTAAAAGTAAAAGTAAAACAATCTAAAACAATGTCTTGGCGAGAGTTAAGGATTAAGGTAAGTTTTACTGGTTAACGAATAACAATAGGTTACTCGGAAATCTAAAAATTATTCAGTAATAAAGGTTTGGGTAGCAGGAGATATAAACGTTGCTTGCTGAGGAATATCTATTACTCTGATCTTGATCATGAGTCTATTTTCATAATGTCTCTATCTCACTTCGTCTATCACTTCCGGTACTTGGGATGTGTTTTTATTCATGTAAAGAGAGAGAGAGAGAGAGAGAGAGAGAGAGAGAGAGAGAGAGAGAGAGAGAGAGATTAACCCAGTCAAACAGCATTTCAAGTCAGGACTACTGTGCTTTGTTTATCTAAGTCATCGTCCATAACGAATGGGAAATGAAGCAATTAAGGACCACAGAATAGGAGAATAGAAAGAGAAATAAGACACAAATGAAAGGAACACCTTAGTACTGATAACTGGAGAACGTGAGAAAGAGAGAGAGAAAAAATAACCTACTCAGTAAATGAGATTCTTGAAGAGAAAGAGTGGGCCATCTCTTCAAATTCTTTCGTCCAGTGAATGAAAATGTTCCACTTCCTGAACGCTTAATTAAAGACAAACACATTCCAAGCTGTGATTTGAAAAAAAAATGTTGGAAAGAACGAGGTATGCAGATATCTTCGTTCACTTCAAAAAATACAGATTCACCGAGGTATACTCACGAGGAAATGAGTTCTGGGACGTAAGGCTTATCATGGGAGATGACTTGGTCTTAAACTCTAGCAGGAGATTTACAAAAATGGTTAAAGAAAAGATAATTGGTGATACTTCGGCTGAGTAGAAGAGCTTGTAGTGAGGGAAAGATTATAAGTTAGTGATGGATGGATTACTATTTTTTTAATAACTGTGTCATGCGGAAGAATGAATTCAGACGAGTATATATATATATATATATATATATATATATATATATATATATATATATATATATATATATATATATATATATATATTTATATATATATATATATATATATATATATATATATATATAAATATATATATATATATATATTTATATATATTTATATATATATATATATATATATATATATATATATATATATATATATATATATATATATATATATATATATATATATATATATATATATATATATATAGAGAGAGAGAGAGAGAGAGAGAGAGAGAGAGAGAGAGAGTGAGAGAGAGAGAGAGACCCACAATCACAATAACAGAGCTCCGAAAAGGATATAAATTTCATTCTGAAAGTTTAATCTGTATGTTGAACTTTCAACAATCTGCGACCTTTGTAGTACTAGAAAACAAAAATATATATACATGCATCCCATATTAAGAAATAAAGAATCTAACTTGTTTGTTTTCTGTCAAAAAAAACTATTGTGCCGGCTTTGCCTGTCCGTCCTTGCTTTATTCTGTCCGCACTTTTTCCTGTCAGCACTTTTTTCTGTCCGCACTTTTTCTGTCCGCCCTCAGATCTTAAAAACTACTGAGGCTAGAGGGCTGCAAGTTGGTATGTTGATCATCCATCCTCCAATCACCAAACAGACCAAATTGCAGCCCTCTAGTCTCCTCAGTAGTTTTTATTTTATCTAACGTTAAAGTTAGCCATAATCGTGCGTCTGGCTACGATATAAGACAGGCCACCCCTGGCCAGTGGTTAAAGTTTCATAAGCCGCGGCTCATACAGCATTATACTGAGACCACCTACAGACAGATCTGTTTTCGGTGGCCTTGATTATATGCTGTAGCGGCTGTCCAGAAAACACGATTGCGCCGAAGAAACTTCGGCGCATTTTTTTACGTGTTTTTCTTTTCTCTTCAATTATCTCTAACCCGCCAGATATAAACACGTAAGCTTCGCGTACACAACCAGACGACGCGCGTATAGAAACCCCATCACCACAACAGCGTAGGCCAGAGCTTTTGAAGTCACAAAAGCGTGAAATAAGAGTTTGTCGAGTGTTCTCACGCCGAGGGAGCCTCAAAGGTGTTTTCGTCTCGTGGTTCTGAAAAGGCAAAATGCTTTTTGTTCCTTGAAGAAAGAAAGCGGCACTGCTTTCTCTCATAATTGAATAGAAGAGAAGATTTATAAAGCTTTCGTGATGCGTTCTGTTATGCCCGAGGAATTTTGCGGTCGGTTTAATGAGGTAAGGGAACCAGTGATTTTGAGCCGTTTCTCATGATTATACTCCGTAGCGGGGATGGCGCCCTCAGTGCACCTCGCGCGGTGCACTGTAGGCATTACTTAATAAGGTTCTTTGCAGCGTCCCTTCGGCCCCTAGCTGCAACCCCTTTCATTCATTTTTACTGTGCCTCCGTTCATATTCTCTTTCTTCCATCTTACTTTCCTCAATCCTCTCCTGGCAATTTATTCATAGTGCAACTGCGAGGTTTTACTCCTGTTACACCTTTCAAAATTTCTTACAGTCAATTTCTGTTTTAGCTCTGAATGACCTCACAGGTTCCAGCGCTTGGTCTTTGGACTAAATTGTATATTCTATTGTATTTTATTCGGGATTATAATTTGTCGTTTTACTTTTAGATATTGATTTAGAAATTCGTAGCTTGGCATAGAATTTGAAGCTAATCCTTAACAAAGATTTATAATAATATTTTTGAACTTAGCTGAACAAATTAATATTTATCCAACTACGGGAAATTGCACTTGTATAAAACAAATAAAAAACGCCCCGAAGTTTCTTCGGCGCAATCAAGTTTTCCGTACAGCCGCTACAGCGTATAATCAAGGCCACCGAAGATAGATCTATCTTTCGGTTGCCTTGGTATAATGCTGTATGAGCCGCGGCCCATGAAACTTTAACCACGGCCCGGTGGTGCCCTGACTTATATCGTTGCCAGAAGCATGATTATGGCTAACTTTAACTTTAAATAAAATAAAAACTACTGAGGAGGTTAGAGGGCTGCAATCTGGTGTGTTTGATGACTGGAGGGTGGATGATCAACATACCAATTTGCAGCCCTCTAGCCTCAGTAGTTTTTAAGATCTGAGGGTAAACAGAAAAAGTTAGGATAGAAAAAGTGCGGATACAAAAAGTGCGGACAGAAAATGTGCTGACAGAAAAAAGTCCGGACGGACAGACAAAGCCGGCACAATAGTTTTCTTGTACAGAAAACTAAAAACTGATGATTCTGATTTCTATACTACTTGCCTGCATTAAACTTATGTCCATTGGTTTTAAAATCTTCAGCTGATGGAAACCATTAATTCAAACTGAGTTTACAGTAACTAATATACGAAAAATAAAAATATAAAAATATAAACAAAAACAAGACCAGTTAAGAATTTCCTTAATGGTAATGAAAAAGCAAAAGTGAGAATAACTGGAACGAGAATGATCTCATCCGGTTTCAAATTCACTTTAGCAAAAGTTTCAAACAGAAACACTAAACGGAGAGACACAATGCTTTCGTTAACAAACTAAACACGTATAGCCACACTCACACCTTATTTATTTCATTGAAAGCAGCCCCAATTAAGCCATTTGCCACGTTGTCTGTTAAAGTTTATCTCAAACGTGAATAAAAAATAAAAGCAACTTAGTGAACCTAAACTTAACTTCAGTTCCACTGAAAAATACCAGCGACTAATCAAACTCAAATACACTTGAATCCTTTAATGTCTGACGTAAACAGATTCCATCCAATTACCTTCAGCTCATCTAAGCTACTTTTCCACAAACATACAGGCATGGTGTATTTCCTATTGAAAAGAGATGCTTAATTACCAATTTTTCGCACCCAAGGGGATGTCAGTACTTAGGCAGAACCAGGTGTTCAGAAAGAATGTGATTGTCTCCGTAATTAAAAGCCCAAAGACCTTTTTTTTCACTTATGGCTGAAGAGATTATTTAAATGCCAGGACAAGCTTTTGATGACGTTCATTGTCTTCTCTCGTGTCTTTGTAATGAGAGGATCGTTAGGTTTGCCACGCCCGTTGAGCGTTTAATCTGGTACGAATTATATGAGAGTCTGTTGGGTCAGAGAGAGAAAGAGAGAGAGGGGGGGAGATAGAGGGAGAGAAACAAAGACAGAGAGATAGACAGACACTGAGAGAGAGACAGACGGACAGTGAGAGATTTAGAGGAGAGAGAGAGAGATAGAGACACAGAGAGACAATGAGAGATTTAGGAGAGACTGAGAGAGACACAGGGATACAATGAGAGATTTGGAAGAGAGAGGGAGAGAAGTTTCTAAGGGGAGAATTCTTTAATGAGGCTGAAGGAGATAGAGAGGCTTTAAGAAAGAAACAAGAAATATATAATGAAAGAAACAGAGAGAGAGAAAGAAAAAAGAGAGAGACAGAGAGAGAGAGAGAGAGAGAGAAAGAGAGAGAGACATAATCTTAAAGATGAAAATCATCAAATGAAGTTAAAGGAGAAAGAGAGAGATTTTAAGAACAAGAAATAAGAAAAATATAAAGGGAGAGAGAGAGAGAGAGAGAGAGAGAGAGAGAGAGAGAGAGAGAGAGAGAGAGAGAGAGAGACCAGACGACAAAAGGAAGTAAAGCAATCTCAACTAGAACTAGGAGAGGCTGTAGAATCTGGAGAAAACAGGACCTCCGTCACATCGACTCAACTTTGACACTGAAATTGGTGGGGGAAATGTCTCCTCGACAGGTTTAATGGACCTGATATGCTTGCATGGCTCAAAGGAACGGCAGGCATCCGCACTCCTTCACGGAGAGAGAGAGAGAGTCAGAGAGAGAGAGAGAAAATTTCAAATAGGAAAATTATTTAATGAAACTAAAGGAGAGAGAGAAATGTTTTAAAAAAGAAGCAAGAAAAATATAAGGAAAGAAACAAAGAGAGAAAGAAATAAAGCGAGAGAGAGAGAGAGAGAGAGAGAGAGAGAGAGAGAGAGAGAGAGAGAGAGAGAGAGAGAGAGAGAGAGAGTGAATTTCACACACATTTCATAATTTTCCATATTTTATTCTTTTCCTGTCTCAATATTATTTTTTACTTAATCAGCTCATTTCATCCCAGTAACTTATTTTTAGAAATAAGTTCATTGATACTGAAGAAAGCAAAGTTAGAGTTGATACTCTGTTCCACTAATATCTATCTATCTTTCGGTGTTCTCTGTATAACGCTGTATGATCCGCGCCCCAAGGAACTTTAACCACGGCCCGGCGGTGGCCTATCCTATATCGTTGCCAGAAGCACGATTATGCCTAACTTTAACCTTAAATTAAATAAAAATGACTGAGGCTAGAAGGCTGCAATTTGGTGTGTTTGATGATTGGAGGGTGGATGATCAACATACCAATTTGCAGCCCTCTAGCCTCAGTAGTTTTTAAGATCTGAGGGCGGACACAAAAAGTGCGGACAGAAAAAAGAGCGGACAGAATAAAGTGCGGACAGACAGACAAAGCCGGCACAATAGTTTTCTTTTACAGAGAACTAAAGAGACTGACCTGCTTATGTGGTTCCCGTAAGCCTTAGTGGAGGGGGTATTCCACCATTTGGGGGTTCGTTTACGACAGCATTTTCTCCCACAAGGCGTCAAAACCTCCAAAATAAGAGCTCCTCTGCCTGAGGATTTGGTCAAGTGGAATACCAAAACTCACTGATGTTCCCCAGGGCAGAGTTGAACTTGTAGTACCATTAATCACCACCAGGGCAGCTGTTGAATTTAGTTGTCTGGCTTTAATTATATATATATATATATATATATATATATATATATATATATATATATATATATATATATATATATTACTAACAGGACCTTATTCAAACTGGATGGTATCTAGTGGAGATGTTTATTCAAGAAGAGTTACAAGCTTTCCAGGACTAACTGTCCTCATTGTCAAGTATTATACTGATACTTGACAATGAGGACAGTTAGCCCTAGAAAGCTTGTAACTTTTCTTGAATAAATATCTCCGCTAGATATCATCCAATTTTAACGGGGTCCTGTTAGTAATTGTATTAACGCATAGAACAATTGTGTAAGTGATAAAGTTAATTCACATATATGGCATAATGGGTAGCGCCCTTGCCTTTCAATTGAAAGACCTGGGTTCGATCCTGAAGTGAGTCAGAAATTTATTTCTGTTCCACATGTGACTGTGAGTTGATTATATATATATATATATATATATATATATATATATATATATATATATATATATATATATATATATATATATATGTATATATATATATATATATATATATATATATATATATACATGCATATCCTGTACATATATATATATATATATATATATATATATATATATATATATATATATATATATATATATATATGGACGTGTGGGAGATTGTCCGTGATTACTTATTAGCAGATACATAAGCAAATCCCATTCACTAATGATCTCGAATGAGCTTCGTCTACCGTGAAATATAATTAATGCAGTTGCTGTATTCATCCAGGACAACACCACGTCCACAATGGGTAGAACAAACATTCAATGACATGCGCCATTGATCATCTATATTGGAGATGTGAGATACACTTCGAGCAATCACCAGTTACTGTAAACGCTCTGTTTACGTATTGCGAGAAGACAATTTGTTGGATGACGTCAATTACCGAATAATTCTCAGAATCCTTAACCAGACTAACAATGCTGCTTTGGTGTAGCCACGATGAGCTTTGTCACCTCGTCACTGAAGTACTTCCGAATCACCTGAGTTTAGTCCTAATCCCTGGTAGGACTTAGAAATGCTAGATTGGCAATATGCTTTCTATTATTATTATTATTATTATTATTATTATTATTATTATTATTATTATTATTATTATTATTATTATTATTATTATTAACCAAACAAAAACTTCTTTCAGTTTTCTTCTGAAGATGGAAAGAGAAACCACAAGATTCTTGTTTACTGGTAAATATTTACATATTACTTTTATCTCGAGCACTTTCAGGTCCTAACTGTGACCCTTTTTCAAGAGATGAGGTAGTCAGGCTGGTTCAAGGCCCAGCAATCTTGAACCAGCCTGACTACCTCATATCTTGAAAAAGGGTCACAGTTAGGACCTGAAAGTTCTCGAGATAAAAGTAATATGTAAATATTTACCAGTAAACAAGTTATACACAAGAATCTTGTGGGTTTCTCTTTCCATTATTATTATTATTCAGAAGGTGAATAACCCTATTCATATGGAACAAGCCCACCACAGGGGCCATTGACTTGCATTGAAATTTAAGCTTCAAAGAATATTATTATTATTATTATTATTATTATTATTATTATTATTATTATTATTATTATTATTATTATTATTATTATTATTATTGAAAGGAGATCTCACTTATTAAAAAAGAAAAAATAAATGACTAAATAGATGAAAATATACTAAAATGCAAGGAGGATAGCATTAGGGTAGTAATGCATTGCATCTTCGCTTGAACTTCTGAATTTTAAAGGGATGGAAGCCTTTTATCAGTTATTAAGTTCCAATAGTCCCACAAAGGAGGTGGTTCTCAACTGGTGGTCCTTGGACCACTCATGGTGCATGGTGACATTTTAGCCGGTCCTCAGGGTTCACTCTATTTGGCAGTAAACTGGAGATTGGTGCATATATTTTTAAATTTACTGAAATGCAGTCAGGTCATCTTTATCCTGATAAAATTATTGATCATTTTATTGTATTATTCCTATGAGAAAAATAAAATGACTATTTTCAGGTTACAATTCTTGTATAAAAATGTATTTCAGCTCAAAATCTTTATTGTCTGTGCTCTATTGATCTTTACTCAAAAAATAAATGGTCCAAGATATTTTTCTATTGGGCTGGTGGTCCTCGAGCAGAAATGAGAACCACTGCTCTGAGGGAAACATGTGGGTCACCTATTCCAGTATTTCTACCCAGTCTGGAAATGTGATAAAGCGTGTAACTGTATTCTGACCAAACCACTACTGGTAAGCAATCTGCAGGATTACTCAACTTGAGCTATTTCTTGGACATAAATATCCCTCCCCTGAGAGCAATCAAGTGCTTTGACGAGCAGGATTAACTGTGCTTGCAAATTCCAGCAGAGAATTAACCACCGCTTCCGCTTTCCAAAGCACACTTGACTTTTCATTGTACAGAGAGACAATGAGCGATTAAGAATGAGGGATTAACAATGAGGGTCAGCTATTATTTATTTGATTTCACTTTGTTCGTCCGACGCTCTGAAACTCTCACGATCTTCTTGGTTGAAAATGGAAGTAGGTCATGAACAAGAAAGCAATCCTACATCTTTGAGACCCAAAGCACTGTTCTGAATGCAAGCAAGAATGCTTGCACATCACGAATGCTGGAGAATGTGGCGATGTACGAAGGAAAGCATTAATTGTTGATATTTTCGTTTGCTTCCATAATTTCTTAATACAATTAAAAAGTAATTATCTGGTTTGCAGGTTACGTAAAACCTTTTTCCTTCTGAAATTAAACAGCTGATTATTTTTTTGCACAATGTTGCATCTTTTTAAAAATATACATATGCTATTATTACAAGCTGTAATGAGAAGCTATATGCAAAATACATGTATTGCAAATTAAAGTCACAGTTAATATTAATTTTCCATAGTAGATGCGTAATCCAAGAAATCCTCTCTTTCTCTCTCTCTCTCTCTCTCTCTCTCTCTCTCTCTCTCTCTCGATTTGTTAACTGAAATTAAAAATATTCGTATTCGTAAAATTACATTGTAACCCTTGACTGATCATGTGATTTCTGAAGTAATATTGCTGTTTATATTTACTAAAATGTTATATATATATATACATATATTAATTGTTTATTTATCTATCTATCTATCTATCTATCTATCTATCTATCTATCTATCTATCTATCTATCTATCTATCTATCTATCTGTCTGTCTGTCTGTCTATCTATCCGTCTATCTATTTATCTATCTATCTATCTATCTATCTAATAGGCTGACAACCTATCTATCTATCTATTTGTCTATCTATCTACCAGTCTATCTATTTATCTATCTATCTAACAGGCTGACTGCCTATCTATCTGTCTATCTATCTATCTATCTATCTATCTATCTATCTAGGAGTATGACTGCCTATCTATCTATCTATCTACCTATCTATTTATCTAACAGGTTGACTGCCTATCTATCTATCTATCTATCTATCTATCTATCTATCTAACAGGCTGACTGCTTATCTATCTATCTGTCTATCTATCTACCTATCTATATAAGAGTCTGACTGCCTATTTGTCTATCTCTCTATCTATCTATCTATGTATATATCTATCTATCTATCTATCTATCTATCTATGTATTCATTCCATTTATTTAAAAAACAGACCTTTGTCCATTACTACATTACTGATCAACAGAAGCACAAAATGGCTGAACTCTCACCAAATCCTGACAACAAACAGAAATTCCTATCTGTCTGGAGAAATTCCTTCGAGTCCTGAAACGACATCCTTCCGAACCCTTGACTCCTAATCAGTGGAGGAATGAACCCAAGGATGGAACAGGTCACGCACGGACATAAATCCTTAGCTTTGACCTGATGTCCTCTTGAGGTCATCCAGAAAGTGGAGAGTATTTAGAATGGTTTTTTTTTTATTTGTTTATTTAGATGGAATCTAAGATTGATTTTGCTCTCAAGATGTGGACATTTGGAAATAATGAAAATACTTTGCTTTGAAATGGTAATATTACTGATTTTTTTTCTTTACTGAGGTTGAATCTAACATTAGCATTGTTTTTTTAAAATGCGAATATCAGAATTGGGGTAAAATTACTTTGCCTTGGAACATTAATATTACTATTTTTTTTTTATTTAGATGGAATCCAACTTTAACTTTACTTTTAAAAAATGCAAACATCAGGAAAAGAATAAAAATGCTTTGTCTGAAATAATAATTTTACTAGATTGTTTTTATTTCTTTAGTTAGATGGAATCTAACATTAACTTTGCTACAAAAATTCGAACTTAAGAAAAAGGATCTAAACACTTTGCTTTGAAACAATTATAATACTAAATTGGTTTTTTTTTCTATATTTAAAAGGAACCTAACATTAATTTTTGCTAGAAAAAAAAATGCGCCTTTTAGAACAGGGATAAAAATGTTTACTTTGAAAGAATAATATCATTATACTGGACAAAAGTGATTTGTAGTAATAATATTACCAAACAAGATGGAGATGACTTGTATTGAAGCAATTCCAACAGGTTGGCGTTAGTGACCTTCGTAGTTGTGACGCCAGAAAAATTCCAGTTAAAATGCTAACAATAAAAAAAGGATAAAAATTTAGATGACTTACAATGACGCAATTTGAACAGGCTGGTGTCGTGACCTTAGTACTTGTGACGCCAAAAAATTCTAATAATTACGTTTTAAATAAATAGAAATGAGCTATGCATGAGTAGAGAAAAACTATTATAGAAAACTAAACTGAATTTTACTTTTTTGAATTATTAAAAGAAATTTAAGCACTGTTTGATGTATACCCATCATACAGATAAAAAATACAATTTTACTTTGTTGAATTATTAAAAGAAATTTAAGCACTATTTAATGACGTCAGAACACCTGCCAGTCTTTATATTTAACAGAGAAGTGCCGGAGTGGTAAAGATTACTGACATAAGAGTTAACATTGAGAAGGTATGGACATGTCTTAAGAATGGGAGAGGATTAGGGAGTTGTAGAGGGCTTGGGCGAAACCAGTAAAAGGGTAGGAGGTCAAGTAGGAGGCTAAGGATTAGAAGGAATGAAAAAGTGAAGTAGGATTTTGAGAAGGATGGTTCAATGAGGGATATACTTTCTATAGGATTACTTAGAGAAGACGAACCAGGGCAAGCGACCCCTTAGCTAAGGGATAGTGGTGGAAAAGAAGAAGAAGAAGAAGAAGAAGAAGAAGAAGAAGAAGAAGAAGAAGAAGAAGAAGAAGAAGAAGAAAGAACCAAAGGACTTAGACAAGAGGTCGAGAAAGGAATAGGAACTCTGAGAGATTTCCAGTCCAGTGTTCTGAAAGATTTTCTGATAACATGCCACTTCCCTCCCAAAAATAATTATTGGTGAGAAGGGACGGGAGTAAAACGATGTAGACTGGGAAAGAAGCAATCTGGAATAGGGAGGAAAATAGGTGAAGGAAGAGTGGAAGGGTAGAGAGAGAAAAAGGAGAGTGAAAGACTAGAAATTTATAGATGTTATAAAGACTAAAAAAGTACATTTTCTTTGAAATGAGTTTGCTAATTTTGGAGAAGACGATTTCAGCAAAATTCTCTTAATGGTCTTTTTCCTCGATGTATATAACTATTACTGGGGTATAATGAACTTGATCATTTATCTTTACTTTCTTTTAACGTTTACATTTGTCACTGAAATTCCGATCCATTTAAGATCATTCTTAAGGGTTTACTAACAGTCTCAAATTTAAGTCCCTATCTTACAGATTTTATGTTCCTCTTGTTTAGAAACTATCGTTCTTGTCATTTAAAAATATATACATAAATACATATACATATACATACATATATATATATAAATGCATATACACATATATATATATATATTATTTATATATGTTTATAAACATGTATGTATATATGTATGTGTATGTTTGTACCCAGATAATTGAAGGACAGTGATTGATTCTTTTGTAAAAGTAATAATAGTTTTTATCAAAAACACTCACTGAAATAAAACCATCGCACATTGCAAGCAAATACTTCTCACTTTTGCACCAGCAGTAAAAAAAAAATGAATATTTGAGGCGAAAAATCTAAAATTACACAATAATAATAAATTTAAGAAAATGATAGGCAATAACTTAGATAAAGAATAGAGAATTACCAATAATACAACGAGTTATTTATAATTCTCCCTGAGAGGTAATTTTTGCAATTTTACTCCTTATTCCAAGAAGAGATAAAGACTGTTATCATTTGTTCAACGGAAGCAGTTGCTGAGATGGCGCGGGGGTAGGGGTGGCCGGTAGGCGATTCGTGTTTGCTAATGGTGCCCTAATGTTTTTTTTTTTTTTCTTCTTCTTTGCAAGTGATGGAATTTGCTTGTTTTTTTCTATTTCAGATTTTGTTTTTGCTTTTTTTTTGATAGTTGATTTTTTTTATTGGGGATGAATTAGTGTTTTATAATGTTAAGGTACAGGTGTGGACGTAGTGAATTTGTATAATTATATATATATATATATATATATATATATATATATATATATATATATATTCATATTCAAATATGCAGCATATATGTATATATACTTTACATATATATATATATATATATATATATATATATATATATATATATATATATATATATATATATATATATATATATATACATATATATATATATATATATATATATATATATATATATATATATATATTCACATATACAGCGTATATGTATATATATATATATATATTGTATATGTATATATATATTTATATAATTCTATATAAATATATATATACATATATATATGTATGTGTATACATATATATATATATAAATATATCATACATCCACACCTGTACCATAGTATCATGAAGTACTAGGTCATTCTCTTACCCAAAATAAGAGCCATTCACATATCATCTATAAAACATAAAAAAAAATATCCGAAATAAAAAAAAAAGAACAAGCAAATTCCATAACTTGCAAAGAAAAAAAGAAAAAACATTGGAGCATCATTAGCAAAGGCGAATCACCTGACCTCCCCCCCCCACCTCCCCTTCCACCCACCTCCTTAGCTACTGCTTCCATTGAACAAATGAAAACAGACTTTATCTCCTCTCGGCATAAACAGCAAAATTGCCTCTCGGAGGGATTTATAAAACTCGTTGTGTTATTGGTAATGTCTATTCTTGAGTTGAGGCATTTTCTATCATTTTAATAAATTTATTAGTGGTCGATTTTATTTTAGATTCTTCCATCGTCAATATTCTCTTTATGGCAGCCTCAACGATGTGGTTTGGTATGTTTTATCATTTCGTTTCGCCTGTATTAGTTTTCTGAAAAGAAAACTATTGTGCCGGCTTTGTCTGTCCGTCCGCACTTTTTCTGTCCGCCCTCAGATCTTAAAAACTACTGAGGCTAGAGGGCTGCAAATTGGTATGTTGGTCATCCAGCCTCCAGTCGTCAAATATACCAAATTGCAGCCCTCTAGCTTCAGTATGTTTTATTTTATTTAAGGTTAAAGTTAGCCATAATTTTAATAACCTTAATTCCACAAAACTGATAAACAAACAGTAATTACACAAAATACGTAGTTGACACATATGCACAAAGTGTCGTAATACCCCAAAACTGATAAACAAACAGTAATTACACAAAATACGTAGTTGACACATATGCACAAAGTGTCGTAATACCCCAAAACTGATAAACAAACAGTAATTACACAAAATACGTAGTTGACAAAGAGTTTAGCATATGCACAAACAGTGTCGTAATACCACAAAACTGATAAACAAACAGTAATTGAACGAAATACGTAGTTAACAAAGAGTTTAGCATATGCGCAAACAGTGTCGTAATACCACAAAACTGATAAACAAACAGTAATTACACTAAATACGTAGTTGACAAAGGGTTTAGCAATGCACAAACAGTATCGTAATAATTCAAAACTGATAAACAAACAGTAATTACACAACATACTTAGTTAACACAGAGCTTAGCAAATGCACAAACAGCGTCGTAATAATTCAAAACTGATAAACAAACATTCATTACACAACATACACAGTTGACAAAGAGTTTAGCAAAACCACAAAGCACAGCAATAACTGTAATTCAAAGACGATTCCGCAGACCGTAATTCTAGCACAAGAAGACGAAAATTCTCTCGACAAATGTTTAAGATTTACGGCGAGCGAGACAAAGAAAGTCTTGGATTAAGCATCAGCCGAGTCCAATTCATCTCATTCCGCGACGCTCCTGCGATATAAAGGAGAAATATTGCAGCTCAATTTGTATGCATCTTCTCATTAGCACTGAAATTAACGGGGCGTATATATTCCTCAACAAAGATGTATCATTCCTTTCAACAAAGAATTGCCAGTGGTCTCTTTTCAAAAAGAGTCTTTGTTTTTAGTTTTCCGTAAAAGAAAACTATTGTGCCGGTTTTGTCCGTCCGTCCACACTTTTCTGTCCGCGCTTTTTCTGTACGCCCTCAGATCTTAAAAACTACTGAGGCTAGAGGGCTGCAAATTGATATGTTGATCAACCATCCTCCAATCATCAAACATACCAAATTGCAGCCCTCTAACCTCAGTAGTTTTTATTTTATTTAAGGTTAAACTTATCCATAATCGTACTTCTGGCAATGCAACAACACTGGCCACCACGGCCAGCTGAATTTCATGGGCCGCGGCTCATACATCATTCATTATACCGAGACCACCGAAAGATAGATCTATTTTCGGTGGCCTTGATTATACGCCGTAGCGGCTGTGCAGAAAAGTCGATTGCGCCGAAGAAACTTCGGCGTATACTTTACTTGTGGAATGAAGTGGAATGGAATGGAATATAAAATTTTGGCCGAAGGTCAAGCGCTGGGACATATGAGGTCATTCAGCGCTGAAACGGAAATTGATAGTAAAAGGTTTGAAAGGTGTAACAGGTGGAAAGTAAGTTGGAAGAAAGAGAATATGAAAGGAGGTACAGCAAAAGGAACGAAAAGGGTTGCAGTTAGGGGCGGAAGGCACGCTGCAAAGAACCTTAAGTAATGCCTACAGTGCATCGCAGGAGGAGTACAATAGAAAACTATTTTAAGGAGACTGCATTTAGAACAGAGACCGCGTCTTAGGAAGATGTAGGAATATTTCATGTGTTTTTTTTCATGTCAGTGTGTACTGTTCTTCCTAACAAAGAAATGATTTGAACAATGAAATTCTAGGACCATGTGAGACAACATTACATATATATATATATATATATATATATATATATATATATATATATATATATATATATATATATATATATATATATATAATACATAATATATATATATATATATATAGATATCGATATATACATATATACTGTATATATGTGTGTATGTATATATATATACATATGTATATATACATATATTGGAATATGTTTGGAAGCTGGAATTAACAAAAGAAAGGATGCCATTTCCTCCATAAAGTGAAAGGAAATTACTGTATTAATGCAGTGAAAGCACAACTTTCTAAACTTAAAGTTCTGCTTTCACTTGCATAGAGAAAATAATTTCCTTTCACTGTATATACGAAATAACAACTCTTATCTGTAAATTCCTTTTCCAAAACATATTCGAATTATTTGTCACTGTAAGTAAAGAAAGTTCTGCTTTCACTACATATCCCCAAATTCCAGAACTGTCTTTACCTCGCAATGACAAAAATAATTCAATCCTATTTTGAAACTGGAAAGCGGAGGCTGGCACCCGTCTGGAATCTGGAATACCTGGTAATCCAGCTCATCAAACATCTGACTGCTATTCAGGCGAGAATTCCAGAAGTCTGGAATTAGCTAAAGTCTGGAGACCTTGCAATTATAGGCAATGGGAGTTCAGATTGAAAACTGGAAACTGGAAATACAAAGCCAAATGATTGGATAATTTCACGTTTTCTTTGGATGTTAAGAAGGACACGTTTATTATTATTATTATTATTATTATTATTATTATTATTATTATTATTATTATTATTATTATTATTATTATTATTATTATTGTTGTTGTTGTTGTAAAAAGACCAAATTAAAGACTGGAAATTGAAAATAAGAAGCAAAATGATTGGATAATTTCACGTTTTCTTTGCATGTTAAGAAGGACACAATATTATTATTATTATTATTATTATTATTATTATTATTATTATTATTATTATTATTATTATTATTATTCTTATTATTATTATTATTGTTGTTGTTGTTGTTGTTGTAAAGAGACCAAAGTAAAGTCTGGAAATTGGAAACACAAAGCAAAATCACTGGATGATACCACATTTTCCCTGTCTGTTTAAAGAAGACACATTATTATTATTATTATTATTATTATTATTATTATTATTATTATTATTATTATTATTATTATTATTATTATCGGTAATAAGAGTCCAAATTAAAGAATGGGAATTGGGAATACAATATCTAATATATATTTACACCTAGACCACTGTGGATTTCTTCAACATCATTATTATTCAAGAAGATTACAAAGAATATGGTCTTCATCTTGAAGAAGCAACGGAAAGTAATAGGAAATGTAGACTGAGGAGATTAGAAAGTACAAAGGTCAAAATCTTAATAAGGAGATGTTTTTTAATATTTTCTCTTTTAAATATATTTATGTATAGTATTATATGTATATGTGTATATATATATATAAATACATATTTATGTATAGTATTATATATATGTGCATATATATACAAATTATACATTTCCATACGATAACAAAAAAACACTTATATCACAGAACAGCTTATTGATTACAGAAAATACTAATCTATATTGCCAGACACCTGCACAAAAAGAATTAAACACCAAATTGTATCAAAGGCCAATTTTCATCACATCACAACACCGCGAGAAAGTAAAAAAAAAAAAAAAAAAAAATTCCTTGGTCGTTACTGACCGCCTGACCTATAAAGTTGTTTTTTTTATGAGTTAGTATTCGACCCTGCTAGCAGTCCATAGGTCAAGCTTTTTTTTTTTTTTTTTACGAATTTAGGCTTACTGGCTGTTTTTTTTTTTATTTCAGTTTGTAAGATACTTTCACTGTGACCTTTTGTATTCTTAGGCACACGCGTGCAGATGCACACACGAACATACATACATAAACACACACGCACACACATATACATATATGTGCGTGTGTGCATATATATACATATATATATATATAATATATATACATACATATACATATATATGTGTAAAAATATATATAAATATACATACATATATATGTATATATATATACATATACATATACATATACATATACATATACATATACATATACATATATACAGTATACATAAACCACAAAGAAAATTGAAAAAGGGTTTGTAAACCCTCCATCTCGAAATTCTCAACGAAAACGAAAGAGGCCAACAGAAAGAGAGAGAGCGAGATACGTACAAGTTATACATAGAACTTTCCTGCTCACACATTCCTCAAGTCCTCCGGTTTCAGTCACAGAGATTTTCGCAACGCAGGAGGAGTGTCACTCGTATGGAAATGAAATATTTCGCTTTTATTATGGACTTCGTTACGTAAACTGGATTCCCAAGAACTAAAAACGCAAGATATATCATTTGGAGTCAGTGTATTGTGTATATTTATACTCCACGAGGTATATTCAACAGAACTTTGACACAACTAGACAATTTTTATCATTTTCATTTTAGGTAATTATTTCAAACAAGTAACAACAGGCGACGAAGTTTCTACGGCGTAATCAAGTTTTCTGTACAGCCACTACAGCGTAAAAAAACCAAGGCCACCGAAAATAGATCCATCTTACGGTGGTCTCGGTATAATGATGTATGAGCCGCGGCCCATGAAACGTTAACCACTGCCCGATGGTGGCCTATCCTATATCGTTGCCAGATGCATGATTATGGCTAACTTCAACTTTAAATAAAATAAAAACTACTGAGGCTAGAGGGCTGTAATTTGGTA
Source organism: Macrobrachium rosenbergii (assembly GCA_039081455.1). NCBI lineage: Eukaryota > Metazoa > Arthropoda > Malacostraca > Decapoda > Palaemonidae > Macrobrachium > Macrobrachium rosenbergii. The sequence goes on along the minus strand of JANJGK010000044.1, from coordinate 1,175,516 downwards.
TATTTGATGACTGGAGGGTGGATGATCAACATACCAATTTGCAGCCCTCTAGCCTCCTCAGTAGTTTTAAGATCTGGGGGAGGAGATAAAAAGTGCGGACAGAATAAAGTGCGGACGGACAGACAAAACCGACACAATGGTTTTCTATTGCAGAAAACTAATAAAAATGACAGAAATCTCTTTAGAAGCTTCTGAGTTCATCACTTTATAATTAAAATAAAACCAGGTATTTAACATGACGCTACTTAATATTGTATGCATCGATAAGGTTCCACAATATATACCGTATTAATAACAGATATTACAGGATTAATGTTACAGTAATTTTAAATAAAGTGCCTTAGCAGCCAAGCAATAACGCAGTTTCTAATAATACATACTTAATGTTTATGAGACTTGGCTGGTTAGGGAATTATAATTTCCACAGCCTGATGCATGATCACAGGTGACAATGTCTAATTTTGATTTATATATATATATATATATATATATATATATATATATATATATATATATATATATATATATATATATATATATATATATATATATATATATATATATATATATATTTATATATATATATATATATATATATATATATATATATATATATATATACAGTATGTATATATATGACTGCGAAAGATTTTCTGTTAAAACAGAATTCCATCAAATTGTCGGGTCAAAAGCCAGGTGGTGGAATCAGCCTTGATTAAACAAAGAAGCGTAATGAACCTCTCAAGAGGCGCCTGGGAATTAGATATTATAGATAAAATCTTCCTCCAACCAGCGATTAAGAAGATTAAAGAGAAATTGTCAACTGGGGTGACTTAATGGCTGACCTACGGATCTTCTCGTATAAATACCACTTTTCTGTAATTTTTTCTCATTTCACTATTTGCCTGAGGAGAGAGACAGTTTGGTCTCTGAAATATAGCCTTTATTTT
>JANJGK010000044.1:1164566-1172066 GCA_039081455.1 Macrobrachium rosenbergii | reverse complement strand
ATCACAACTTTTACACGAATAAAAAAAAAATTCAGCAAAAAGCATAAAATGGTTTTTTTCAGAAAAACATCGCGGAAAATAGTCACTAGGCCCATGTCAGACCTTTCTTTTATTTTTTTTATTATTATTCTCTTCTATTTCATTTCCTATTCCGCCCTAAGTGAAGGTGACCGCTATAAAAATAAATTGAAAATTGCTAAATGGAGGCGGGGCATTTTTTATAACGTCCGGTTTAGGTATTGTTGGTATCTGTTGGGCAGGGCACATTTTTTGCATATATATATATATGTGTGTGTGTGTGTGTGTGTGTGTGTATATGTGTATACTATATATATATATATATATATATATATATATATATATATATATATATATGTATATATATATATATATATATACATACATATATATATACAGTATATATATATTACTTCAAAAACATTAAGGAAATGCATGAATTTAAGACTGATCATATATGAAAGAAAGAAGGAAAATATTTATGTAAAAACAAAATGCAATCATGACTATATAGAGCCAAATAAACAAATAATAAAATAACACATTTTTTTGTAAAACACGTGAAAAAAAGCGACGGGGTCAAATTGAATGTAAATATTTGTTTTTCCTCGGCTTCATTTTTTGGGAACGTCAACAAATGGGCAATCATGGACTGGTCAATTTTTCATCGGTTTTGGTGATAATTAGTAGGACTTTTAAATTGCTAATAGAGGCATCAATAGTTGTTTTGATTAATGCTGGATATGCAAAACAAACCGGCATTTATTTTCAATATCAGTCTCATCTAGTTCTAGCTTTCTGTAAAAGAAAACTGCATTGCCGGCTTTCTAGCTTTCTGTAAAAGAAAACTGCATTGCCGGCTTTCCCTGCCCGTCAGCACTTTTCTCTGTCCACACTTTTTTCCGTCCGCACTTTTTTCTGTCCGCACTTTTTCTGTCCGCACATTTTTTCTGTCCGCACTCTTCTCTCTCCGCCATCAGATCTTAAAACCTACTGAGGCTAGAGGGCTGCAAATTGGTATGTTGATCATCCACCCTCCAGTCATCAAACATACCAAATTGCAGCCCTCTAGCCTCAGTAGTTTTGTATTTGATTTAAGGTTAAAGTTAGCCCTCTTTAAATTGCTCGAACCAAATCGATTAATCCCTGAAAACAAAACTTTGATTAAAGTAATCTTCGGAAATACGGAGAAACGTTTTCTCTTAAAATATATCGTCCTGCCTTCTGTAAAAGTGGGAAAAAATTAGAAAATGGAGGGGGAGATATTTTGGTTTTAAAAATAAGCTGGGAAAAGGGGTTGGCTTCTTTTGTGACAATGGAGCCATTTCCTTTATCTATGGCTGTAGTTTCTCAGAGACTTTTCGTTGTCACAATAATTATTTTCAGGTTATAGTTTGAGGGGTAAATTACTTTTATTGCTGTATGTAGGTTCCCTGTGCTAATATAACTGACATCCGTGCTATTGTACTACTGCTGCGAATAATAATAATAATAATAATAATAATAATAATAATAATAATAATAATAATAATAATAATAATAATAATAATTATTATTATTATTATTATTATTATTATTATTATTATTATTATTATTATTATTATTATTATTATTATTATAACAATAATAATATTAATAATAATATTCCCATTGTCAATGATAATAAAAATAATCCATTTTCACTAATAATAATATAATAATAATAATAATAATAATAATAATAATAATAATATTCCCATTTTCAGTAATAATAAAAATAATCCCATTTTCAATAATGATAATAATGATCCCATTTTCAATAATAATAATAATAATAATAATAATAAAACCCATTTTTAATATCATTATTTCCAATAATGATAATAATAATCCATTTTCAAGAATAATAATAATAATAATAATAATAATAATAATAATAATAATAATAATAATAATAATAATAATAATAATAATAATTCTTTAACGCCTTTATTATTGTTTCCGTATCCAAAACATTTTGTGAATGATTCAATTCCCGTAACAAGAAACGAAATGTACTCACATATCATCGACCGCATAAAAAAGGCATAAAATACAAAAGAAAACACGCGAATTCCCTCATCTTCCAAAGAAAACACCCGGCCATTAAAAGCTTCAAACGATTAAGACCTCCATCGCACCTCGGAATAAAGTCGAAAATTGCCTGCCTGCGAGTTTTACGGAACTCTTCGTATTATTGGTAATGGGCTATACTTTAGTTGTTGCGTTTCTCTGTCGTTATCTTGGTTTTATTGGTATTGTTCATCGATAATTTCTCTCTCTCTCTCTCTCTCTCTCATCTCTCTCTCTCTCACTCTCTCTCTCTCTCTCTTCCCAAGTAGTTTTTCTACTTCTTCAGCAACTGTGCGGATACTTCATATTATTATTTTTATTATCATGTCATCTTATGTATCTAGATGGTGCGTATTGTATTTGTATATTCCATGTATATGGCCTGAGTTGGAATAAAGGATATTATTATTATTATTATTATTATTATTATTATTATTATTATTATTATTATTATTATTATTATTATTATTCAGAAGATGAACCCATTCATATGGAACAAGCCCACACAGGGTCCAATGACTTAAAATTTCAAACTCGCAAAAAATATGGCGTTCATTTGAAAGAATTAACAGAAGCTAATATGAAGTTCAGAAAGAGATCAGTTATTAGAAAAAAAATTATATAACAAATGAATAAGATTATGTCAATAAAAATTGCAGAATGACATTCAAATGATACTGGAGTGTTATTCCAACTGCCTTCTGACAGCCGCAGAGGGCATAGATAAATACAGTATTTCAAATTAACAGAAAAATAAATTACCAGTGCGGGATCAGATTCTGCAACGCTCGGAAATATACGTTCCTCAGTCAATTACTGTCAGCCGTAATTCGCGGAATTAGTGCGTAATTGAGACACTGATTTCACATTTCATTTTTGCAACGATTTCCTCGTCATTTTCTGAAATGGAGATCAAATTAGACAATTACAATTCGTGAGGAAGTTAGCTGATAATTTCCCGGTTTTGAGATTATCAAGCACAACTCAAGCACAAGAGATGAGCTCTCATTTCATAAAGTATATTTTTAATTCTTCTTTTTTTTTTTAATCAGACGAAAGGCCGTGAAATGGAGACCAAATTACAGTTACAAATCATGAGAAAGTCAGATGATAATTTTTAGTTTTCTGTACAAGAAAACTATTGTGCCGGCTTTGTCTATGTCCGTCCGCACTTTATTCTGTCCGCACTTTTTTCTGTCCGCACTTTTTTCTGTCCGCACTTTATTCCGTCCGCACTTTATTCTGTCCGCACTTTTTTTTGTCCGACCTCAGACCTTAAAAACTACTGTGGCTAGAGGGCTGCAAATTGGTATGTTGATCATCCACCCTCCAATCATCAAACATACCAAATTGCAGCCCTCTAGCCTCAGTAGTTTTTATTATATTTGAGATTAAAGTTAGCCACTATCGTGCTTCTGGCAATGATATAGGAACGCCACCACCGGGCCGTGGTTAAACCTTCATAGGCCGCGGTTCATACAGCATTTTACCGAGATCACCGTACGACGGATCTATTTTCGGTGGCCTTGATTATACGCTGTAGCGGCTGTATAGAAAACTCGATTGCTCTGAAGAAACCTCGGCGCATTTTTTTTACGTTTGGTTTTTGACATCATCAAACAGAACTAAAGCACAAGAGATGAGATCTCCTTCTAAATTATACGAGAGAGAGAACACAGCTTTCAAAAAAATAAAAATCTCATACTTTAAAAAAATTATATATTAAAAAAAAAAAAGCCTTTGACGTTCCCTCAATGAGAGAACACTCGGCTGACGCTTATTTCACGCGTCTCGGATCTACAAAAGTTCTAAGCGTGCCCTGAGATGGAGGGGTTTAGGAATGGTTGTGTAGGTATGCTTACATAGCCGTTTTTTTTTTTTGTTTTTATTACGTCTGTGTAGAGGAAAATGTTAGAGACTTTTACCTGTCTTTTTTTTATCACTTTATTATATATATATATATATATATATATATATATATATATATATATATATATATATATATATATATATATATATATATATATATATATAATTATATATACTGTATATATAATTATATATATATATATATATATATATTCATATTTATATATATATACTTTATATATGTATTATATATATATATATATATATATATATATATATATATATATATATATTTACACAGTATATAATATAGATACATAAATATATATTTGTATATGAGAGAATCTTAGAATACATTAATAATCCTAGGAGAATTAGAATTTAAGAACGAAAATCCAAAACCCACAACAACGAGCAAAAGGAAATTATGAATGCTGCTCTACAAAGCACAAGGTCGATGTCCTATATACATGTTTAATATGTAAAACAATCTAAAACTCCTCACCTTCACTGTACATTTGTATTTCATAAGTACATCATCTTCTACATTCAACTGTGAAGGAAATCATCTTCTACATTCAAATGTGAATGAAAACATTCTCACCACAAGACTGGAGATTTGAATACATATTCAGATATTTGGATTAATGAGTATACAGACTTGTTAATTTATTCTTAATATATGTTTTATTTTCTAATGATTGATCCCTTCTCTCTGTATTTCCTATTACCTTCTGCTCATTCTTTCAAATGAAACACCATATTCTTTGGAAGCTTGATTTTCAAGTCAATGGCCCCTGTGGATTTGTTCAGTATGATCGGGGTTCTTTTCTGAATAATAATAATAATAATAATAATAATAATAATAATAATAATAATAATAATAATACGCAAAATATTTTTCTCGTAATCACTTAGTGATATTTTATTTGGAAGTTCTTCAAGTTAGTCATACTGTCGCCAGCCATGATACCTTCCCTATACAGAAGAAATAAAATAACTTTTGCAGGTTATATTATTTCAAGAAGAAAACCATACCCTAATATATCATATCCTCACGAATATATTATTATGATTAATATTATTATTATTATTATTATTATTATTATTATTATTATTATTATTATTATTATTATTATTATTATTATTATTATTATTATTATTATTATTATTATTATTATACTTGGAATTCAAGCTTCCAAAGAATATTACAGTATTCATTAGACAGCCGTTACATGAGATACAGGGAAATACAGAAACAAGAGATCACTTAATAAAAAAGAAAAAATAAATTAACAAATCAATAAATAAACAGATAAGAATGTAAGTAAATTATAAAATGCAATGAGAATTGCATTAGGTTAGCAACGCATCGCATCTTCGCTTGAACCTCTGAAGTTCTTTTATAAAACCTGAAAATTCGGACATAAATACGATTCTCTCTACCTTCGTCTGGGAGTGTATAAAAGGTATATTTGTCTTCAATTAAGGACAGACTCCTTTTAGCTCTGATATTTTTTTTTACGATGTGAGAGCATTTCAAACCCTCCAACAATGGAGCCTTGAATGGATTCTAGTCCCTACTGTCGAGTAATTTGAAATACCGAGTGAATTCTCTCTCTCTCTCCTGCCTACTCCCGCCCAACTCCCCACCACCACTCCTAACTGCTCCTAATGAGTTTTCTCTCATTCTGTTTATTTTCTTTCCTCTTCTGATCTTCACCTTTACCATTTTGTGGCACTTAGCTGTAGATGAAGATTTGATTCAACAAAGCAGTGTTCGTTAAATTAAGGAAGGTGAGCTAATTACTATGGTTAAATTCATTATTATTATTATTATTATTATTATTATTATTATTATTATTATTATTATTATTATTATTATTATTATTATTATTATTATTATTATTATTATTATTATTATTTTGGTCAATATAATAAAATTCATCAAAATATGAATATTCATCAATAATCATATCAAATTAACATTAAAGATAAAGGAGTTATAAGGAGGCCTGAGAAGATTCAATTTGTATAGTTAAATTATTTATCCTAATAATAATAATAATAATAATAATAATAATAATAATAATAATAATAATAATAATAATAATAATAATAATAAAAATAATAATAATGTGTAATAAAAATCCACAATTATATAGTAAATATATTACTTTTTAATCACTTTATTTTGATCATTCTATTTTTATTTTTATTACACAGATTACTTTTCACGAGATAGTGAATTTCTTAGCAATAATAATAATAATAATAATAATAATAATAATAATAATAATAATAATAATAATAATAATAATAATAATAATAATAATAATAATAATAATAATAACAATAATAAATGAGATAGGATCCCACTTTTAGAGCAGTGTTATTCAAAATAATTAACGTTTTAATAGCATTTAGCTTGAGAAGAATATAGGAAGAAGAATAGAGAGGACTTCAATCTGAAGGCCGTTGCAACAGCAATAATAATAATAATAATAATAATAATAATAATAATAATAATAATAATAATAATAATAATAATAATAACACCAGAAATAGGAAAAAATTAGTCAAGCGGTGAAAATCTACGGAATTAAAAACGCCATATTCCAGTAACCTTTCTAATATATAAAAATAAAGAATTTTTGCTGTAAGAAATATGTTGTTTATATCCATCGAATTATGAAAATTGGCCAATTATTGACCAATACTGACGTGCATGAAAAGTGAATATTAAGAAAAATTGAGAAAACTCGGTATAAAACCAATTCGCATAAAGCAGCCATATTATTCAACAAAACTTGCCCCAAAGAGGGTCTTCTAATAATAATAATAAATAATAATAATAATAATAATAATAATAATAATAATAATAATAACAATAATACTATAATGTCTACTGACGAACATTCCTTCAGATATGGCACAATAACACAATCACAAGACAAACATCAACGTCTATGATAAATTTCTCCGAATTTTCTCTGTGAAGAGTCTGTCAAATCTTAGCAAGCTAACAAGCTGTTATAGATCTTTATAGAAAGAAACTACTCGCTTATCATAACTGTATATTCTTCTCGATCTTGCTTCAAGTTTATCAAAGTCTAGTAGATAGATATTGTATAGCGTGCAAAAAAAAAAAAAAAAAAATATATATATATATATATATATATATATATATATATATATATATATATATATATATATATATATATATATATATATATATATATATATATATATATATATTATATATATATATATATATACATATATAAATGTCATTCTTTACTGTGCATCTCAACCCGTACGTATTTTATATGAGAACAAATAGTAAAACTAAAAAAAAAAACGCAAATATCAAATAATAATCGAGAAACAGAAAAATATAAAAAAAAAAAATAGTCACCTTGATTAAACCGACCTGCTCTATATTTACTCGGTTGAGGGATGAATACAAAATGAATCTCCACTTCCTTCTCCCCACTCGGGCCAATGTGCATTATGCATATC
>JANJGK010000044.1:1154566-1159566 GCA_039081455.1 Macrobrachium rosenbergii | reverse complement strand
CATAAGTGAATTAATAGGCAAAGAATAAGAATCTCTGAGTCGCTTCACGACAGGATCTCATATTAAAAAAAAATAGATACATAAATAGCTAAAAATATAAGTGAATTATGATGGATTAAAACGTACACAATGAGATTCTCAGTGGCCCTGCAAGACAGCATCTAGGATTACCCCAAGGCAGAATCAGCATCAACGAATATGCAGATGACTGGAGGGGGGCGAGATTGACGTCGCAATAAAACTGGTTACGACACCTGCTTTGGGCGGAGCTACAAGGTGTTTGAAGGGAGGGAAACGGCTAGAATGATGCGCGGTTCGTCTTCATTCCGAGGCCAGGCGATATTACGGAGCCGTTATGAAGCCACTACGACACTTTCCCGGGATGTATAAATGATCTGGGGGATTGTAGATTGTTGTGTAGCTTCGTATGTGTATGTCATTCCATTTTGCATTATGCACATGACGTGTGTATATGTATATATGTATATGTATATGTATATGTATAGGTACATAGGCTGGCACGCCCCTTTGCCTTTCAATTGGCAGACCTGGGTTCGATCCCGAGATGAGTCAGACATTTATTTCTGTTCCACATGTGAGTGTGTTCATTATATATATATATATATATATATATATATATATATATATATATATATATATATTCATATGTGTATATATGTTTACATGTATGTATGTTTATTTATGTATGTATATATACATATATATATAATCTTGAAATCTTAGTTTATTGTATACATTAAAAACAAGATTTTACATTTGTCCATTATAACATTCTCCCCACAAACGGGTACTGTCTTTGTTGCAACCTCTCTAAAACTCTAATTTGAACTCTATGCATTTACCAAAACAACTTCGCTTCAATAAAATCCCTTCTTCCCACGAAAGGAAATGAGATATTTCTTTTCAACCTTCAAACATAGGAAAGGGGTGGAAATGACTCAGTACCGGGAACAAAGTCCACAAAAAAAACAAGTAAAAGATGCGCCGAAGTTTCTTCGGCGCAATCGAGTTTTCAGTACAGCCGCCACTGCATATAACCAAAGCCACCGAAAATAGATCTATCTTTCGGTGGTCTCTGTACAATGCTGTATGAGCCGCGGCCCATGAATCTTTCAACACGGGCTGGTGGCGGCTTGGCCTATATCGTTGCCAGAAGCACGATTATGGCTAAATTTAACCTTAAATAAAATAAAAACTACTGAGGCTAGAGGGCTTTAATTTGGTATGTTTGATGATTGGAGGGTGGATGATCAACATACCAATTTGCAGCCCTCTAGCCCCAGTAGTTTTTAAGATCTGAGGGCGGACGGAAAAAGTGTGGACAGAAAAAAGTGCGGACGGACAGACAAAGCTGGCACAATAGATTTCTTTTACTGAAAACTAAAAAAGTGTTGATAAAAAGACGAAAGACCCCTTTCAGTAATTTTCAAAGTCATTCGGAATTGAAAAGGAACATTTTAATTAAGGAGAAATTTGATTGTCCGGAGAAGGAGATGAAAGGATATAAAGTTAATATTCACTTAGAGATGTTATTAGTTTGAGATGTGTGTAAGATGTTTTATGTTCTTATTTGATGTTTTAGTTAATTTACTTTTTTCACGATTGGCGTGATGTTTTGTGAGGTATATAGATTTTAACTGCTGGGTTTTGTTTTACGTAAATTTCGTTTCTTTACACATACAGACGCACATAAACATACATATGTTTATATGTGTATATTTGTACAGTATATACATTACATATATATACATAAATATGTGTGAATATATGTATATACATACGTACATAATACATACATACATACATATACATATGTCTATCTATCTATATGTATATATGTATATATATATACATATACAGTATATATAATTATATATACATATATATGCATGTATATATTTATGTGAGCAAAGAAACCATATTTACATTAAACAAAACTCAACAATTACAAACCTATATGCATCATAAGATATCACGCCAATCGTAAAAAAAAAAAAAAGATGAATTAAAACATCCAATAAGAACATACAACATCTACAGTATTCCAAGCTCATAACATCTCAAAGAGCGGCCAGCCATCAAGGAAAAACAACGAGGAACCAGAATTAATCATATAAGAGAATATCAACTCTTCCTTTCATCTCCTCCTCAGAATAACCAAATTTCTCCTCAATATAAAACGTTCCTTTTCATTTCCGAATTACCATGAAATGGCTGAAAGGGGTCTTGCGTCTTTTTATCAACCCTTTTTCTTGCTGGAATTTATTCCCTGCACTGAGTCATATCCTCCCCTTTCCTATTTAGGGAAGCTGGAAAGAAATATCTCATTTCCTTTCGTGGGAGGAATAAGGATTATTAGATCGCAGTTGTCTGGTTAAGGATGTTAAAAAGACTTCAAATTAGTTTATTAGGAGCTTTCAACAAAGTACATATTTACGAAGGAAACATTTTAATGGAAGATTAATGCACTGAACAAACGTAAAATTCATTTTTCGATAAATACAATGAGCTAAAAATATACGAATATATAAAAATGTATAACATAAACTGGGGTCATATTTCTTTCATAAAAGTAACAAAACTGATTTATAGGAAGCTTAATAAAATTTCATTCAAAGTTACTTCAGAAAACCCTATTCTTTATTATTATTATTATTATTATTATTATTATTATTATTATTATTATTATTATTATTATTATTATTATTATTATTATTATCCTCCAGAAGATGAACCCTATTCATATGGAACAAGTTCACTTAATGGGCCATTGACTTGAAGTTCAAGCTTCCAAAGAATATTTTGGTGTTCATTAGAAAGTACTAACAGAAGGTAATGGGAAATACCGAAAGAAGAAATCACTTATTAAAAAAAGAATATATATATTTTTTAAAATTAATAAATGAATAGATAAAAATGTGAGTAAATTTTTAAAATACAAGGAGAATTGTATCAGTGTTGTACTAAATCATTTATAGCAGAGAATTCCAAGAATATAAACAAGTATTTTATTCCTGACACAGAAAGAGACATTAGCAGATTATAAGAATCACAATATCTGAACGTACAGTAGAGTTATTATTTTTTCGTCACTGTTACCAAACATTTCACTCCCATGCCAAATCTAGGAATTATACCTTTGCAGTAGTTCAGTAATTATAAGAAACTGATATTGGATTTACAAAAAATGAAATAAAAGAAATACAACGGAACCGTTTCATTTCAGAGGAGTCATTATCTCGCTAACCAGGACAAAGAGAAGTGTAATCTAATCTAATGTGAGAGGTCAGAATAAATTGATGATATAAAGAGTTAATTGAAAGATTTTAATGGAAGTGGGAATGATGGAATGAAAGCGGCGATGTTAACGATTTGATGTGGTATGTATAAACATATACATACATACATACATTACATACACACACAAATAAATATGTATATATATATATATATATATATATATATATATATATATATATATATATTAATATATGTATATAGATATTATTTATATATTTACATATACATAAATATGTATACATATATATGTATATATACATATATATTTATAAATATATACATTATTTGTATATATATACAAATATGTATGTATATACATATATATTTATATATATACATTATTTGTATACATACAAATATATACATATATAATGTGTATACATAATATATGCATGCATATACATATATTTATACATACCACATAAAACCACAAATATCTCCGCTCTCATTCCATTCTTCGCACATTCATTAACATTTTTCAATTAACTTTTTATCTCTGTTTATTCCTGACCTCCCACATTAAACAAAATTACATTTCTCTTTGTTCGGGTAAGCAAGATAATGACTGCGTTTAAATTACATTGTTCCACTATATTGTTTTTTATTTTTTTTATTTTTTTTAACCTGAATATCAATTTCATTTAATTACCGAACTACTGGAACGGTTTGATTAGAATCGGAAAGCTCTCGCGATAGCGATGGAAAGTAAAGTTTTGTTATTTGCGATTAACCTGAGAAATTAACAGAAATCATTTGAAACAAGTTAATAATGCGCCCAAGTTTCTTCGGCGCAATCGAGTTTTCTTTACAGCCGCTAAGGCGTATAATCAAGGCCACCGAAAATAGATCTATCTTTCGGTGGTCTCGGTATAATGCTGTATGAGCAGCGGTCCATGAAACTTTTAACCACTGCCCGGTGGTGGCCTGGCCTAAATCGTTGCCAGAAGCACGATTATGTCTAACTTTAACCTTGAATAAAATCAAACCACTGGAGCTAGAAGGCTGCAATTTGGTATGTTTGATGATTGGAGGGTGGATGATCAACATACCAATTTGCAGCCCTCTAGCCTCGGTAGTTTTTAAGATATGAGGACGGACTGACAGACAAAGCCGGCACTGTAGTTTTCATTTACAGAAAACTAAAAACAAAAGCAATCAGATTCCATATGAGAATGACAGTGATGAGTGTAAAGAGAGAGAGAGAGAGAGAGAGAGAGAGAGAGAGAGAGAGAGAGAGAGAGAGAGAGAGAGAGAGAGAGAGAGAGAGAGAAAGAAATACTACCTGAAGAAAATTCCACTCTAGATGGGTTGGAGGATGAGAGAGAGAGAGAGAGAGAGAGAGAGAGAGAGAGAGAGAGAGAGAGAAATAATACCTGAAGAGAATTTCATTCTAGATGGGTTGGTGGATGAGAGAGAGAGAGAGAGAGAGAGAGAGAGAGAGAGAGAGAGAGAGAGAGAGAGAGAGAGAGAGAGAAATACTACCTGAAGAGAATTTCATTCTAGATGGGTTGGTGGATGAGAGAGAGAGAGAGAGAGAGAGAGAGAGAGAGATAAATAAAACCCGAGGAATGGTTGCACTCTGGATGGATTGAAAGAGAGAGAGAGAGAGAGAGAGAGACAGAGAGAGAGAGAGAGAGAGAGAGAGAGAGAGAGAGAGAGAGAGAGAGCACCCATAAATC
>JANJGK010000044.1:1126403-1146966 GCA_039081455.1 Macrobrachium rosenbergii | reverse complement strand
GTTTTACCGAGAGGGGAAACAGGAATCGAAAAATGTTGTTAGTGTGTCAGCTTTTTGGGTTTTCCGAAAAATTTCAAGAACTGAATTGAATATATAGAATTCATCATAATTCGTCATAACAAATCTTTGCATAAAAAAAAAACTCGGTCTCAATTTCATTGCAATCTTCTATTTCCCGTGGTTCCCTTAGGTTTCAAAACAGATAAATAAATCAATAAATATAAATAAATAAAAAAAAGAGTTTTGACTGTCTTCAAATTTTTCACAGGCAGGTACTTTTGATATCTCATATTTTCACTTCAGTTCCTGATCATAAATCCATGATATCATGGATTTCAAAAATATATATGTTCTTAAATACCATTGATTTTCTTCCAATTTTTATAGGGCTTTTTTTTTAATACCATTTTTTTCCATTTCTGTTACCAAACAGGCCCATTCCATGATACTATTTTTCAAAAATAAAAATAAATATAAATAAAAAATGCGCAGAAGTTTCTTCAGCGCAATCGAGTTTTCCGTACAGAGTATAATCAAGGCTACCGAAAACAGATCTATCTTTCGGTGGTCTCGGTATAATGCTGTGTGAGCCGCGGCTCATGAATCTTCAACCACGGTCCGGTGGTGGCCTGGCCTATACCTTTGCCAGACACGATTTTGGCTAATTTTAACCTTACATAAAATAAAAACTACTAAGGCTAGAGGGCTGCAATTTGGTATGTTTGATGATTGGAGGGTGGATGATCAACATACCAATTTGCAGCCCTCTAGCCTCCTCAGTAGTTTTTAAGATCTGAGGGCGGACAGAAAAAGTACAGACAGAACAAATTGCGGACAGAAAAAAGTGCGGGCAGAAAAAGTGCGGACTGAAAAAAACGCGGACAGAAAAAAGTGCGGACAGAAAAAAGTGCGGACAGAAAAAAGTGCTGACAGAAAAAGTGCGGACAGAAAAAAGTGCGGACAGAAAAAGTGCGGGCAGAAAAAGTGCCGACAGAAAAATGTGCGGGCAGAAAAATCGAAGACGGACAAACAAAGCCGGCACAATAGTTTACTTTTACAGAAAACTAAAAGAGCTATTTATTCATTTTGTCATTCCAGTTTCTGAGAATAATTCACCACAACAAACCATCGCAAAAAAAAAATAAAAAGGCTACCCTCTATTCCCTTGCAAACTCCTAGTGTTTTCAGCGGTACTCTCTCTCAAAACTTTACGGCCTCTCCGTTCTCGGCTACATGTTTCTTCAACATTTCTTTCCCAGCCATTAAAACCGGACGTGGAGAACGAATTTCCCTCAGAATTTCCCGTGGCCAGGGAAACGCACCGACGCGAGGCTTCGATATTTCGAAAAATTGGCGAAAGCGGAAGGCTCAGGAAAAAGATTCTTCTCATTAGATGCGAGCGAGAAGCTTTCCTCTCGATCTCGACGATAATCTTTATTTATTTTCTTTTTACTACTTTATCAATTTCTTATCAGCGAGTCCACGTGTACAGGTTTAAAGGTCGGCGTTAGGTTATTCGTCAAATCTTTACCTTCGGCGCAATCGAGTTTTATGCACAGCCGCTACAGCGTATAATCAAGGCCACCGGAAATAGATTTATCTTTCGGCGGTCTCGGTATGATGCTGTATGAGCCGCGGCCTAAGAAACTTTAACCACTAACCCGTGGTGGCCTGTCCTATATCGTTGCCAGACGCACGGTTATGACTAAAAACTATTGAGGCTAGAGGGCTGCAATTTGGTATGTTTGATGATTAGAGGGTGGATGATCAACATACCAATTTGCAGCCCTCTAGCCTTAGTAGTTTTTAAGACCTGAGGGCGGACAGAAAACGTGCGGATGGACAGACAAAGTCGGCACATTAGTTTTCTTTTACAGGAAACTATAAAAGGATGAATGCACCTAGCAATCAAAATAAATTGGTTTTATAAGAACAATACTTTCTATAAACAGATTCCATAACAATGTAAAATTCCCAAAATTCTTACAAGGAGGATAAAGGCATCTAGGAATTTAAGGAATCAATCTTTTCACTAATACTTTCTGAAACGTTATTTTCAGTCTATTAATAGGATTATATATACTATTATTACGATCATTATTCACAAGATGAACCCCTATTCATATGCAACAAGCCTACAGGACCCATTGACTTAAAATTCAAGCTTAAAAAGAATATGACAGCGTTCATCTGAAAGGAATTCCAAAGATAATAGGAAATGCAAAGAGATAAGATCAGTTATTAAAAAAATAAAAGGTTAAATTAACTAATAGATAAAAATATAAATAAATTAGTCAAATACAAGTCGAAAAGCCTTAGGAATGTGGGATTATAGAATTTAGTCCAATGCCCAGCGTTGGGACCTATGAGGTCATTCAGCCCTGGAGAGGAAATTGAGAGCAGGTAGGTTTGACAGGTGTAACAGGAGGAAAACCTCAAAGCAGTTGCGCTATGAAACAAAAAATGCCTACAGTACACCGCATGGGGTGCCCTGACGGCACTGCCCGCCTACGGGGTCTGTTGAGACTAAGAGTGAGCTATGTAGTTGGTGGTTAGTTAACTGTTTTAGGATGTACCTGTGCTGAAGCAAGGTACAGAGCCATAAATTTAAATTAGTATAATAAATTTACAGTCTGGGAATATAATGCGGAAATCTCATCATCCAAAAATAAATTTCCGCATCAAACTCCGACGAACCTGATGCGCCAATAAACCTTTCAATATGGCCGCCCGTAATGGAGCAATGGTCGGGATTTGCTGTCGTTAGTATTTAACGTTAATCCCATTACGAAATCCCCCGAATCCAATATCGTCCGTTCTAATGGCGACCGCGAGTATAATCCTCGCGCATACAATTATATAGGCATTTCGGTACACCCGCGATTCCTAATGCGGGCAATGTTATTGAATTTGTCAAAGCATAACACGCTGAAGCTTATTAGCCTATAGTTCGGGTTAGGCTGTGGATGTAATGGGATTATTTCAGTGTTATTATCCCCCCCCAACCCCGCCCCCCGTGGTGATAATATCTTTATCTATTTAGCTATCGGATTGTTCATTTATATTTTTTTCTAATGAGTGATCTCTTCTCCATGTAAATTATTTCCTCTTGCCTTCTGTGTGTGCATATATATATGTATGTATATATATATATATATATATATATATATATATATATATATATATATATATATATATATATATATATATATATAGATAGAGAGAGAGAGAGAGAGAGAGAGAGAGAGAGAATATTTATAAGATTATGACTGACGTAAGAACTGCACGAACATCCTAATCCCGAAGAGACCACTACTAGTGACCTCATCAAATCATCAGCACTTCGTCAAGTGTTTATCAAACACTTTATATCGGCTACGTTTATCACCCCCACCCCCCCTCCCCCCAGCCAGTCTCAGAGAGACCAACGGTTGAATTATGCAAATCTTGCATCGCGAAATACCATTAAACAGTCAGATGGGGCTTTTAGGGCAAATGAGTTTAATCTCACACTAGGAATCGAGAATTGACTCGGCCTGATGAGCTTTCTATTATCGATGCACATTTCTTATTATTGACTTCTGTCTATAACTGACGTAAATGAAGGCTGTTTTCTCACCTGAGGGTGAGTCAAATTTTTCATAAGGGTCATTTATTTAGTTATTCAAAAGGTAATGATTGTTGCAGGTAGGTAAAAGGTACTATATTGGTTTGTTGGCCGCCCTATCTGAGAAATATGTATATATGTATGCAATATTTATATAAATGATTTATTGGCGCTTTCAGTGAAATATAAGGTGTATGTATATGTATATGTATATGTATATGTATATACATATATATTATACATTATATGTATATATATACATATATATTATATAATATATATATAAATATATATATATACATATATATATTATATATATACATACAGTATATTTTATATATACATATATATATATATGTATATAATATGTATACATATACTATATATATGTATATGTATAAATACTTATTTATATATATATATATATATATATATATATATATATATATATATATATATATATATATATGAACTTTGACCTCTTGGTATGACCGTGTTCTTGAGGTTGGCTTTCCGCTGTACAGTGAACTAATTCTGCTTATCTTGCACCTCATAAGAGAATTATCTCACACGCTCCAAATCCCAGGACTAATTTCTGTTATGAATTGTCTATTTCATGTTGTTCACTAGTTATTTCTACTTGACCTTTGACCTCTTAAGCATAACACTGACCTGGGACTTGACCTATGTCTGTAAACAGGCATCGATGATGGATTATTTATGCCTAAAATAATTTTTTTAAATTGAGAAATTTTATAGGAGAATTTTCAGGAGAGGAGGAGAATGAGGCTAGATATATATATATATATATATATATATATATATATATATATATATATATATATATATATATATATATATTGTATATATATATATATATATATATATATATATATATATATATATTGTATATATATATATATATATATATATATATATATATATATATATATATATATATATATATATATATATATGTATATATATATATATGTATATATATATGTATATATACATATATATATTTACATATATATGTATGTATATATATATATATATATATATATATATATATATATATATATATATATATATATATATATATATATAGCAGAGTTCTAAGTTGCTGTCAAATATTGTTCGCAATTATTAACATCTAAGGTTTTCGACTCCAAACCCTTGGAACTAACTCTACCTAATTTTTTATATCATTATAATCATTAACATTAATATTCGACACCTCCTGTCACAGGGAATTTTGAGATGAGCAGAACATCTAGAATTCCATCTCATCACTGGTGAGTAACCAAATCTAAATAGTTCATCTTCTCCTTACGGAATCTTTTTATTGTTTTGAAAAATATCAGGATACCCTTTAGTTTATTCATTTTGTCACTGCCTACACAGTATAAGCTCAAATCACAGCTGACATCTAATCATTTCTCCGAGGGCTGATAGGTCCTTTTAAGCCTTTTGTTTCCGTAATGCCAGAAAATAATTCAGCGCACAAAATTATCCACTTCACTCTGCAGCGACTCGGGTCTCGTAAAGTTATGATTACCGTTCAGCAGGTAAGGTTCGATCCCAGGTGAACTGGTCATCATCCTGCCATCAATGCTAGAGTTCCGTAATTGACTGCTTGAATAAGTGAGCTTTTGACAGATGCTGACGAGGGCAAGTGAGAATTTGTAATACGAGGAATACGCGAGTGATGGTCATTTGTTTTACGGGGGCGTTCATTTAAAAATAAAAAAAAAGGAAAAGTATATTAAAATCGATGTTCGCCCTGTTTTCCTGGGCATTCATTTTAAAAAGTTGTAATAAATATCCATTTATTCATTAGTTTCTATTTTTAGTTTTCTGTAAAAGAAAACTATTGTGCCGGCTTTGTCTGTCCGTCCGCGTTTTATTCTGTCCGCACTTTTTTTTGTCAGCACTTTTTTCTGTCCACACTTTTTTCTATCCGCACTTTTTTCCTGTCCGCCCTCAGATCGTAAAAATTACTGAGGCTAGAGGGCTGCAAATTGGTATATTAATCATCCACCTTCCAATCACCAAACATACCAAATTGCAGCCCTCTAGCCTCAATAGTTTTTATCTTATTTAAGGTTAAAGTTAGCCATAATCGTGCTTCTGGCAACGATATGGGATAGGCCACCACCGGGCCGTTGTTAAAGTTTCGTGGGCCGCGGCTCCTACAGCATTATACCTAGACCACCGAAAGATAGATCTATTTTCGGTGGCCTTGATTATACGCTGTAGCGGTTGTACAGAAAACTCGATTGCGCCGAAGAAACTTCGACTCATTTTTTACTTCTATTTCTAATATTTTATCTCAAATGAACACCATATTCTTAGGAAGCTTGAATTTCAAGTCAGTGGCCCCTGTGGTGGGCTTGTTCCATCGCAAAGAACTAGCTTGAGGCAGGAATCGAAACGTAGAATAAAAATTAAATAAAAAAAACAAGAATATCTTTCCATGTCCTTCGGAAATTTAATTATACCTTCTAGCCCCTGACGAGAAGATGGTATGAGATATAGAGAAGACTCTTTATAAGCTGGATGCCGTTGAAACAGCAGGTGTTTCGGTAATAATAATAATAATAATAATAATAATAATAATAATAATAATAATAATAATAATAATAATAATAATAATAATAATAATAATAGTACTGCTACTAATAATAATAATAGTAATAATAATAATGAAAATTGTAATAATAATAATAATGATAATAATAATGCTATTGCTACTACTAATCATAATAATAACAATAATATTAATAGTAATAATAATAATGATGATGATAATAATAATCATACTAATATTAATAAAAATAGTGATAATAATAATAATAGTAATGATCATACGAATAATAAACATATAACTACTACTATTGCTATTATTATTATTATATATTAATAATAATAATAATAATAATAATAATAATAATAATAATAATAATAATAATAATATAAATGCTGTATATCAGGTCCACAATAATATTCAGTGGTGATTTATGTTGAGTTTATAATAATAATAATAATAATAATAATAATAATAATAATAATAATAATAATAATAATAATAAAACATGACTGACCAGAAAACATGACTGATACGAGTGAGTTAATAATGATACCGATATTATTAAAAATAATAATGATGACAAAAAATGAGTCCTTCTCCCTAATTAGCTTTTGATTATTCAATTACTTTTCCGTAACACTTTTCTGCTTTTGCTTGGAATCGCCAGTAATAACATTAGCGCTCGTATTTTGCTTTTATTGCTCTTTGTTATCGTGGCTGGAATTGGAATTAGAGGGAGAGACCAAAAATTAAACAAAATAAAAGGAACTGTCTTTCTTTTTTTCTTGTTCAGTGAATGTGGGGTTCCTGAAGTCCAATTTGGATAAGTTTAAGAGTGCCTTCCTTGCTTGCTCCCTAAACCCAATCACGGAAACATGCATAAAAACTGATGAGAGAGAGAGAGAGAGAGAAGAGAGAGAGAGAGAGAGAGAGAGAGAGAGAGAGAGAATGAATCCGGTCTCTCTTGAATACTATCCTTTTTACTAATGAATTCAAAATATAAAAATGTTTAAAAATAAGCTCATCATAATACTTAGTCTCAAATAGCTGTAATGTCATATTCCACTGAAATACCATTTCACTTATCCAAAGCTATTTTTTCTCCCCATAGTAATAAAACATTTACACACAAACACACACATATACACACACACAAACACATTTAACAGGAGTTTATTATGCAGCAACGCTAATAAAGTTCTAGCACTGATACTAGTTGCATTATAGTTCTTTGCTAATTTATCTTTTATTTCCTAATAACTGAACTATTCTTTCTGCATTTCCTATTATCTTCTGTGACTTCTTTCAAATGAATACCATATTCTTGGAAGGCTTGATTTTCAAGTCAATGGCCCCTCTGGGCTTGTTCCATATGAAAAGGGTTTACCTTCTTAATAATAATAATAATAATAATAATAATAATAATAATAATAATAATAATAATAATAATAATAATAATAATAATAATAATAATAATAATGAAGAAATCGACAATGGTGTGGTGAATAATAATAATAATAATAATAATAATAATAATAATAATAATGGAATGCAATATGTGATTTAGGCATAAAACCAAGCACTGGGACCCACAAGATCAAATAATAATAATAATAATAACAATAATTGAATGAAATAAGTATTTCAGGCATAAAACCAAGCACTGGGACCCACAGGGTCAAATTATAATGTAATAATAATAATGTCATATTTTGCGGAGTGCACGTCAGTCCCTATCATCAACCTCTATCACTGCAACTCAAAAATGTAGCAAATAGTTCAGCTAAATCATTGCAAAGAAACACTGGATTGAATCACTGACCTTCCTTGATTACAGGCAGCGTGAGAGCCGGAACTAACCTTAGATAGTGAGGAGATAAAGAAAAAAAAGTCAATAAGTATATCAGTTTATTTTATTTAATACATATTTTTTATATTCACAGAACAAAAGATAAGTTAGAATTATATTTGTTTACTATATCTAATCTGAAAAGCTCAAGTCATTAAGTATATCAGTTTATTCAATATATATTTTGACTAATAGAACAAAAGGTAAGGAAGAATTATATTAGTTTATTAGTTTTTACTTTTAAAAAGTCTCTAAATTTTCACAATTCAGTGTACCAGTTTCCATTGACAATAAAAAAGATAAAAAGCTTCTGATTAAAATTAAATCTTTTTAATTGCATTAACATGCTTTCTTTAATAATCATCTCTAAAACAATTAAATGACGCATCAGGTGAAACTGGTTTCAACTGTAATTTATTTTTAAATAAATTCCAAAGTCAGGAGCTTACAACTTCCCCAAGGGTAATCACTCACTTATGGAAAGGAGCCTGCCTCTATATCTAAGGGAATTGATTTTTGCCTAGGTAATATATATTCATATCTAAGACAATTTATTTTTTTCAAGGTAGCATACTTCTTTATCTAAGGGAAGTTATTTTTTCCAATGTAGCATATTTCTTTATCCAAGGGGATTTATTGTTTTCCAAGGTAGTATACCTCTTCATCTCAGGGGATTTATTTTTTCAAAGAAATATACTTCTATATCTAAGTAAATTTATTTTTTACCTCTTTATCCAAAGAAATTTATTCTTTTCAAAGAGTTACTTCTTTATTTAAGGCAATGTATTCCATTCAAAGAGTTTACTTCATTTTAAATTATTTAAAGGAGTTTACTTCTTTATCCAAGGGAATGGATTCTTTATCCATAGGAATTTGCTCGTTTAAACGAATCACTTCTTTATCCACGGGAATTTATTCTGCTCCAAGAGTTTACTTCTTTATTTAAAGGAGTTTGCTTTTTTTTTTTACTCCTCTATCCAAGGGAATTGTATTTTTTATCCAAAGAGATTTACTCTTTGCAACAGTTACTTATGTATCTAGGGGAATCCATTTTTTTCCATGGAAATTTATTCTTTTCAATGTTACTTCTTAATCCAAAGGCATTTATCCCATTCAAAGTTTACTTCTGCATTCAAGGGTATTCACTCCTTCACCCGAAAGAGATTATTACCTCCTTTTCCAAGATGGCACAGAAATGTCAGAGGGGCTCAGCTGCCTCTCTCCTTCCAGCATGAAAATATTGAGGGAACGGTAGAGTAAGTAGGTTCCCAGACTCCTCTGCTCCCCCAGTTTCCAAGTACTTGCCACTCCGTAAAAGGTCCCTCTGATGTCATTGCAAATGTTCTGTAGCCCTGGGAAGAGAAAGTTACTTCTTAAAGGAAAAAGAATATAGAATTTAGGCCCAAGGCCAAGTATTGGGACCTATGATCAGCTCAATCAGAACTGAAAGGGAAACTGAGAGTAGAAAGGTTTTCCAAGGTGTAACAGGAGGAAAACCTTGCAGTTGCACTATGAAGCTATTGTTAGGAGAAGGTCTGAGGAAAGTAAGATGTAAGAAAGGGAATATGAACGGAAGTACAGTCAGAGGAATGAAAGGGGTTGCAGCTAGGGGCCTAAGGAACCCTGCAAAGAACCTTACGTAATGCCTACAGTACACCATGTGAGGTGCAATGAAGGCACTACCCCCTTTAGGAGACTTCAAGGGCTATGTCAAGAACTTGATAAGCTTACAGTACCTCAAGAGCTTGAAAAATGAGGTAGCAACTCTCTAAATGTTAGGTCTAGTACCACTGATAAATTATCATTAAAGGAAGATGGGATTCAGATCTATTCTGATTACAGACTATTGTTGCTTTGAAGAAATATTCTAAGCCAAAGAGTTA
Organism: Macrobrachium rosenbergii; assembly: GCA_039081455.1. Taxonomy (NCBI): domain Eukaryota; kingdom Metazoa; phylum Arthropoda; class Malacostraca; order Decapoda; family Palaemonidae; genus Macrobrachium; species Macrobrachium rosenbergii. Next base: position 1,137,034 of record JANJGK010000044.1, on the reverse strand, counting down.
TTTTCCCTACATTTTCCCAACGGGTGTGGAAATCAATGCCACTATTATCAAGCAGCTTCATCAAAAAAAAATATTCGAGGAATAACATAGTCTCAAGAGTGTCGACCACCTGAAAATCTACATAAAATCCATACCTAGATTGATTGATTGATTTATGGCTACTAAAACTGGCGTCTCAATCCATACCTAGAGCTGATATCATGGCTGCTTCTCTCGTCCAGGCCTCAACTGGAATCGTGTTCTGGAAGACGTGGAGAGACACCACACCTAAGCCTTCTGACCAAATATCTTGGATTCTTTTAACCTTTTTGCTTTTCTGAAATGAAAAAATTAGTCAATTTATCTACACTATATAGCAAATGACACACTTTGAAAGAGCAGATTATCCTAAGTTACTTGTTAGTCTCCCCTTTATTGAACGGAATTGAATATAAAATTTAGGCCAAAAGACCAATTATTAGGGCCTATGAGGTCATTCAGAGCTGAAAATGATGAAACAGTTGTTAGGAATGGGTGGAAAGTAAGATGGAAGGAAGAGATTATGAACGGAGGTACAGTAAAAGGAATGAAAGAGGCTGTAGCTAGGAATGGAATGGAATATAAAATTTAGGCCAGACCAAGCGTTAGGGACTATGAGGTTATTCAGCTCTGAAAAGGAAAGAGCAAAAAGGTTTGAAAGGTGTAACAGGAGGAAAACCTCGCAGCTGCTCTATACGAAAAATGTCAGAAGAGGGTTGAGGAAAGTAAGATGGAAGAAAGAGAATATGAACGGAGGTACAGTCAAAGGAATGAAAGGGGCTCCAGCTAGAGGCCGAAGGAACGCTGCGAAGAACCATAAGTAATACCTACAGGTGCACTGACGACACTACCTCCCCAAGGGGTATATAAAAAGGAGTATTGCAAAATCTGAGGTGATTTAATAATTCCCAAATGGAAAATATGAAGATTAATAGAGTTCTATAGAAAATTTAAATAGACAACGATTGATGAAATACTGAGGATAAAAATGTGTAATACATATTATTCCAGCAATTTAAATTCCTATGTATTTCAAACTCCTTTACCTTCCCTTCCTTTTTATTGGATTTAAAAGCCTCGTACAGATGATGATAAGGTCTACACCTGGTTCCTTTGCCAATGTAAAAGATGGACGAGATGAAACACTTGAACCTCTCTTCCTCTCCCATCAGAGCTCCCCTGGAAAATGAGAAAGATAGACTGCATGACATGACTAAGTTGTATTTTAACAGCTAACTTTTTCTATCAAAGCTGATCCCTGATCATCTTTCCTTGCTGAGAGCGACCAGATTTTCTGAACAGCAGCACCAGTGTGCAGCAAATGCGCCTCGCTGTCGAACTTCTCCAAAGTTCCAGAGGTCCTTTATTCCTCACATTGGACTGAGCAGTAGTCTCCCCCGAGGATGTCGTGCAATTAGAACTTCAAAAGCTCAAGCGAGGATGCACACCATTACTATCCCACAATAATTCTACTTGTACTTCTAATTTCATGGTCCCATCAACCACAGTGTCTTTGACGAGCGTCTAAAAAACGCAAAACATTTCAGAAAGCTCCTCAGTCGAGATTAGGATAGTTACCCCACTAACTTAGGCGTTTACTTAAAAATCTGATTTAGCATCTGGGACGCATATTCCTGAGATGTATGCTATTATTACATCAGCCCTGGTTTTTTTTTTTTTGCCACGGCCTTAGGTTAGGTTAGGTTAGGTTGGGTTGGGTTAGGTTAGGTTAGTACCCCCATAATAATTTGGGGGTGGGAAACATAATGAGATTATTTTCAAGAAAATTATATGGTTAGTTTTTAAGATATGGCATCCAGCTTTTTTCAGGGAAAGGTCCCGGTACTGGGTCACACTCTGGGAAAATGTATCCGGGACTCACCTGACAGGAAGGTTCTGTGTCATTCTCGGATCTAAGAGCAGATAGTTGAAGCAGGTTTTGTTTGTCCCGTCTCTCCAGTGACGACAAGGGTCTATTTGCCTGAAGGGCGAAGACATTGCCTGCTCTAAGTAATTGCTTGTGGCCAGGCTTAAAGATGAAGGGGCTTCCAAAGCCTTCTTGAGCTCGTGAGAATACACAGGAACTCCTGGAAGAATTGAAAACGTGATCAGCAAAAGCCATGGACTGGAATATAATATTCAGGCCAAAGCCTAAACATCTATGACATATGATGAGGTCATTCGTCTCTGAAAGGAAAATTGAGATAAAAAAGATTATATTAAAGGTGTAACAGGGGGGAAAACCTTTTGCAACTGCACTATGACACAATTGTTAGGGGAGGGTGGAAAGTAAGATGGAAGAAAAAGACTATGAGAAGTACAATAAAAGAATAAAAGTGGTAGCAGCGTAGGGTCGAAGAGATGCTTCCAGGAACCTTAATTAACTGTTTTGAATCTGACAGATGTTTAAAGGTCTAAAGGTCACTTAATATCTCAAAAGGTCGAACATAAACACACATAATCAACACTTAAGCCCCACCCTACCCACACTGGGACCTGGGAGAATCGGGCAATGGCCACTGATGACTCGGTAAGTAGATTTTTATTCTCATGTGTTTAAAGCTGAGCATTGCTGTTAGGTACATACGTTCATCAGTGTTTTTCTTCTCTTTGAACTAGAACCAATATCCAGAGGATAAACACCTTTCAGGCAGTACTAAACTAAGAAACATATTATACCTTTATCTCGATCCTGAGTGATTAGACCTGGATTCTTACGCAGCCTCATCAGATGCCGCTGATACAGGCGCTCTGTGTTGGGGAGAATTGGCCCAGGGGCATAACCGATTTCCTTCAGAGATTTCACCAGACGTTCTCCTCTCAGATTTTTGATACTGTCTGTCAAGGTACCCAAGGTGGAACTTATGTCTGAAATATATAGGTAAACAAACTTTATATAATATCACATGAATATTTGTCAGCACAATGCACTTTACATTAATTCTGACTGCATTATATGCATGACAATTGTACAATACAATGGTAGACTAAATACAGGTATCATGACATTCTAAATTCAATAAAAATATGGAGATTTAGCTCAAAAGATTATTAGTTTGTTGATAATTTATCCTATGCTTAGAATCTTAAAAAACTGTTAGAACAGTTCTACTCAAGGTTAATCCAGTGTGTGGTTATGCTACGCTTATACTCTTACAGGCTTTTATTGGCTGTTTCCAGCTCCACTGAGAATACTGTATAAAATGCATTGGAGCGAATCATAACTTATTTTGAAGGAATTAAATCATTATAAGTAAACAATACCTGCTTTCCCAACTTCTGGTTTGACTTCATTGTGCTTTTGCTGACCCTGTTTAGAAGTAAGGCGTACGCCTGAAGAAATGGTACTGTTGGTTGTTCTGAAGCTGTAAAAAAGAAATATTCAGTTCCTGATACATCACGGGTCATACAAGTTCCTGAATCAGATTCATGAAATCATCAGCAGTATGTGAATAGTGTGGATGAATCAAGAATAAATTCTAAGCAGTGCAAAGGAACTTTCAAATGACGCCTGTGAATTTGGGAGTTTCACTACTTGAATTCGTCAGCTTTTTAGAATAAATAAAACTATAAATAAAGGAACTACTGTACTGGCCTACCTATCAGATGACTCTGATACAGGGCACCTCCTTTCTATAAAGGATACACCCTCTTCTAAATCCTCATACAGATACTCTTTCATCACACCAACGAAGCTCTTGACTGTGCTCCCCATAGACTCACACAATCGTCCCGAGCCGTAGCCGCCAACAGAAGCATTCCCCTTTTGAACTGAGCGTTCTGCCATCTTGCAGTGTTCACCTATGTAAGAATCACCTATGTAAGAATTGCCATAGTGGCCATTTGATGCTACTGCTCCAGCCTTAGCCTCAAATTCTCTTTTGATATCCTGATGTGACCCTTGGCATGAAACCTCAGCGTCGTAGTCAACGTCCGTAAGCTTTCTGTAAGTACCCTCGCTCTTCGCTTTCCTTGGCGCCTTCAGTAACTGCAGGGAAGTACAGAATTCTGGCTTCGTCGTGTTCAAAGGAGCTGTTGTGTCAAAGTCAGCGGCAAATGAAGGAAGAGAGTACTGGGTATCGGACATCATTTCAGACTGCGACTCGTACAAGAAGACTGAGGACTGATCGAAACTTATATATGCCGATTTCTCGTGCTGTACCCCAGTATAGTCTCTAGTATAGTTATCATTTATGTCTCTCTTCAGGAAAGAATTCTGATAAGCATTGCCCAAGGGCTTCTGCACAGCACTTTTCTTATCTTTCTGTATAGCATAGCTCTCATCAAAGTTGAATTCCTTTGTCGACTCAAACACAGAGTCACTATATCCACTACAGTCTTCAGGTTTCGCTGAATCATTGGCGGCAAACAAACTTTTTCTGAGATAAGTTTGTAATGCCGCCATGTCTGATTCATTATCACTATCGGTATTACTTTCCAACCTTCGTTTCAGAAGCTCAAAATACTTGCCTCTGAAGTCTATATCTACATTAGAAAGTTTTAAACTGCTTTCATCAGCTTCTAGGCAGAATGAGTTCAAGAGTCTGCTCATAGACAGTAGTGAAAAGTCTGAGCAACTTTCTTGAAGCTTTTCATTGTCACAGGTCGCCTTCTTCCATTTTGACGAATTCGATTTTTCGCTGCATTTCTGTGGGAGGAGAAATTAGGGCTCATAGAATAAAACAAAAAAAATGATTAAGTAGAACTATAGCATAGAAAGTACACGGAATATAATACAATATAAGAGAATTTGACAATCATTTGATTACATGGATAAACCTGTTCCTACAATCCCAAATTGAAAAACTTCATGTCTGATAGCTGGTTTATAAGAACATTGTAAAACACCAAGAACCTTGAGTGTATGGAACGGTTTCCTTTTAGGTATACTGAATTGGAATGGAATGAAATATAAAATTTAAGCCAAAGGCCAATTGCTGGGACTATGATGAGGTCATTCAGCGCTGAAAGGGAAACTTAGAGTAAAAAGGTTTGGGAGGTATAACATGAGGAAAATTTTTTTGCAGTTTCTCTATGAAACAATTGTTAGAAAAGGGCTGAAGAAAGTAAGACGGAAGAAAGAGAATATGAACGTAGGTACAGGTAAAGGAATGAAAGGGGTTGCAGCTAGGGTCCGAAGGGACTCTGCAAAGAAGGCAGTAATGCTGAAGTGTACTGCCCGAGGTGCCCTGACGACACTAACTAAGGGACAAGAAACAAAATCAGGAGCTGAATTACCTCACTAACCAAATCAGGAGAACAAGTTTCCTCTAGTGTAGTTGACACTTCATCATTAGAGTCGCAAAGAATTTCCACAGCTTCTTCCTTCACTGAAAGTAAATGAGGGAACTACATCATATTTATATAATCGACAGGCTGATAAACCTTCAGTCATGCCCATTGTATTAATTCTCAAAGCATGATTGTTACAGTCACTCAACAAACTTCAGTATATCAAAATTTATTCATGTTTTTCTTAGGGAAATTTTATAAAAATCATTTACAGGGTGGAGCTGAATTCTGAGCCTAGGTATATTCCGCATGTTCTGTTATTACCATAGTGGGATGAACCTTGTTGTGTCGGGTTGGGGTGGGGGGGGGCCTTATGGCAAGACCGTCAACATAGTTCTGAGGGTAAAGGGCAGAATCTAACCCAGTTTCTTAAGTTCAGTACAGCTCAAGGTACATCAGAAAAATGCATTTAAGCATTAAGTTTTACACCTATTTCTCTCAGTTCTTAAAAAGCACTGAAATACCCCTGACATTTAAGAACAGGCATTCATTTAAACAGATATAGACCACCAATAAACAGCTAATAAAGTCAAAATGTTTGGCCAGAATTATGTCTTCGCTGGATACTCCTAACAGCGTACGAAACCATCGGTTTAATAATTCTGGATTGCTTAAGAAACTGCCAGATAGATGATTGGTTACGTCACGTGACTAGGGAAGTTCACAGAGACCCCAACTAAAAAGAATGGTAAAAGTTCCGACAGTAAAAATGCAAAGAAATGTTATCTCAAGTTATGCATCAGTGGTAAAAACTGGCTCTAGGGCCTTCCTCCTCCTGTTTTCAGGACTCTCAGGTTTTCAGTAATTTTACCCAAGTTTTACTCAAGTGGCTTTGCCAGAATTTAGCACATAAGACCACTTTCTGCATTATAAACCAACAAGTAAAAATTGGCTCTAATACCTCCCTTCTTCTGTTTTCAGGACTCTCAGGTTTTCAGTAATTTAAGTCAAGTTTTACCTAGTGACTGTGACAAAATTTAACACAAGACCGCTTCCTGCATCACAAACCAACAAGTAAAAATTGGCTCTAATACTTCCCTTCTTCTGTTTTCAGCAATGTTACTCAAGTTTTACTGAGTGACTGCGCCAAAATTTAACACAAGACCACTTCCTGCATCACAAACCAACAAGTAAAATATAGAAGTATCCAAATCAAAAACTAAACACCAAAAATAGATAACTTACACAACGAGACCACAACTTTGGAGGCGCGATTTCCTGGCACCTCGTAGTTCTCAGCATCAAGAACCCAGTTAAGAAGATCCACAGCCTCTGTCTGGCCATTTTTATGAGCCAGATCAATAGGGGTTCGTCCCCTGAGATCCCCTAGCAAGGGGTCTCCCCCATTGATCAACAGCAAATCCAGAACCTGACAGAATCCTCTGGAAGCTGCCGAATGAACACTGCTTTCTCCAGCCTTGTTCCTGTTGACAGATCAGATCAGATATTATCATTATTATTATTATTATTATTATTATTATTATTATTATTATTATTATTATTATTATTATTATTATTATTATTATTCAGAAGGTGAACCCTATTCATATGGGACAAGGCCACCACAGGGGTCATTAACTTGAAAGTCAAGCTTCCAAAGAATATGGGGTTCATTTGAAAGAAGTAACAGAAGGAATTAGGAAATACAGGAAGAAGAGATCAGTTTTTAGAAAAAAAATGGAAAATTAAATTAAAATGAAATGAAAATTCAGTTAAAATGAAATAACACCTCTTTGAAGGCAAGATTATATCTAGATGTATGCCTACTTTTCCTGGGTAAAGACTGTGATCTTGCTGATGTTGTTGATATATATATATATATATATATATATATATATATATATATATATATATATATATATATATATATATATATATATATATATATATATATATAATCATCTTACTGATGAATATATACATATACAAAAGAACTTGTTGATAAGTTTATTCATTTACAAAACATCCTATTGATGAATATATACATATAAAAAACATCTCATTGGTGAATATATACATATACAGCACACATCTTATTGGTGGATATATACAGATGCAAAACACCTTACTGGGAGATGAAGTATAAGGCTCCAATTGAGGAACTGGGAGAAAATCAAACAGGTGCATTAAGTAGTAACAGTCAGAGGTGTTGGACAGCAAGGCAGAAGAAAAGAAGCGGGAATGAAGGTAGAACAAAATGCTAAAAAGTGGTTGCTATTAGGGGTTGAAGGAACTCTGCAAACACCTTTAATAATGCCTACAGTGCACCCCACGAGCTTCATTGTAGGCACTATTCCCCTGCAGGGTTGAGGAGCAGTGGAAATCACAGCCATCTGAACATAAGTTTTATAAAAATTGAATAATTTGTAGAATTTACACCAAAAATTTTCAAAATGAGCACACAGCCATTTCAAGGCCATTCTCACTCTTCTATTATTTTTTGAAAATGGTTCCTTATTTCAACCAGCCACTCATTGACAAATAATAATGACTTTTTTATTTATATATTGTGAATAATAACACCTAGAAACTCCTCCGGACAAGCATTAGTGAAAAAAAAGGCATAAAACATTCAACAATAACACTCACTGAATATTTGGGTTGGCGCCGTGAGCCAAGAGCACCTGGCAGACACTGAAGCAATCATCTTCAGGTAACACTGAGGACAAATTCAAGGCCGTGTAACCGTCTTCGGAGAGGAAGGAATCCACGTCCACGCCATTTAGAAGAACAGCTTTTAATTTCCTGTGGAAAATAATGATGGTTTTATTACTGGGAATGAAAATGTTTGGGTTAGTGAATTACTTAAATACGTTTTGTTCATTCATGACCAATACCTTACATTGCAGGAGCAATAACTTACACTGCACGAGCAGTAACTTACATTACACGAGCAATAACTTACACTGCACGAGCAGTAACTTACATTACACGAACAGTAACTTACACTGCACGAGCAATAACTTACATTACATGAGCAATAACTTACAATACACGAGCAATAACTTACATTGCACGAGAAGTAACTTACATTGCACGAGCAATAACTTACATTGCACGAGCAATAACTTACACTACACGAGCAATAACTTACACTCCACGAGCAATAACTTACATTGCACGAGCAATATCTTACACTGCACGAGCAATAACTTACACTACACGAGCAATAACTTACATTGCACGAGCAATAACTTACACAGCACAAGTAACAACCTGCTAAGGATGAGACTATCTCACGAGGATTAAGAAAACCTGCTGAGAATGAGAATACCTTGTAAGGATGAGAGTACCTGGTAAAGACGAGAACGCCTAGTAAGGATGAGAATATCTTGTAAGGATGAAAACTTGTAAGGATGAGAATACCTGCTAAGACTGAAAATACCTTCTAAGGATGAGAATACCTGGTAAATGTATTTGAAAAATACCACCCCTCGGAATATAATGGACTCCTGTATTGCATTGATAGCCCACACTGAACCAGCTCTCTCTCTCTCTCTCTCTCTCTCTCTCTCTCTCTCTCTCTCTCTCTCTCTCTCAAGGTCAACTGTCCTATCAGCTTACAAGTTAACCTTCGTAATTCGAGAAACAAAAATAAAATAAAATGAAGTAAAGATGATGGACGGGAACAAGTATCAGTTTTTTTTTTTTTTTTCAAGAGCTAAACTAGCTTTACGAAGCGAGGGACTTTTCATAATTCATCGTATTCTGAATAAATTGTTGTTTCTCTTTCGATAATAGTTATAAATAAATAAACTATTCTATTATTATTATTATTATTATTATTATTATTATTATTATTATTATTATTATTATTATTATTATTATTATTATTATTATTATTCAGATGACGAACACTTTTCATATGGAACAAGCCTACAGGGGCCATTGACTTAAAATTCATACTTCCAATGAATTAGGTGTTTGCTTGAAAGAAGTTACAGAAGGTGATAGAGAATACAGAAAGAAAGGCCCAATAGTTAGAAGAGATAAATTAATTAATAAATAAAGAAATAAGTAAAATGTTAGTAAATTATAAAAAGTAAAAGTAGACCTGTTGTAGAAACTAATTTCGTTAAGGTTATCATGAAAACAAATTTTCTACGGTCGTCGTTGATTGAATGGTTTGTGAAATTTAGGCTGTCAAGCCAAGCACTATGGTACTTCTGGTCATTCAGCGCTTGCTTAAGAAAGTGGAAAGGGCTTGGAGTGGTTGAACAGCAATATATATAAACACCCAGAAAATAAAAGCAATAAGGTACACGGATTTTAAAGTGGAACTGGGAGAATAGACCACAGTTAAACTTAGAAGTAACAGTTAAGAGAGGTTGGACAGCAAAATTTAAGTAAAAGGCTAAAAAGTGGGTGCAGCCCTTTAAGCAATGCCTACAATGTTCCACGTGAGGTGCTCTGACGGCACTATCCACATACGGGGGCAACGGAATAAGGTAAACTGTCATTTCAAGCTTTACACAGAAGGCTGGGTCTCCTTGACTCCAACACGATACAGTAACACTTTTCCCACAAACGCTAAATGATCAAGATTAAACATCTGTTCATATTTCTTGAATTCCCAAAATACAGGATTTTCCGGTACCCCTAGAGGTCTCTCCTGTCATTTGCTTGTATCTAAAATGTGAAATAGTTCAATTTAACATTTTAATTTCGCCTGACAACGATTGCAGCAGTTGCAAAGTTAGGAGAAACACAATGCAAGACAGGTCAAGATTCTATAGCTTTCTAATTCCCAATATTATTTCACTGACGTTCTGTAGTACCTCACGGAGGTCTTTAGGTGCCTCAGGGAGGTGTTTAGGTACCTCATGGAGGTCTTTAGGTACCTTAGGGAAATCTTTAGGTACCTTACGGGGGTCTTTAGGTACCTCAGGGAAGTCATTAGGTACCTCAGGGAGGTCTTTAGGGACCTCATGGAAGTCTTTAGGTACCACAGGGAGGTCTTTAGTGACATAGTCAGTAGATGACATCTCCTTGGATAGGTCGGTGGTAACATGACGGACTGATATAACGTGTGTTTGGGATATCTCATATGTTCAGGCCACTTCATGATCTAATGAGTTAGGCACGTGTTGAATCATATATCGATTTCTCAGATGTCTAAATTGGCGCAAATTTTCACACCTTACAAATTTCCCTAACAGGTCAAAGATGAAATTACAAGAATATAGCAGATTTTTAGAATTTAAAAACTGCCATAGGTTTTGTGAGATATAAAGTCTACAGCAGCCTTTCAGATTTTAAAAATGTCAGGGGTTTTTTGATGAATATCAGTGTGTTTAATATATAACGGTTTGATTTATCAT
>JANJGK010000044.1:1051403-1121403 GCA_039081455.1 Macrobrachium rosenbergii | reverse complement strand
TATGTTTGATGACTGGAGGGTGGATGATCAACATACAAATTTGTTTTTAAGATCTGAGGGCGGACAGAAAAAGTGCGGACGGACAGACAAAGCCGGCGCAATAGTTTTCTTTTACAGAAAACTAATAAAAACACACAATCATGAAACTTTAAAGCCTTTATCATTCACTGCCAAAATCAATTATAGAAATGTTTGTGAGGAGAGACAATAAATGGATTTTCCGTATCACAAACGTTAAAGAATTCATCTTTCAAATCTAACGCCTGTGAGGTCAAATTTGTTCTGCCTTTGTTCATTCCAAAGAAAGTTTTTTTCTCATTGGTGATGGAATTTCAGCTCTCTCTCTCTCTCTCCTCCTCTCTCTCTCTCTCTCTCTCTCTCTCTCTCTCTCTCTCTCTCTCTCTCTCTCTGAAAGAAATGTTAAAACATTGGGCGGAAAACTTAAAAATTTCCTCGTTGTTCAATTTGAATAATAATAATAATAATAATAATAATAATAATAATAATAATAATAATAATAATAATGACTAAAGAACGAAGTAAATAATCTCCAATGGCTCTCTCAAGCTCCTTCAAAATGAAAGAAATCCTCTTTCAAATCATCTCATGCACTGTCACTTTTAGCCCGTTCATTGAGGTCCGCCTAACAACCTCGTGGGTAAGCGTTCTATTTTGGCCGACGACGCTCAGCAACCGGATACCGCATTGCCAAGTTGCATACCCGTTTGATGCAACGAGTATATCATGAACCGAACGCGTTTGCCGAGTCTACGCGATACAGCGGTGCTGGAATTCATTCCCTGGGTAGTGGGTATTATCTAGACTATGCCCAAGGCAACCTCAGTTTCAGGTTTGTGGGTATTTTTATGTTAGTGACAAAGCACTTAGAGACGACTGCCCCAGAGGGTCATAAACTTGCTGAGCAAGCTAGGCAGGTTTCCACGGACCGTCGTGCTTCCCTTGTCTGAGAAAAATAGACAGAAAATGTCACAAGAAATAACAGGCAAATAAAAGGCATTATTATTATTATTATTATTATTATTATTATTATTATTATTATTATTATTATTATTATTATTAATGTCTGTGCTTCCCTTATCTGAGAAAAACAGGGAGAAAATATAAGAAATAGTAAAACAATAGAAGGCATTATTATTATTATTATTATTATTATTATTATTATTATTATTATTATTATTATTATTATTATTATTATTATTATTATTATAAGGAGAGAAGGGGAGTATTAAACTAAGGTGATTAGGGAAGGAAATTATATTGTACTGAGAAAAATTAAATCAGGTGATGAAAGTCGCCTATAAAACGTATTATATAATGAAAGATGCAAACAGAAAAATGATACAGGGAGAGAGAACAATACACTGTTAATGGACCGCAGACTTGAGACCAGTGATTCCCAACTTAGGGCGTACGTAATTTGATTTCTAAGCCGGGCAATTCGAGAATGGGTTATTAACAGTGAATTTTTTCAAGCAAGTCTGTGTAAGTATGTGTATGCATGTACAAGTTCTTTGGAATCTTGGTCTCCTCTACGTGAACAGGAGTTCACTTTTTAAATAACAAGAATTATACATCACCACAGGGGGCATCGGGATTTGAGAGGTGATTAGGTGGAAAATTCTGAAGGTTGTACTGGGAATGAAAGTGTCTTAAAGTCTCTCTCTGATAGCAGATGGGAGGCACTTTCTATGGCAACAGCAGCAATTTTGGGTGGCCGGTAATAAAGTCACAGGGGAAAAAAGTCACAGGAAAAAAGTCACAGAAAAAGTCACAGGAAAAAAGTCGCAGGAAAATTACCCAATGTTAGTGAACTGTGTACTTTGAAGATATGTGAATTACCCCAATGTTAATGAACTGTGTGCTACAAGACTGTGAATTACCCAGTGGTAATGAACTGTGTGCTTCAAAACTGTCAATTACCCAATGTTAATGAACTGTGCTTGAAAACTGTCAATTACCCAATGTTAACGAACTGTGTGCTTCGAGACTGTGAATCACCCAATGTTGTCAATTACCCAATTTTAATGAACGGTATACTACATTTGTGAATTACAGAACGTTAAGGAACCGTACTTAAAAGTTATAAATTACCCAATGTTAATGAACCGCGTACCTTAAAGAGTTGTGAATTCCCCAATGCACATTTTCAAAGGATAAAAATACGTTCGAGTTACTTAATATAGAAGCCAATAAAATCACCAGTATGTCACTGGGGTTCATATCACGACCCGCTTATTGGGGACGATTATCATCAACCTCTAGTGTCTTGTAGGAAGTTGACCGACCGGCGGCGGCGACTTTTGGTTTCAGTCAAGGTTACCCAGATGAAATGAGATACTCTAGACCATAGCATGAGTCTCTCTCTCTCTCTCTCTCTCTCTCTCTCTCTCTCTCTCTCTCTCTCTCTCTCTCTCTCTTTTACAGTCCTCCAGTATAAGAGATTTCTCGTAATCAGCTGCAACCACTAACTAAATATATCATTATCTCTCTCTCTCTCTCTCTCTCTCTCTCTCTCTCTCTCTCTCTCTCTCTCTCTCTCTCTCTCCGCCTTTTACGCCGAGCCCAGTTCGTCTAGACTGCATTAGGAACCGAATTCTGGCAGCGTGAGAACATATCATGTTACTATGGGCGTAATCTTTTAACAGTTTAGTATATATATAAATTTTTCCATTTGACATCATTGAATAAAGAAATTCTTTATTAATATCCAGTATTATTCATTCATCTTTAATTTTTAGTACTATTCCTATGACTTATATCATTATGTCTTCAATATAAAATTTTATTTCCTAAAATCTCTTGCGTGACGAAAAGCTAATTTCATTGTACGTATGTTGTAACTGCCCTTATGGAAATACATATATATGTATATATATATATATATATATATATATATATATATATATATATATATATATATATATATATATATATACATTACATAATCAGTTTCATTTAAATTGGTTCCATTTTGTCACGTGAATTATTTCAGGCTCAGAATTACTTCTGTTCCTTCCTGAAATAAGTCACAATAATAATTTTAGTTACTGTAGTGGGAAAGACGATATCCTAGCCAGTAATAGGTAGAGAATCTAATTAAAAATTAGCTCATGGAGAATATTACATCTCTCGAAGGAATCTGATTGATTCTGGGTGTTATCTGTATAATTTTCTTTTACGTAATGTCAGAGACAAGATGTGAGCCTCTTGGGATGATCAGAAAGAAATTAAAGGCTAATTTATCTAAAGTTCGATATAACCTTATTAAGAGTCAAGAGGGGAAACTCCAAAATGGACTTGGAAACTCTTCTCTTCTTTTTGTATTTTATTACCTTCTGTTACTACTTTCAATTGAACACCATATTCTTTGGAAGCCTGAATTTCAAGTCAATGGCCCCAGTGGGCTTGTTCCATATGAATATGGTTCAGCTTCTGGACAATAATACAATTACCTTGTTACCATTTTCAAATGAACACCATATTCCTTGGAAGCTTGAATTTCAAGTCAGTGGCCCCAGTGGGCTTATTCCATATGAATATGGTTCAACTTCTGAATATGAAGGTATAAGTTATGATAAAAATATGATTCAATTATATAAGAAGTTTGCAAGCAGTCAATCCTTTACTGCAAACATGTGTAAGACGAAGGGATTTTTCTTTTTGGGGGGGCCTCTTTCTTTCTTTCTTCCTTTCTCTAAATCTTCAGCTGAAAACCCTTATGGACAGAGTCAGCAAACTGTATGAACCCAAGAGGGCTCCTAAGGGGAAATCGGCCTGCAGAGAAAGACAAGTTATAGGAAAAGATGAAAGCGAATAAATATGATGGAGTATGAAATAAAACAAATCGTCATTTTCAGTATTAGCTTTTAACAAAAACTTGAATAATAAAAGAGAAAGACAAGGTATAGGAAAAGATGAAGATAAATAAATATGATGGAGTATGAAATAAAATAAATAGTCATTTTCAGTATTAGCTTATGATAAAAACTTGAATAATATCAGAGACAATGTATAGGGAAAGATGATAAATACATAAATAAGTATGAGGAAGTAGAAAATAAAATAAATGTTCATTTCCTGATTTAGATTCTGTTTAAAACTTGAATAACATCGATGCACATAGGGAGCACAGTTACGCAAACAATTCCCGTTACCAGAACAACCACAATGATTGTTAGAATTATAGAACTGAGAACGTAACAGAGGGAGTCAAAACTAAACTTTGGAAAAACATGCAATAGCTGGGATTAGAGGTTGGGAGGAGAAAGGTCCAGTTACAAAGAGATAATATTGGCTTTTTATAAACCCTAAGTCTTGTAGGTCAAACCATTTATTCTGCAGTCAGAGAATATTTCGAGGCTACAGAAATGAAAGATGAAATCTCTGAACGTGATCGTTTTTCTGATATATCTTCAACTGAATTCCCCATCGGGTGGTAATGCCATCAGCGTGCCTCACGCGGTGCACTGTAGGCATTACAGAAAGGCGTTTGCAGCGTCCCTTCGGCCCATAGCCGCACTGTTGAGCCTTTTACTTTACCTCCATTTCAGCTTCCTTCCTTTTGCTGTCCATCCCCTTTAACAGTTACGTTTTTCACCCAGTTTCACCTTTAGAACTTGCGCTTCATCTCATTTATTTTCTGCCTCTCTGCCTTGCTGTCCAACCACTCAAACTCCCTTTTTTTTTTTTTTACTTTCTTTAGCGCGGAATGGCTGAGGTTGCCCAAAAGCTTGGCTTTGCAGTCGAAATTCCATGAATCCAGTCCATTCCAATTGAATTCCCATTACGTGTATAAATTCACATTACTTAATGGTGTCCCACGCCCAATTTTTGAAACACACATGTTAATGTGTGTGGTGTAGGCACAGAGTACAGTTTTTGAAACATGCATGTTAATGTGTGTAGTTGCATGTGCGTGCTCCGTACACATATGTAGACACAGAGTACAGTTTTTGAAACACGCATGTTAATGTGTGTGGGGTCATATGTGTGCTTCTGTACACATATGTGGACACAGAGTACAGTTTTTGAAACAAGCATGATAATATCTGCAGGCGCATATGTGTGCACTTTGTCTACATATGTCAGCACGAAGTACACATGCTATGTGGACATAAGAACATAGGAGTTAACCCGTTTGGTCAGTTCAGTTACAGGCCAAGGAGAAGGGAAGCTACTTCTTGTCTGGGAATTAGCCACAAGTTTGATCCATGGCTTCTTTAGTGGCTGGGAAATGTGATGACTACTTGGTTGCTTTGATTGGGCCCCTTGGTGATTTCCCATCCTGAGGAACCCTTGGGACACGAGAAGCCGTATCTTTCCCTGAGTGCTCTGATGAGGATGGTAACTATCTTCTTTCCACAGGTCTCGGAGAGCGTGTTTGCAGAGTGCACGTAAGTAATAATAATAATAATAATAATAATAATAATAATAATAATAATAATAATAATAATAATAATAATAATAATAATAATAATAATAATAATAATTCATTTTCAATATAAATTATTTAACTTTCTTGGGAGTGTTAGATTTGTTGAAAATATATATTTCATAATCAGCTTTTACAAAATTTCATACACAGTTATGCATAATTTTATAGATGCATGGGATAAAAGTATTCAAAAAAGTATGTATGTATGTATATATATATATATATATATATATATATATATATATATATATATATATATATGTATATATATAGATATATATATTCATATACATATAAATATATATATATATATATATATATACCAATAACTCACTCGATCCTCTTTACCATAATTCAGAAATAAAAAGACCAATTTCTCTACCTTCCTTGGTATTCCTTGAAATCTGTGCACAGACAGTTCAAGTGAAACCGTTCATTGTCATTCACGAGGAAAGGACATTTAAGAATCTTCCTCGTTACCCAGAAACCGAGACTGATTTGAACTACCATCATAACATCATTCTCTTCATCAATGGAAGCTGAAAGCATCTACGAAACTTCAACACACTATCTTACCTTCAGAGAAGTTTGTCTTCGTCGGTGCATGACGAGCAAAGTATCTTGTTACCATCAAAGCACGCATGCCCAGTTTTACCAGACCTACCTGCTTGATCGACAAGCACTTGCAGGGTATAAAACAAGGGCACATGGAAGGATTCACACACACATTCAGGCACAGATCCTCAGCTCAGATGTCGACCATGAAGGCCTCACTGATTTGTAAGTCGAAATCGTTTTATGGTGTGATTGACGTGTTTGCAAACTTGGGCTTTCCTCGAGTCATTCAGAAATATATACTTTCATTTTTGTGTGAATGTTTCCATATGCGTGAGTATTAAAATGCTTGCTTGTAGGTACATAAGTATATGCATACACACACACATATATATACGTATATATATAAATTTCTGATTCACATCAGGATCGAACCCAGGTCTTTCAATTGGAAGACAAGACTGCTGTCAACCTGGGTTCGATCCTGATGTGAGTCAAAAATTTATATCTGTTCCACACGTGGTTGTGTGTTGATTATATATATATATATATATATATATATATATATATATATATATATATATATATATATATATATAAGCCAGCATGAGTGTGGTAGTGACTGTGTAGTTTTTTGTAGCCACCCCCTGATAGAGAAAATGGCTTAATGATGGGAACTATATGTGTAACTGCAATCTGATAACTCTTCAATCTATTTTCTATACATACATTGGTACTTGTCATATATCTGTCAGTTCCGGATAGAAGTTTGTTATTTTTCATTTTTTAACAGTGTTTGCGGTTGCTCTTGCAACTGCACAGCAGCAGTTCAACCAGAGACTTGAATTCACCCCAGCTGTCAGACTTGCTAGTCCTGGATTCTTCCAGCAAGGAAGATTTTTTTCTTCTTCTTCTTCTCGTTCATCCTCTGCCAGCGGCAGCTTCCGGAACCAAAATAATAATATCCAGTCTGCCCCTTTTGGCAGTGACAGGAACTCTGATGGCGCATCTCAGTCCTTCCAGCCTGGATCATCTTCATTCTCCGGGAATCAACAAAACAGAGGAACTCCATTTGATTCCAGAAACCAGAATCAGCTCCAGAATAACCAGGCCCAGGCCTCTTCCGATAGGGAAAATCCCAGGAACAGGATTGCATTAGTGGATACTATCCGAGTAACTCCTGCTCGTTTCCAGAGCTCCTCTGGACAGCAGCCATCTGGAATCGCTCTCCTGAACGCTGGTAATCAACTCCAACAGTCTAACCTGAACCAGAGAAACTCTGAAGGCAACGTCCTTCCCAATGACAATAATGGAGTCTCCACTGGAAGTCAGTCTCAGTCAAGTGCCCAGTTCCGATCAAGCTCTTCTTCCAGTCAACTCAGTGAAGAATTCAGAGGTGTTTTCGAACCCCTGAACCTTCCCTCTGGAGCCAGTGCCATCCTCGGAAGCATCTCCACTTCCTTCAGCTGCATCGAGAGGCCTTACGGCTATTATGCTGATCAAGACAACTCCTGCCGTGTCTTCCACATCTGCAATCCTTATCTCTTCTCTGATGGAGAAGTCTGGACTTATCAGTACAGGTAAGCGCACTTACATGGAACTCTGTAGCTCAGAAACTTTCGTGAGCAATTGTGTGAAATACCAATACCCTTGATGAAAATGCTTATATACTGAGTAAATAATATGTTGTTCACATGATGTTCTAAGTCACTAGCTATTTGTACACATTTTACTGAAATTTCCTCTACCAGTTTCATTTTAGGCAACATCATTTTTATTATTGTCATTATTCATAAGATGAGCCCTACTCATATGAAACAAGCCCACCACAGGGGCCACTGACTTGAGATTCAAGCTTCCAAAGACTATTATGGTGTTCATTTTAAAGAAGTAACAGAAGGTAATGGGAAATACAGAAAGAAGAGCTCACTTATTAAAAAAAAATAAGTTAAGTTATCAAATAAATAGAGAAAAATGTAGGTAAATGATTAAAATACAAGGATTCTATTAGGACAGTAATGCACTGCATCTTCGCTTGTTCTTTTTAAGTTACAATTGCTCGACATTAAGGGAGCATTAGAATAAATATTTTTTAACTGCTTTTTCTCTCCAAAGCTTCATGTGCAACGAAGGCTCCATCTTCGACCAGGACAAGATGGCCTGCAAGGCTGAATACGAGGCAACACCTTGCCAGGAAGCGCATAACTTCTACTTCAAAAACGAGGAGTTTGGCCTACCTGAGGAGAAGTCCTTTTAAGTCCAACACCTCCAGAGTTCCAGAGGAACCTTGATTGACCTGACGGGAACGAAAGCTTGATGGATTACGTCACTTGCCTGGAAACTACCTGACTGATAAAGAAAACATTTCATGTATTTAAAAAAGAATCATGTGAAATAAAAGGTATAATCGAGCAGATTAGTTGCGTCCCTTCCATGTGTGTTTGAGTGAACTAAGAATTTATTATTTATATTTGACTATATATGATTTATCTTGACTATAGGGCCGTTTTTCCTTTTTCATTTTCGTATCAAACGTTTGTGTGTTCCTCTCTCTCTCTCTCTCTCTCTCTCTCTCTCTCTCTCTCTCTCTCTCTCCTTAAATGAAAATATTCTGCCTAAATAATAATAATAATAGCTTTGACATAAACGTATCGGGTAAACAGCTTCCTATAACATACAACATGACTTCGATATAATGACTGGTGTCATTATATATACATTGTCATTATAATGAATCATCTTTACTTATACTGATTTTCTTCAATTTCTTCGTTAAGTGAATACAGGATCAAACTCCTTTCGAGAGATTCTGTATCTCATTTAATCTGATTCGAAGCTTCAAATCGTTCATTGAAACAGCGATTGATTGATTGATTATGGCTACTAAAGCTGGCGTCACAACACTTAGGTTATTGATGCTGAAGCATCGAAGACTTTGTATACTCTATCTCTGAGGTTGCGCTTATTGAATCTATAATGACAAGCTGCACCATCCCTTGGTCGTTGGGATAATAATAATAATAATAATAATAATAATAACAATAATAATAATAATAATAATAATAATAATAATAATAAAATGTAAGGTATTTTGAACGTATAATAATCTAAATTCAATAATATTCTGAAAATGAACTCTGAAAATGATATATAAGAATTAAGAAAATATGGAATGTGTATACAGTATATATACAGTATATGTGTAAAATTTATATATATATATATATATATATATATATATATATATATATATATATATGTGCCCAGTGGTGTTAACTGTCGAAAAACAAGTAAAAAATGCGCCGAAGTTTCTTTAGCGCAGTCGAGTTTTCTGTACAGCGCATAATCAAGGCCACCGAAAATAGATCTATCTTTCCGTGGCCTTGGTATAATGCTGCATGAGCTGCGGCCCACCGCCCCGTTGTGGCCTGGTCTATATCGTTGCCAGACGCACGATAATGGCTAACTTTAACTTTAAATGAAATAAAAACTACTGAGGCTAGAGGGCTGCAATTTGGTATGTTTGATTATTGGAGGGTGGATGATCAACATGCCAATTTGCAGCCCTCTAGCCTCCTCTAGTTTTTCAGATCTGAGGGCGGACAAGAAAAAGTGCGGACGGACAGACAAAGCCGGCACAACAGTTTTCTTTTCAGAAAACTAAAAGCTGACCAGTAGATTTTATATATAAATAAGAAATTTACCATCACATTCTATATGTTAAATTCTAAGACGTTTTAAATATGATTTGACGGTGTATGTGTGTGTGTATATATATATATATATATATATATATATATATATATATATATATATATATATATATATATATATATGTATATATATATATATATATATAATATATATATATATATATATATATATATATATATATATATATATATATATATATATATATATATATGTATGTATATATATATATATATATATATATATATATATATATATATATATATATATATATGATAAGAAATTGACCAATAGCTTTTGTACATATAGGCTAAATAAGAAATTGACCAGCAGATTCTATATGTTAAATTTTGAAATGTCTGAAAAATGATTGGACGGAGTATATATATATATATATATATATATATATATATATATATATATATATATATATATATATATATATATATATATATATATATATATATATATATATATATATAAGAAATTGACCAGCAGATTCCATATACCAAATTTTGAAATGACTGAAAGGACTGTGCGTGACTGTGACTTGGCCAGCGTATCAGGCAGTACGCAAAGAATGCGTAACACGATACGCCCCTGAGAAATTCAGGGACAAATTGTTCAGAAAACAAGAATCAGGTGACTTATGAAGACGCGCCACCTGCCTTGCCATAACCCCCTGGCGGGTTGGGGGGGGGGGGTTGTTTATGGGTTTTACCACCTGGTCCGTAATCCGAGGAACAGCTCGAGGCTTCCGAAGTGAAAGAGAATATTTCTGAACTTGATCGGGTTTCTGTTCCGCCATCTTGTCTTTATCTAATCGCGCTAGGAGATCTTCATTTTAAGTAGATCTAAGTAGATCGGACTTATGGCTCTGTAAGATCGTTATTTTAAGTAGATTCAAGTCGATTTAGATTTAAGTAGACTGGGTTAATCGCGCTAGAAGATTGCCATTTTGAATAGATCTAAGCAGATCGGACTTAGGGAGGTCGTTATATACAGCCAGTTCTTTTAGCAAGACCTTTCTTCTGCCCCGTTTCACTATCGTTTATTTCATTTTTGATCAGGGTCGTGATAATGTATAATACATATAATATCTGTAGGATTATACGTATATATATATATATATATATATATATATATATATATATATATATATATATATATATATATATATATATATATATATATATATATATATATATATATATATATATATATATAAACAGGTAAGCATATACGCAATCTCACTTCTGAATAAATCTGTTTAATTGTGATGGCCTTGATTTTTTTACGCCAATTTATGATACGCTGGTTTCCAGTTCGTTTTCTCATAACTGAGCTCATCTTTCTGTACTTCTTGAATTTCACGTCGATGGCCCCTGTGGGTATGTTCCATATAAATAGGGTTCATCCTCTGAATAATAATAATAATAATAATAATAATAATAATAATAATAATAATATTCTTATATTTCTTCTTTCTAATGAACACCATATTCTTTGGAAGCTTGAATTTCAAGTCGATGGCCCCTGTGGGCTTGTTCTGAATAATAATAATAATAATAATAATAATAATAATAATAATAATAATAATAATAATAATAATAATAATAATAATAATAAAATGTCTTTCACCATATCATATAGATTACTATCATTAAGAAGATAAACCCCTATCCATATGAAACAAGCCTACAGGGGCCATTGACATGAAATTCAAACTTCCTAAGAATTGGACTTCAAAAATCTATTTTTTCTCGCATTGACGAAAACTTGATAAGGCCAGCCATCACATAATCGCCCTCTTCATCATGGGAACCAATCCACGCACCTGCCGAAGGATAATCCCACTGAATCGTGACTTGCGTGGGTGTCTTCTCCTCCAGTACATGACTGGGCTGAGTATCAGGTTACCATCGAAAGATATGGAGACATGGTATGATAGACCTGTTTGTCCTGACCTGCCTGCCTGGTAGTTTAGTAGCAGGTGGGTATAAAAGGTGGCAGCTACGAAGGAGGAGGCATTCCAGCCAGGATTTTCTTCCAGTTTGGATATCAACCATGAAGGCCTCCGTTCTCTGTAAGTTGAATTCTCTCTCTCCTGTTTGGTCAACATTGCTATCTTTTAGTCACTCGTGAACTGGCATTTGTACATGTTAAATGAATACTCATAGTAGCATGAGTCTTGAAATGGAGAAACAAATCCGCAGTTATGTCTGGGTATATATGTTTAGAATTAAATTGCTACAGATTCCCTAAAGCTCTCTGTAGAGATTTAATTTTAAATATATGTGCCCATACATAACTGTGTGGATAGTTGTTCTATTTGTATACATGTAAATATTGTCAAATTATATACATATATATATATATATATATATATATATATATATATATATATATATATATATATATATATATATATATATATATACAATATAGGTGTGAATGTGTGTGTGTGAGAGTGAGTGGACTTAATTACAAAATCGAGAGACTTTGACGCTTCCCGAATATAATTTTTGAGTCTGTATTGAGCTATGCAGTGAATTAGAACCTAAAAGTTAGTTGGCTGCAATGGGATGCATCAAAGATGGATAAAGAAATTGTGTATGTGTGCATTTGAGTGAGTGTGTATGCATGTGTATGTGTATGACCACTTACCTTAATGTTTGTTTATATTTGTTTACGCTATATATATGCATTTGATTTAGAATGTATATTCTGTCCTTTCCAAACAGTACTTGCCGTTGCTCTTGCGACTGCACAGCAGTTCAACGAGAGACGTGAATTCAACACAGCCGTCAGACTTGCTGGTCCTGGATTCTTCCAGCAAGGAGGATCTTTTGCCAGCCGATCATCCTTTAGCAGCAACTCAAACCAGCAGCGACAGTCTTTCTCCACCTCTGGCAACAGCAACTTCCAGAACCAAAACAATAACTTCCAGTCTGCCTCTTTTGGTAGTGACAGGAACTTTGGCTCTTCTCAGTCTTTCCAGAACAACAACCAGTTCCAGTCTGGATCAGCCTCCTTCTCCAGGAATCAACAAAACAGAGGAACTCAATTTGATTCCAGGAACCAAAACCAGTTCCAGAATAACCAATTCCAGTCTACCACCAATGCCAATAATTTCCAGCAGAACCAATTCCAGAATACTTTCAACCAGCAAAATCCTCAGAACCAGTTCCAGACCTCTTTCGATAGAGACAACTCCAGGAACAGATTCACATTAGTGGAAAATGTTCAACTAACCCCATCTACTCGCTTCCAGGCTACTTCTGGACAGCAGGCTACTGGAATCTCTTTCCAGGCTAACAGAAACCAGCAGAACACAGGTAACCAATTCCAGCAGTCTAGCTTGAACCAGAGGAACTTTGAGGCCAACTTCCGTTCCAGTGACAACAACAGATTCTCCAGTGGAAGTCAGTCTCAGTCCAGTGCTCAGTTCCGATCAGGTTCCTCTTCCAGTGAATTTGACGGTGTTTTCGAACCCCTGAACCTTCCCTCTGGAGCCAGTGCCATCCTCGGAAGCATCTCCACTTCTTTCACCTGCGTCGAGAGGCCTTATGGCTACTATGCTGATCAAGACAACTCCTGCCGTGTCTTCCACGTCTGCAATCCTTATCTCTTCTCTGATGGAGAAGTCCAGACTTATCAGTACAGGTGAGTGCTCTCTACATTTTATTAAATAAATTATCATTTTCTCGGAATTAAGTACTCTGCTAGGTTAATGCCATCTCAGAATTTTCATGCAAGTAAGTTGGGTCTTCCAACTATCTAACCAATTATGACTGAACGTACTGACAGTTTTCATCATAACAGAGCTGAATGTAGTGCCTCTACAGTTACAACATTCAGTCATTTCACCTTTCTATGGCACTATAGCTCTGATTTCCAGCTCTCAATCAGCATGATTTGTTTCATAGTTCCATAATCTGCAAACTAGTCTACTTAGTTGTAGCTAAAATCGTCTCAGTGGTGATTAAGTCAATCTCCAGTGCTACGTTACTGACCACTTCCAAAACTGTGAATTCAGTCATTAGTACATTCAGGTCTTTCTCATCTTCTGCTTATCATTCAAAACAGCTGTTTTCCTGTTTTTATTTTCCCTCTTAGATATTTCACTAAACACCCTTCCTTTCGACAGCTATTTTCCTGGTGGGTTTATTTTCTTCCTTAGATGTTATAGTAAACACCCTGCCTTTTGACAGCTATTTTCCTGGTTTTATTTTCTCTCTTAGATATTTTACTAAAATCCTTCCTTTTGAAAGCTATTTTCCTGCTTTCATTTCCTTCCTTAGATATTTCACTAAACTTCCTTCCTTTTAACAGCTGTTTTCCTGGTGGGTTTATTTTCTCCCTTGGATATTTTATTAAACATCCTGCCTTTTGACAACTATCTTCCTGGTTTTATTTCCTCTATTAGAAATTTCACTCAACATCCTGTGGGCTAACCTAGCACCAATATTCCCTCTTTGATACATAATAAGTAAATATTTATCCTACTTCAATTTTTATGCTTATTTGTGGGTATTTTCTTTAGCCCTCATTTTGGCCAAATTCAGAGTGAATTTTAGGTCTTAAATCTCTTCTTCTTCTTTTTAAGCTTCATGTGCGGCGAGGGCACCATCTTCGACCAGAACGAGATGACCTGCAAGGCCGAGTACGAAGCCACCCCTTGCCAGGAGGCCCAGAACTTCTACTTCAGAAACGAACAGTTCGGTCGCCCTGAGGAGAAGTCTTTCTAAGATGCCACAGTAACGAAGTCCTTAAAGAATCTTGGTTTTGTCTCGCGCGAAGGAAAGCTAAATGAATGTCGTCATATTCCTGAAAACAGTCTAAGTGACTGACAAAAAAATTGATGATTGCATCAGCATACTTTATTTAAAAAGGTTTATGTAAAATAAAGTCAAAATCAAGTTTATTTTTCCTTACCCTTTCCTTAGATCGAAATGGAAGATTGTGGCTGGAAAGTAAAAGGTTTTCACACAAATCTAAACTGAAGATTATGGTTAGAAAACAAAAAGGTGCCTACTGAAATCAAGACAAATTGGTAAAATAGTAATGATTTTGTTCTGAAATCAAGACACCTTTGGTAAAGTAATAATAATAATGATGATTTTGCTAATTTATTTTCTCTTTTCTGATAACATATCTTTTTTATGTATTTCCTATCACCTTCTGTGACTTCTTTTAAATAAACATCATATTCTTTGCAAGCTTGAATTTCAAGTGAATGGCCCCTGTGGTGGGCTTGTTCCATATGAATAGAGTTCATCTTCTGAATAATAATAATAATAATAATAATAATAATAATAATAATAATAATAATGCAGAACAAATCCACAGTAATGTGTATGTATATATATTGAAAGATAAATCTGTGCAGATTTATCTTTAAATATATGTACACATACATAAGTGTGGATTTGTTTCTCCATTTCAAGACTCATGCTACTATGAGTATTTTTAATAATAATAATAATAATAATAATAATAATAATAATAATAATAATAATAATAATAATAATAACAATAATAATCTTTAAAAGCTTGAATTTCAAATCAATTGTCCCTGTGGTGGGCTTGTTCCATGTGAATAGGTTTCATCTTCTGAATAATAATAATAATAATAATAATAATAATAATAATAATAATAATAATAATAATAATAATAATAATAATCTTTAGAAGCTTGATTTTCAATTCAGTAGCCTCTTTGGTGGGTTTGTTCCACATGAACAGGGTTATTCTTCTGAACAATAATAATAGTAATAATAATAATAATAATAATAATAATAATAATAATAATAATAATAATAATAATAATAATAATAATAATCTTTAGAAGCTTGAACTGCAAGTCAGTGGCATCTGTGGTAGGCTTGTCCCTTATGAATAGGGTTCATCTTCTGAATAATAATAATAATAATAATAATAATAATAATAATAATAATAATAATAATAATAATAATAATAATAATAATAATAATAACCTTTACAAGCTTGAATTTCAAGTCAATGGCCCTGTTGTGGGCTTGTTCCATACGAATAGGACTCATCTTCTGAATAATAATAATAATAATAATAATAATAATAATAATAATAATAATAATAATAATAATAATAATAATAGGCAAAGAGATGCACAACTCAATAAGTCACAGAGGACGTCTGGCCAAATCATCCAGGACTGGAATTGAATGGCTGACTAACAAGTATGCATGTGACAACGAAGTGTCATTCACCTTCTCAGACTCCCCCCCCCCACCGCCCTCCCTCCCCCCCAAACCCCCAACAAAAAAAGGCTTATTATTCAAACCGCTGGTATACTGGAACTCGAGAAGCACTTCAGGGCTTCCCGAGTGAAAGGCCAAGTGCCGTCAGCGCACCTCACGCACGGTGCACTGTAGGCATTACTAACGGTTCTTTGCGGCGTCCCTTCGGCACCTAGCTGCAACCCCTTTCATTCCTTTACAATTGCTTCATAGTGTAACTGAGAGGTTTTCCTCCTGTTACACCTTTCAAACCTTCTTACTGTCAATTTCCCTTTCAGCGCTAAATGACCTCATAGGTCCACTGCTCGTCCTTTGGCCTAAATTCCATATTTTTCCCTTCCTCCGACGAGTGAAAGGTAATGTTCTTGGAGTTGACTGTATGACAACATTACGCGACCGAGGAGACAAGAAATGATTATACCGGGCCGATATTATCTCACGTTCGATTCTTAGTGATTTCAGATTTTGCCATGTCGTGTTATTACTAACTCATCAAATTATTATTATTAATCACTTATCAAATTATTTTTATTAATCACTTATCAAATTATTATTATTATTATTATTATTATTATTATTATTATTATTATTATTATTATTATTATTCAGAAGATAAAACGTAATTCATACGGAGCAAGCCCCCAAAGGGGGCCATTGACTTGAAATTCAAACTTCCAAAGAATATTATGGCGTCCATTTGAATGAAGTTCCAGAAGATAAAAGGAAATGCAGAAAGAGGAGATTAGGTATTAGGAAAAAAGCCAAATATATAAAAATTCAGATAAATTGATAAAAATACAAATAAATGATAGATTACAAAGTAAATTATTTAGGGTAGTAATGCATCGCATCTCCTCTTGAAATTTTGAGATTCTAATTGCACAATATTCCTCAACCATAATTATAGTTCAAAGACCTCATTGCCCATCCGAATCAGTAAATAATATATTGAAAAGATAATATGATAAACTTGAAAAAACTGCGTACATGAAAAACCTTAAAAAAATAAGTCAGTATTTTTTTAAGGTTTTTCATTTTCATATATGTAGTTTTTTTAAGTTTATTATATTATTTTTTCAATATATTATTGCTGATGCGAAGATGCGATATATTACTATCCTAAAACTATTCACCTTGCATTTTATCATTTATTTGTATTTTTATCAATTTATCTATATTTTTATTTATTAGACTTTTTGTAATAATGGATCTACTCATTCTGTATTTCCTACTATCTTCTGGAACTTCTTTCAAATGAACACCATAATATTCTTTGGAAGCTTGAATTTCAAGTCAGTGGCACCTTTGCGCTTGTTCCAGACGAATAGGGGTTTATCTCCTGAATAATAATAATAATAATAATAATAATAATAATAATAATAATAATAATAATAATAATAATAATAATAATAATAATAATAATATTCTTTGGAAACTGGAAGCTTGAATTTCAAGTCAATGGCCCCTGTGGTGGGCTTGTACCATATGAATAGAGTTTTATCTTCTGAATAATAATAATAATAATAATAATAATAATAATAATAATAATAATAATAATAATAATAATAATAATAATAATAATAATAATAATAATAATAATAATATTCTTTGGAAGCTGGAAGCTTGAATTTCAAGTCAATGGCCCCTGTGGTGGGCTTGTACCATATGAATAGGGTTTTATCTTCTGAATAATAATAATAATAATAATAATAATAATAATAATAATAATAATAATAATAATAATAATAATAATAATAATAATAAACTGTGAATTTGTTAGCAGGAATATGTGAAGGTGATAAATGAATTATAATAAGACTGCGATAAGACATTAATTTGCAGAGGCTCGCTAAAAGATTAATTCATGGGAGAGCTGGGATGAAGTTCAACGGGTCAATGGCCTGGTATAAAACTTTCTGCAACAAATGTAAATATATATATATATGTATACATGTATATATATACATCCCCATGACCTACAAGCAAAAACTGCTTTTACCTTCGATCATGACATCCTGATGCCTACCCAGTGCATGACTGGTACAGTATCCTAGAGTATCCTATTACCGTCGAAGGATACGAGACACCTGTCTGTCATGACCTGCCTGCCTGCTTGCTGGGTCACTGAGGAGCAGCACGAGGTGAGGAGTATAAAGGATGAGGAGGCAGAAGAAGTGAGGTATTCCTGCAAGGATCCTCCACCAGATAGGATATCAGCCATGAAGGCCTCCGTTCTCTGTGAGTCTGATTCAGTTCACGGTTCGACTGATGTTGTGATAAGCTTTAGTTTATATCAATTCACTTTTTGGAAAGTATATATATATATATATATATATATATATATATATATATATATATATATATATATATATATATATATATATATATATATATATATATATATATATATATATATATATATATATATATATATATATAATTTACACTGAGGGGAATTATTATTATTATTATTATTATTATTATTATTATTATTATTATTATTATTATTATTATCATTATTATTCAGAAGATGAACCCGAATACATATGCAACAAGCCTAAAGGGGCCACTGACTTGAAATTCAAGCTCTCAAAGATTAAGGTGTTCATTTGAAAGAAATGACAAAAGATAACAGGAAACGGAGAGAGACGAGATCTGTTTTTTTTAGAAAGGAAAGAAAGATAAATTAATAGATTCATAAATAAATAGATGGAAATGTGAATGAATTATTATAATACAATGAGAATTGTATGATAAATGATTCTTCTCCAGGCCAGGATTTTGCTGTGGGTCTTTGGGTTAGATACACAGATAGACAGTTGACTTTGGTCATTTGGCAATGAAGAGACAGTGAAATCGATATTAAATATTCGTGGCTTACTAATTAGGAATGTTAAAAGTACATGTGACAAAAATTCACACAGACACACACCTATGTGTACATGCATGTATATGTATTGTGGTATCTGAATAATTTTTCCTACTACTTTCCTGCTTATGTTTGTTTACAATTACCATTTTATTCCCTAATATTTAAGTGTATTTTTTTTCTTTCTAAACAGTGTTTGTTGTTGCCCTTGCAACTGCTCAGCCTCAGTTTAACGAAAGACGTGAATTCAGCAACACAGCCGTCAGACTTGCTGGTTCTGGATTCTTCCAAGAAGGAGGATCTTCTGCCAGTCGACCTTCATCCCCCTTTGATAGCAACTCCAACCAACAGCAACAGTCTTTCTCCACTTCTGGAAACAACAACTTCCAGAATCAAAATAAGAATGACCAGTCTGCTTCTCTTGGTAGTGACGGGAACTTGGGGTCTTCTCAGCCTTTCCAGAGCAACAACCAGTTCCAGAATCGTCAGCCCCAGCAAAATCAGCAAAATAATTTCCCCCAGAACCAATTCCAGAATTCTCAGGGACAGCAAATTTCTCAGAACCAGTTCCAGACCTCTTTTGACAGGGGCAATTCTGGGAACAGAATCACAGTGTTGGAAAATGTTCAGCTAATCCCATCTACTAGTTTCCAGAGCACCTCTGGACAGCAGTCTTCTGGAATCTCTTTCCAGGCTAACAGTAACCAGCAGAATATTGGTAACCAATTCCAGCAGCCAAACTCTGGAAGCAACTTCCGTCCCAGTGACAACAACCGATTCTCCTCTGCAAGTCAGTTTCAGTCCAGTGCTCAGTTCAGGCCAGGTTCCTTTCCCAGTGAATTTGACGGTATTTTCGAACCCCTGAACCTTCCCTCTGGAGCCAGTGCCATCCTCGGAGGCATCTCCACCTCCTTCAGCTGTGTCCACAGGCCTTACGGCTATTATGCTGATCAAGACAACTCCTGCCGTGTCTTCCACATCTGCAATCCTTATCTCTTCTCTGATGGAACAGTCTGGACTTATCAGCACAGGTGAGTGCTCTTTACACTTTTTACTAAAAAGTAGAAGTTTATGAATTAAAACATTATGTGAAATTTTATGTCAACGTTATTAATCAGATCATGATTAAGTCAAGAGTATGAAAAATAAGACTTTCTTAAATATTTATTTATCTTAAAGAAAAAATATGCTATGAACCACATACTTCAAACAAAAATCATCATAAAATAGGCAAGAAATCTGAGGAAGTTGATGCATGTTTCATATTCAGTTTCCAAATTTATTTTCGTATTCTGAAAAATAACCACTGCTATTAAATCTTCCGTCTCGCGCCATAGTAACTTGAAGTTCTATCTGTATGCAGAATAAAACTTGGAAAATGCTTTTTGAACAGTATACCATTTTCTTCGACTCTCTGATGCCAATCTCATCTAGGCAAAATTCCAGTGGCGATATAATATATCTCATTATCTCTCTTTCTTTCATTCTGAAGCTTCATGTGCGGCGAAGGTGCCATCTTTGACCAGGACAAGATGACCTGCAAGGCTGAGTACGAAGCCACCCCCTGCCAGGAGGCCCAGAACTTCTACTTCAGAAACGAAGAATTCGGTCTACCAGAAGAGAAGTCTTTCTAAAATGACACAACAATACAGTCTCTAAGGGAACCCTGATTTGTCTCATGTAATGTTGGATAGATCCTGTAATTTACCCGAAAACATTCTGACTAAAAAAAATATTTCGCATGCCAAGAAGATTTTATGTAAAATAAATGTCAGAATCTAATGGATGTTTACGCACCCTCTGCATGATAAATAGGCTTAAAGGAGCTTCGTATTAATATGAGGCCAAATGATATTTCTATTGAAGGCAGCAAGAGTGGGCTTGTTCCATATGAATAGAGTTCGTCTCCTGAATAATAATAATAATAATAATAATAATAATAATAATAATAATAATAATAATAATAATAATGATAATGGATTACGAAAGTGTGGATAATCTTAATGAATAATGTGGGAGAATATGAGAAGGATCTTTAACGTGATTTTGAACTTAACAAAATTCTAATTTTTTATGGAATTTCAAATTCTTTATAAAAGTTAAAAATATATATATATATATATATATATATATATATATATATATATATATATATATATATATATATATATATATATATATATATATATTTATACATTTATATAAATATATATATATGTATGAGTGTGTATATATATGCATATATATATATGGATTTTTATCACATACACCATAACATTTTTCGTATTCATTTATATCAATCCACAGATATCGTTCAACATACAATTCACCACACCTCGGGAATAACTTACACCCAAAGGGAATTATAATAAACAAGTGATGTATACATAATATATGAATGTTTATATATATATATATATATATATATATATATATATATATATATATATATATATATATATATATGTTTATATATATGTACATATAACCCCAATTCACGAGAAAATCAAAAGAACTCGGCGTATCGTCCTTGAGAAAGTAACAGCAATACCTTTTCCTTAATCTTCCCTTTGCCCAAGGACTGCGTCGATACCAGTTTTTCCTGATCCTTTTAGTAGACGAGGTCCTATAAAAGGCGTAGGACGAAGGAATCAGACATACTAGGACTTCCATCCTCAGCGTCAACACCAGATATGAAGGCGTCTATTTTGTGTGAGTAGGAATCAGTTTCATTTATAAGAAATATTAATATATATATATATATATATATATATATATATATATATATATATATATATATATATATATATATATATATATATATTATCTTTATATATATGTATGTATATATACATACATAAAAACACACACACATATATATATATACATGCACACATTCACACGTAATATGCAAAGTCCCTGATATCCAGAGACATTTAGTGTCTAAATATAATGTCTTATCATAATTATCATAACTGATAAATATAATTTTTCTTTCCCTTGGTCTTCGGAACAGTTTTAGCAGTTGCTCTTGCAACTGCTCAGCAGTTCAACAACCAGAGACGTGAATTCAGCAGCACAGCCGTCAGACTTGCTGGTCCTGGATTCTTCCAGCAAGGAGGATCTTTCGCTTCTCGTTCCTCTTTTGACAACAGCAACAGCTTCGATCAGCAGAGAAGATCTTTCTCCACTTCTGGCAACAACAACTTCCAGAATCAGAACAACTTCCAGAACTTCCAGTCTACCTCTTTTGGCAGTGACAGGAACTTCGGTTCATCTCAGTCCTTCCAGAACAATAACCAGTTTCAATCTGGGACCACATCATTCCAGGGGAATCAACAAAACAGATTCACTTCATTAGATTCCAGGAACCAGGAGCAGTTCCAGAATCGTCAGCTCCAGCAAAATCAACAGAATACATTTTCCTCCAATGATTTCCAGCAAAACAGGAATAACCAATTCCAGTCCACCAGTATCACGAATAATTTCCCCCAGAACCGATTCCAAGATACTTTCAACCAGCAGAATTCTCAGAACCAGTTCCAGACCTCTTTTGACAGAGATAACTCAGGGAACAGAATCACATTGCTGGAAAATGTTCAGTTAACTCCATCTACTCGTTTCCAGAGTACATCTGGACAGCAGTCTCCTGGAATCTCTTCCCAGAATAACAGAAACCAGCAAAATACATTTAACCAATTCCAGCAGTCTAACCTGAACCAGAGAAACTTTGAAAACTTCCGTTCAAACACCAACAACAGATTCTCCACTGGAAGTCTGTCCCAGTCCAGTGCTCAATTCAGATCAGGATCCTCTTCCAGCGAATTTAATGGAGAATTCGACGGTGTTTTCGAACCCCTGAACCTTCCCTCTGGAGCCAGTGCTGTCCTCGGAAGCATCTCCACTTCCTTCAGCTGTGCTGACAGACCCTATGGCTACTACGCTGACGAGCAGAACTCCTGCCGTGTCTTCCACGTCTGCAATCCTTATCTCTTCTCTGATGGACAAGTCCAGACTTATCAGTACAGGTAGGTGCTCTAGAGATTTACAATTTATAGCAGGAAACTTTACACTTTTAAGGGTAAATAAATGTGCTACTTGCTGAAATTTAAGATATGGGGACAATGGGGACATTTATGCTAATTTTCAAAGAGATTCTTAGATTTTACTGACAAGTTCAGTTTTACCTGTACAGGTAGGGTGCTGCTGAGACCCTAACTCATGTGGGCGGTTTTATAAATTATTGCAGGAAACTTTTGCACTTTAAAGGCAATATATAATTAAGTGTTACTTGCTGAAATCCTAGATATAGGGACGCTTATGGTAAATTCCAAAGAGGTTCTTTAATTTTACTGACAAGTTCAGACTTATCAGTAAAGGTTAGAGTTCTTGAGTTCTGGTTCATATGGGTGGTTTTCTATTTATTACAGGAAACTTTTGCCCTTTGAGGGTCACAGAAATGCGTTTCTTGTTGAAATGCAAGTTATAGGGATACTTAGGCTGATTTTCAAACTGATTCCCAAGTCTCACTTTTGAGTGTTTAGATATGGCCTAAGGCGAAACATCTTATAATTCTGAATAACGTTAAATCTGATACACACATTAAACTATTTTGTTGTTTCTTTAGCATGACATTTGTATTCAAGGATAAAAATAAAGCTAACCATACACCAGGACACTTTTGACACTTTTTCTAATAAATAATTCTTTTTTTCTCCATTTTAAAGTTTCATGTGCGGCGAGGGCACCATCTTCGACCAGAACGAGTTGACCTGCAAAGCAGAATACGAAGCCACACCTTGCCAGCAGGCCCAGAGCTTCTACTTCAGAAACGAGCAATTCGGTCGCCCTGATGAAAAATCTTTCTAAGAGTCTTCTGTAATCCTAAATCAAATCTGATCTCTTATACCTAGTTCTAAGATGAAAGAAAATCACTGACATTACTCAAGGGACTTCGCAGCATCCCTCAGGCCAGTAGCTGCTACCCCTTTCATTCCTTTTACTGTACCTCCTCCGGTCATATTCTCTTTCTTCCATCTTACTTTCCTCAACCTTCTCCTAACGATTGCTTCAGTGTTATTTTCAGCGCTGGATGACCTCGTAGGTCCCAGCGCTTGGCCTTTGGGCTAAATTTGATATTACAATTCCAGTAATGAGTTGATAATGTACCATTGTATGTTTATAAGATAATGTAATATATTTGATAAATGCAATATACAGTGAAGATCAAAATTCAGTCTTTTTTATATCCTTATTGACACTAGCGAATCCAGAAGAATTTCATGGGGGCCACCAATTTTCGTATTCTACATACATATATATATATATGTGTGTGTGTGTGTATACATGTATATATATATATATATGTATATGTATATATATATATATATATATATATATATATATATATAATATATATATATATATATATATATATATATATATATATATATATATATTATTTCTTTAATCGACTTTTTTATTTTGATGACATTTTTATATTTATTTATGTTATTATTATCTAAATCTTCAGTATTATTATTTTATCATTATTTTTCATGGGGGGGCACGTGCCCAGGTGGAGCCACCCCACCTCCCCTTAGATCCGCCAGTGCAAAGTTACTGATCATTTAGAAAAGGGAGCAAAAATTCTATTTCAAAAAAGAAGCATACATAGAAAAATACATTCCTGTATACACATATATAAAAATATAGAGACTTATATAGAAATACATTTATCAAAATTGATGTGATGAAATAAAAAATTTTGATATGTTTAGCGTAATGTTGTAAAGTGTGGTTGATGAACAATGATCGGTTTTTTCCTCGTGAGATTTGTTTTGAAGGAACCAACTGCTATACAAATAAGTGAGATTTCTGGATACTGATTTTTCTAAAAGCAGAATCAAAGAACGACTGTTATCAGCTTGACGCAAATGAGACTCGTAGTGAAAAAGGGTACATCATAAGTGATCCACCGTCTATCTATGAACCTGTATTAGTGAAGATATATATATATATATATATATATACATATACATACATACATACATACATACATATATATATATATATATATATATATATATATATATATATATATATATATATATATAAGTCTTGTAAAAAAATGAACTTGAATGTATAACATAAAACTCAACTGAAGAAGACAGGGTGAACTTAGAGCGCATTAGATACAAATTTAACATGTGGCTAACATTTTAGTTTTCAGTAAAGAGAAAACTATTGAGATGGCTTTTTGTCCGCCCTCAGATCTTAAAACCTACTGAGGCTAGAGGGCTGCAAATTGGTACGTTGATCATCCACCCTCCGATCATCAAACATGCCAACTTGCAGCCCTATAGCCTCAGTAGTTTTGATTCTATTTAAGGTTAAAGTTAGCCATGGTCGTACGTCTGGCACAGCTATAAGTTCCAACAACACAGGGCGGTAGGTGAAAGTTTCATGGGCCGCGGCTGATAGTTTCATGGGCCGTGGCTGAGAGTTTCATACAGCATTATACGCTGTACAGAAAAACCGATTGTGCCGAAGAAACTTCGACTCATTTTTTACTTGTTTTTTAACAGATTTCACAGAAATAAAAATGACAATAACATCATTAATAACAATAATCGTTATTTACTATAGCCTCTATAAACACTCAAACTTAATCAGTGTTTTTGAATTATCCATATTTCATTTGTGATGAAACTGACCTCAGGCGTTCAGATCAGCATCTTAGTTTATGTAAGATTAGAGGTCAAAGTTTCCTATTTCATTGTATGAAAAAGGGCAGGTATTATATACATCTATAATAATCTCCCCTTGTTCTTTTTCTTATCAGCAACAGACAACAAACAGAAAACTAAGAACATAGAGTTACATTTGGATTGTTCGATTTCGATCGAAAAATACACCACATTTCTTTTTCCATGATGCTTTTGATTCGTATCAAGAAATGCAGTTCTTATCCATAAATGCAGATCGCATCAAGAAATGCAGGTCGTATCAACAAAAAATCCTCACGAGTTAAAATCGAGCATTGGTCAGCTGAGTCATTTCAAATTGCAAAGACAGGTTTAGTCTGGATTCGACCATTTTTTTTTATTTTTTCTTGTTTTTTATTGAGTATTTAGGATGTTCTAGTGGCAAACACAAACTTGGACTTGATTTTAAATTCATTATAATATTTTCATAATTTTCTTAATTTTTTTTTTAGTACTTAAATTGTTCCAGTGGTAAACATAAACGGAGACTTGATATGAATTTATTGTTTTCATATTTTTTTCTATTTTTGTTGACTGTTTTAATTGTTCCGGTAGCAAACAGAAATGTTGACTCGATTTGAAATTAATAATTTTTTTTTCTTAATTTTTTTTCGAGAATCTAAAACGTTCCAGTAGCAAAAATTAATGTAGACTTGATTTAGAATTCACTGTTTTTCGTATTTTTTCTTAATACTGTTTTTATTATTCAAAATGTTCCAGTAGCAAAGACAAATATAGACTTGGTTTAAAATTCATAACATTTTTCATAATTTTTCTTAAATGTTTTAATATTTAGAAAGTTCAAGTGACAAACACGAATATAGATTTGATTTAAAAGTTCATTATTTTTTTCATACTTCTTAATTTGCATTGAGTATTGGGAATCTTTCAAAAAATTACATGTAAGAAGCAGAATTAGTCAAGATCGTTCTGATCTTTTCCCAAAGTATTCATTAAGATTACCCACACTTCAGTAATCTGTTACTCTTACCGAATTTCATACAAAAATCAGAGTTCTATATTGACTTAGAAATATGGTAATATACTACAAAACAATGAAAGGGTTACATAAAAATCAACTTCATTCTTCATTGCGTTTTATATAAATCTTTTAAATACATGCGTGATATTTTTTTCAGTCAGTCAGACCATTTTCAAGTAAATGACAGAATCCGCCCAAACGTCGCGTAAGACAAATCAGGGTTCCTTAGGGACTGTTCTCTCGTGGCCCTTAAAAAGACTTCTCCTCAGGGCGACCGAACTGTTCGTTCCGGAAGTAGAAGTTCTGGGCCTCCTGGCAAGGGGTGGCATCGTATTCGGCCTTGCAGGTCATCTCGTTCTGGTCGAAGATGGTTCCCTCGCCGCACATGAAACTACAGATTAAAAGAAGGAGAAATAATGTGAGACATTACCTTGCCACGTAATTTTGCCTACGTGAGATTAGCGTCAATAAGTCAAAAGAAAGTGTCATAATTGTCATTCTATTCGTAAAACATTTTCCAAGCTTAATTCTACATACAGATTAAAGTTTAAGTTCACTATGGCATAGATATAGTTGGTTCAGAAAAAGAAAATAAATTTGGAAGCTGAATATGACATACGTATCAAATTCCTCAGATTTCTTAGCTGGGGAATTATTATTTGTTTTGCAGGACTTAGTACTGAGCATATTTCAATCTAGGGTAAATTGTTCGTATAACATAAAAAAAAAACAAAAAATTCAGATCTTCAATATCTAATTAAGCTTATTTTCCATACCCTTGACTTCATCATAATCTTTTGGTTAATGATATTGATTCATCAGTTTACTCAAATGCTTTGATCCATGAAGTTCCATACTTTTTAGTAATAAGTAATAATAACACTTACCTGTACTGATAAGTCTGGACTTCTCCATCAGAGAAGAGATAAGGATTGCAGATGTGGAAGACACGGCAGGAGTTGTCTTGATCAGCATAATAGCCGTAAGGCCTCTCGACGCAGCTGAAGGAAGTGGAGATGCTTCCGAGGATGGCACTGGCTCCAGAGGGAAGATTCAGGGGTTCGAAAACACCGTCGAATTCACTGGAGGCAGAGGAACCTGATCTGAACTGAGCACTGGACTGAGACTGACTTCCACTGGAGAATCGGTTGTTGTCACTGGAACGAAAGTTGCCTTCAAAGTTTCTCTGGTTCAGGTTAGACTGCTGGAATTGGTTACCTGTGTTCTGTTGGTTTCTGTTAGCCTGGAAAGAGATTCCAGATGGCTGCTGTCCAGAGATACTCTGGAAACGAGTAGATGGGGTTAGCTGTACATTATCCAGCAATGTAAGTCTGTTCCTGGAATTGTCCCTTTCAAAGGATGTCTGGAACTGATTCTGAGAATTCTGCCTGCTCTGAGAATTCTGGAATTGGTTCTGGGAGAAATCATTGGCGTTGTTGGCAGACTGGAACTGGTTTCCTCTATTCTGCTGGAAGGAATTCGAAGTCAAAGTATTTTGTTGATTTCGCTGAGACTGACGATTCTGGAACTGGTTGTTGTTCTGGAAAGACTGAGATGAGCCAAAGTTCCTGTCACCAGAGAAAGAGGAAGACTGGAAGTTATTGTTTTGATTCTGGAAGTTGTTGTTTCTAGAGGTGGAGAAAGACTGTCGCTGTTGGTTGGAGTTGCTGTCAAAGGAAGAACGACTGGACAAAGATCCTCCTTGCTGGAAGAATCCAGGGCCAGCAAGTCTGACGGCTGTGTTGAATTCACGTCTTTCGTTGAACTGCGGCTGTGCAGTTGCAAGGGCAACGGCAAATACTGTTTGGAAAGGAAAAAATATACTTAGATATTATGGAAGAAAGAGGTATGTGTTCTAAATAAGCATCAACAAAGAAAATAGTAAGAAAAATCATTCAAACTCATACTATAATACAAACTTATACACATTCAACTCACATATACATATTTATTTATCTGCTTATCTATTTATTTGTTTATTTATATATTTATCTATTTGTTAACTTATCTGTTTTTCTAATAACTGATCTCCTCTTTCTGTATTTCCCATTACCTTCTGTATATATAGTTGCGATTGACTTGAAATTCGAGCTTCCAAAGAATATGGTGTTCATTCGAAAGAAGTAACAGAAGGTAATGGGAAATACAGAAAGAGGAGATCAGTTATTAGATATATATATTAGATATATTAGTTATTAGATATATATTAGATATATTAGTTACTATATATATATATATATATATATATATATATATATATATATATATATATATATATATATACTCGTATACAGTATCTATATATATAAATATAAATATATATATATATATATATATATATATATATATATATATATATATATATACATACATATATACATATACTGTATATATATATATATATATGTATATATATTTACATATGCATATATATAAATGTATATATATTTATATATACTGTATATATATATATATAATATATACTTATTTATTTATATATATATATGTATGTATATATATACTACATTATGTATATATAGGCTTTCCCAAAAATGAATTGACAAAAACTAAAGCTTATCACAACATCAGTCGAACCGTGAACTGAACCAGACTCACAAAGAACGGAGGCCTTCATGGCTGATATCCTATCTGGAGGAGGATCCTTGCAGGAATGCCTCACTCCTTCTGCCTCCTCATCCTTTATACTCCTCACCTCCTGCTGCTCCTCAGTGACCCGGCAGGCAGGTAGACAAGGTCAGGACAGACAGGTGCGCGTATCCTTCGACGGTAACAGGATACTCTAGGATACTATAGGATACGCAAGGATACTACACCAAACATGTACTGGGGAAGGACAACACTGCTTAGTCACGATATATATATATATATATATATATATATATATATATATATATATATATATATATATATATATATATATATATATATATATATATATATATATATATATGTCCATGAGGCCCCTAAATGCGCCCACTTTTTTACCCTTTTTCTTTGCTTCTGTTCACACTTCCTTTTTTTTCCCATTTAGCTGTCCAGCCGCTCCAACTCACTCTTTTTTTCTTTCATAAATTAACTGTTTCCATTTCTCCTCCTTTGGTGGTATATGCCACTCTTTCTATCCCCACCTTGGTCATCCGTTTCGCATCGAGGATAAAATGCTGGAAATGGCCTTTCTGGCCTCTTGCACTGGGAACAAAGAAGAATGAAAGGATTTCTAGTTTAAATTTGTACAGAGAAAAATACAGTAACGTGTTAAGACGATGTTTTCAGCGCTTGCTACTTCCCTCCGGTGGTGTAATTCCGTCGCAACATAAAGTTAAAGAATATCATCTTTCCCTCTGGAAGCCTCGAAGCACTTCTCGAATTGCAGTAGCAGCGGTTTAATCAATAATCCTTGGGGGATTCTTACATGATAAATGACACTTGGTTGGAAGCAACCCGGCCGCCCTTCGATTCCCGTTCTCCGAGATCGGTTCCCGTTTTCTGTGACTGGTCTCTTGTCTTCCTCAATGGCGCACTGGGTTGCGCATTGTTTTGGGTGTTAAGTTGCGTTCATTCAGTCGTATTTGTAAATGTACGGCGCCTATACAGTGAAGACAGCTGACCGCGGGCTGGACGTAGAGTTGTGCAAACATTAAGTTTATTTCCAATAGAGTATCTTGTTACACCCGTAAAAATTAATAATGGGTACACATCGCATTTAGATATACAGAGATTATTATTGTTATTATTATTATTATTATTATTATTATTATTATTATTATTATTATTATTATTATTATATTCAGAGATTCTCATTATTATTATTATTATTATTATTATTATTATTATTATTATTATTATTATTATTATTATTATTATTATTATTATTATTCAGAGATTCTCATTATTATTATTATATTATTATTATTGTCATTATTATTATTATTCAGTTTCTCGTTATTATTATTATTATTATTATTATTATTATTATTATTATTATTATTATTATTATTATTCAGAGATTCTCATTATTATTATTATTATTATTATTACTATTATTATTATTATTATTATTATTATCATCATCATCATTATTATTATTATTATCATTATTATTATTATTATTATTATTATTATTATTATTATTATTATTTTAAGAGTAAATTTCTGCAAAAAAAATATAACGTTTGGATTTCTATAAATATTTCGCCAGCTCCAAAATATTCCCTGTTTATAGATGTATCCTTGGCTTTCTACAAACCCTTACCTTGTAAGTACTATATAATTTCCTATCAGAAATTTAAATGATATTGTTCTGTATAATAATATTAAATTACTCCAGAGGTAAAAGGGAAGCATATACAAAATTCTTGAATATAACAAAATAATATTTCACTAAAACAGAAAGCCCCCATTGGTGGGCATCGGATATATTTGCCCCTGTGGCCACAGACTCGCGAAAGCTTACGTTGCAACGAACGGAACTCATAAACATACGCCATTTCGTCCTTGAAGAATTGACCACTACTTTTTACAATGTTGTTAAGGTATCCTGTTACTCAAGGCTGGCGTTTACCAGTTTTTCCTGATCCTGTAGAAGAGTAGCTATATAAAAGCAAGGTGGGGAAGGATTGGAACGTCAAAGACTCACTGGATTCCTTAGCTAAAATATCAATCATGAAGGTAGCTGTCCTATGTAAGTATAAATCAGTATTTTTTATATTGAGTATCAACTTATTTTAGGGACTGAGAATCACTGGATTCCTTAGCTAAAATATCAATCATGAAGGTGGTGGCTGTCCTATGTAAGTATAAATCAGTATTTTTTATATTGAGTATCAACTTA
The DNA here is from genome assembly GCA_039081455.1 of Macrobrachium rosenbergii. Lineage (NCBI taxonomy): Eukaryota > Metazoa > Arthropoda > Malacostraca > Decapoda > Palaemonidae > Macrobrachium > Macrobrachium rosenbergii. Next base: position 1,089,931 of record JANJGK010000044.1, on the reverse strand, counting down.
TTTTAGGGACTTAGAATCACTGGATTCCTTAGCTAAAATATCAATCATGAAGGTGGTGGCTGTCCTATGTAAGTATAAGTCAGTATTTTTTTATAATGAGTATCAACTTGTTTTAGGGACTGAGAATTTATTTTTGTATGAGAACATGCATTCATATGTACGAGTATGTACTTAGATGTGATAATAATTATGGTACAGAGAAATAGTATAACTTCTCTTTAACGCACTCATATATATGTAAGTATAATTATTCTAAATTAAAGAATATACAAGTAGAATTTTATTTCTGATCTTTAGTGGATTTAAAATGCTTCTTCCTTTCTTGTACACTGGAACAGTGCTAGCAGTTGCTCTTGCAACTGCGCAACAGCAGTTCAACAACCAGAGACGTGAATTCAGCAGCACAGCCGTCAGACTTGCTGGTCCTGGATTCTTCCAGCAAGGAGGATCTTTCTCCACTTCTGGCAACAACAACTTCCAGAATCAGAACAATAACTTCCAGAACTTCCAGTCTACCTCTTTTGGCAGTGACAGGAACTTCGGCTCATCTCAGTCCTTCCAGAACAATAACCAGTTCCAGTCTGGAACAACATCATTCCAGGGGAATCAACAAAACAGATTCACTTCACTGGATTCCAGGAACCAGAATCAGTTCCAGAATCGTCAGTTCCAGCAAAATCAACAGAACACATTTTCCTCCAATGATTTCCAGCAAAATAGGAATAACCAATTCCAGTCCACTAGTATTACAAACAACTTCCCCCAGAGCCAATTCCAGGATTCATTTAACCAGCAGAATTCTCAGAACCAGTTCCAGACCTCTTTTGACAGAGATAACTCCAGGAACAGAATCACATTGCTAGAAAATGTTCAGTTGACCCCATCTACTCGTTTCCAGAGTACATCTGGACAACAGCAGTCTTCTGGAATCTCTTTAACGGCTAACAGGAACCAGCAAAACGCATTTAACCAATTCCAGCAGTCTAACCTGAACCAGAGAAACTTTGAAGGCAACTTCCGTTCCAACAACAACAACAGATTCTCCACTGGAAGTCTGTCCCAGTCCAGTGCTCAATTCAGATCAGGATCCTCTTCCAGTGACTTTAATGGAGAATTCGACGGTGTTTTCGAACCCCTGAACCTTCCCTCTGGAGCCAGTGCTGTTCTCGGAAGCATCTCCACTTCCTTCAGCTGTGCTGACAGACCCTATGGCTACTACGCTGACGAGCAGAACTCTTGCCGTGTCTTCCACGTGTGCAATCCTTATCTCTTCTCTGATGGACAGGTCCAGACTTATCAGTACAGGTGAGAACCCTTTACACTCTGTATTTGGAATTGTCTTAACAGGTCATATATACATACTGAATGTTTAAATCAAAGGGAAAATCATACAAATAAATTGCTTAAATCTAGTGAATCAGAATGTATACCTTTTCACTCAGTGTCATAAACACTGAATGTTGAAATCAAAGGAATAATCGTATGTACCAAATGTTTAGATATAGAATCAGAATACTCATTTCAAATGAAGACTCGGCAATATTGCCATATTTAAGATTTCTTTTGACCTTTGTTTTTCTTATTGATGAGCTCTTGCGTGATGCCTGTAGTACAACAGATTGTAATATGTGTCACTGGAACTAATTTAATGATTTTAATGAACCTATGATTGACTTTGCACATATCTTCAAAGGTACCGTAATTTCTGTTTAAGCCCTGAATTGAAATATTGAAGCTTATAGGGTGAGATTCAAGTCCAACATAGATCAAGATGCAATCAGCTAATGTATTATTGTTTCTTCTTCTTCCGAAGCTTCATGTGCGGCGAGGGCACCATCTTTGACCAGAACGAGTTGACCTGCAAGGCTGAATACGAAGCCACACCTTGCCAGGAGGCCCAGAACTTCTACTTCAGAAACGAACAGTTTGGGCGTCCTGAAGAGAAGTCTTTCTAAGAACGTCTTCGATCATTTTGAAATTGATTTGGGATCTCACGCGAACTGATAGTCAATGAAAATACATCAGTTCCTCTGAATGCTGTAATATTATAATGAATGTGATTGGTGAAGAAATCCTCAACAATGTCAGTGTAAAAATATATTGAAAATATATATATTTGCAATTATTTACATTGTCGTTATGGTGGATTTCTTCAGCAATTGAGTGACTGTGTGATTTGGAGGTTTATACAAATAACTATAATTAATATTATGTAATAATATAATAAAAGCAAGGAAAGGCTAAACACAGTCTTTTTTTTCTGTTGTCACCTGACAGACAGTGTAATAAGAAAAGTACATATATATATATATATATATATATATATATATATATATATATATATATATATATATATATATATATATATATATATATATATATATAATTTTTTTTTTCTAGAAACTTTTGAGAAGTATTTTAGTTGAGATCAGGAGATGGCATTTTTTTAATTTATCCTGAAGCTTGTAACTAAAATGTCTTGATCCACGAGACCGCAATCAGCCTTATGACCGGCGAATGAGTCCCCAAAATAAACATTTTCTCTCTCTCTTTCTTTCACCAAATCTTCAGCTGAAAACCCTTATGGACAGAGCCCTCAGACAATAATAAACTCAAGAGGGCTCCAAAGAGAAATCAACCTGCAGAGAGAAACAAGTTATAGGAAAAGGTTATAAATAAAGAATATGAGGAAACAGAAACTAAAACCGATACACTTGAAATTCAGGAGACGTCAGCACAGAGAAGGAATGAATTTGCTCCTCGCTTAAAGATTTGGAGATCAGAAGTTTCCACAACTGCACTAGGAGGGAAACTGTTCCACATTTCAGTTGTAGCCAAGATATAAAACTCCGAGCAAACTGAGTATTATTAATACCTGAAGAGAGAAAACGTAACACTCTCTGCAGCAGCATATTTATTACATATTTACGGTCACTTATATTTCTTTCAATATTAAGGTTTGAAATCTGACAATAGTTAATATAATTATATACAATAAAAATGGAAACTTGCAAATTATAAGGAAAAAAGGCGTATAATTTTAATCATTCAACGCATTCACTAACAGATAACGAATACAGCATTTTCCCGAGTTGTAACCGAGTACCGGGACCTTTCCCTGAAAAAAGCGGGACTCCATATCTTAAAAACTAACCATAGAATTTTCTTGAAAATAATCTCATTATGTTTCCCACACCCAAATTCTCTCCGGAGTTACTAATTTAACCCAACCTAACCCAACTAGCATACATCTCAGGAATTTGCACCCCAGCTAGTCTTAGCTATTTTCTTGATCTTGCCAAACCAGTCACTCAGAATCTTGGTCTTCGTAATGGGGTCATTGACTCTATAGGAATATCTCTATACTTATAACAATAAAGTAAGTTACCTGTACTTTCTTGAAGTGGACGGTGAATGTTTGAAATATAAGGTTCTATTTTCGATGTTCTATTTGGTCAACCTGGTTTAAAACAATAAAAAAAACAGTGCTCCTTTATGCCATCATTTTAGCTTAAACTCCCACTTTGGTCTTCTGAACCACAGATCAAGAACCTCTTTCCTCTAACTTTTTTTAGAACCGGAATTATTATTATTATTATTATTATTATTATTATTATTATTATTATTATTATTATTATTATTATTATTATTATTATTATTATTATTATTATTATTATTATTATTATTCAGAAGATGAACCCTACTTATATGAAACAACCCCACCCACAGGGGCCACTGACTTGAAATCCAAGCCTCCAAAGAATATTGTGGTGTCCATTAGAAAGAAGTAATAGAAGGTAAGGAGAAATAAAGAAAGAAGAGATCAGTTATTAGAAAAAAGAAAAGACAAATTAATAAATTAATAGATAAACGGATAAAAATATGAATAGATTATCAAACTAGATAGATGGATAGATAGATAGAGAGACTTTAGCCACAAACTTCAAGACAAGCCAGAAATTTCGGTACAAAGACTGATGGAGACTGTAAGTTAAGAAGGTCAAACAGTAAAAATAATTTTTCTTATTTTCCTTAAATTAATATGAAACGAACATTTCAAAACATCAATCTTTCTTGCAGTAATATGTACCATGGTACCCATTTCAAAATAAACATGGTAAGGTCATGAATTATCATTTCATTGTGGAATTTCCCTATAGTTTCTTTTTTTTTTTGGGGGGGGGAAAAATTCTGCAGACATACTCTTCCTATATGGTCATGCAAATGCGTACAATAAGAGATTGAGTTTTATCTCTCATTATTCCCATTATATTATTAAATAGCATTCATCATGCCCATTATATTATCACTAATATTTTCTACTGATTGCCTGTGTCAATTTCCACTCGTAAGAAATAAAATTCATATAATTATATTTTCATGTGGTCATCTGATAAGGACAGTAAAATAGACTGGATTTTATCTCTCATTCTTTTTATTATATTATTAAATAGCATCCATTATGATTATTACATTGTTATCGCTAGTATTTTCGCCTATTCGCGTCCAACATCGATTCGTACGACAGCATCAAATCAAGTCAAAATTAACATCAGGATTTACGGGAAAGACTCTTAAAAAGACTTCTCCTCAGGACGCCCAAACTGTTCGTTTCTGAAGTAGAAGTTCTGGGCCTGCTGGCAAGGCGTGGCTTCGTACTCAGCCTTGCAGGTCAACTCGTTCTGGTCAAAGATGGTGCCCTCGCCGCACATGAAGCTTCGGAAGAAAAAGAAGAAGAAGAAGAGGAATTACAAAGTGGGAAAACTTATCTTGATGCGAGTAGCATTTGAATTTCACGTTTTGCTTCAATAATATTTATTAAGCAAAAGTAGCCCTGAGACTAGTATTCGTAAGTCTGTATAAAATTTATGATAATAGATGAACCGGAGGAAATTTACAAAGTGGGAAAATGTATTTTGATACAAGTGGTATTCGGATTTCAGTTTTCTTCAATAGCACCATACACCTATTAAGCAAAAGTAGGCCTAAGACTGTAGTCATTTGCAGATCTATGTAAAATCTATACAGATGAACAGAAGAAAAATTGCAGAGTAGGAAAAATGTATCTGGATACGATTAGTATTTGAATTTCACGTTAAGCCTCAATAGTACCAAACATTTATTAATCAAAAGTCGGCCTGAGACTGCAGCCTTTGCAAATCTGTATGCTTTTGATTTAAACAGTCAGTATAAATTTTCTTGAAGGCATAGGGAATGTTTCTTCAATAAACTGTTGAGAGATTTTCACAGACAGAATGTAAAGGGTTCTTACCTGTACTGATAAGTCTGGACCTGTCCATCAGAGAAGAGATAAGGATTGCAGACGTGGAAGACACGGCAGGAGTTCTGCTCGTCAGCGTAGTAGCCATAGGGTCGGTCAGCACAACTGAAGGAAGTGGAGATGCTTCCGAGGACAGCACTGGCTCCAGAGGGAAGGTTCAGGGGTTCAAAAACACCGTCGAATTCTCCATTAAATTCGCTGGAAGAGGAACCTGATCGGAACTGAGCACTGGACTGGGACAGACTTCCAGTGGAGAATCTGTTGTTGTTGGAACGGAAGTTGCCTTCAGAGTTTCTCTGATTAAAGTTAGACTGCTGGAATTGGTTAAGTGTGTTCTGCTGGTTTCTGTTATCCTGGAAAGAGATTCCAGAAGACTGCTGTCCAGAGGTACTCTGGAAACGAGTAGATGGAGTTAACTGCACATTTTCCAGCAATGTGATTCTGTTCCTGGAGTTATCCCTGTCAAAAGAGGTCTGGAACTGGTTCTGAGAATTTTGCTGGTTGAAAGTATCTTGGAATCGGTTCTGGGGGAAATTATTGGAGATACTGGAAGACTGGAATTGGTTATTCCTATTTTGCTGGAAATCACTGGAGGAAAATGTGTTCTGTTGATTTTGCTGGAACTGACGATTCTGGAACTGATTCTGGTTTCTGGAATCCAGTGAAGTGAACCTGTTCTGTTGATTCCCCTGGAATGATGTTGTTCCAGACTGGAACTGGTTATTGTTCTGGAAGGACTGAGATGAACCGAAGTTCCTGTCACTGCCAAAAGAGGTAGACTGGAAGTTCTGGAAGTTATTGTTCTGATTCTGGAAGTTGTTGTTGCCAGAAGTGGAGAAAGATCTTCTCTGCTGATCGAAGTTGTTGTTAGTGTTGTCGAAAGAGGAACGAGAAGCGAAAGATCCTCCTTGCTGGAAGAATCCAGGACCAGCAAGTCTGACGGCTGTGCTGCTGAACTCACGTCTCTGGTTGTTGAACTGCTGAGCAGTTGCAAGAGCAACTGCTAACACTGTTCCAGTGTACAAGAAAAAGAGAAGCACTCTGAATTCAAGGAAGATAAGTGATACTATTCTTAGATATTTTAATTTTGATCAGATATAAGTATATATATGAATTCTAAATTCACAAGAGATAAGTAACATTATTCCTATATACTTTAATTTTGATCAGATATAAGTACATATATATGAATCCCAAATTCACAAAAGATAAGTAATACTATTCTCAGATACTTTAACTTTCATCAAAGTACATATATATGAATTCTAAATTCGCAAAAGATAAGTAGTATTCTTCCTATATACTTTAATTTTGATCAGTTACAGTCATATATCAATGCAATGGTCTCATACGAAAAATCTTCTTTATCAGTCTTTGAAAAATCAATAGATACTAAATATAATTAAAATTATTTATACTTACACAGAACAGTCACCTTCATGTTTGATGTTTAAGCTGAGGAATCGAGTTATTCTATGATGTCCCAGTCATTCCCTACCCTACTTTTATATAGCTGGTCTGCTACGGAATCGAGAATAACTGGTAATCACCAACCTTGAGTAACTGGATACATTAACAATGAAAAGGGAAATGTGAATATTTCAGTACTTCAAGGACTTAGTGATATATGAACTTTTAGAAGCTTGTCTTATTGCAGATTGTTCCTCGTTTGCATTTTGCCTTGCGAAACGATTTGTCTTGGTCAAAAAGATGGTGCCTTCAGTCTCTCTCTCTCTCTCTCTCTCTCTCTCTCTCTCTCTCTCTCTCTCTCTCTCTCTCTCTCTCTCTCTCTCTCTCTCTCTCTCTCTCCAGGTATTCGTAGTTATATTTTCCAACTATTTCTTAACAACAATTTTCTATTTTATCACATGAAGCTTGATCAGGACCTCTCTCTCTCTCTCTCTCTCTCTCTCTCTCTCTCTCTCTCTCTCTCTCTCTCTCCAGGTATTCGTAGTTATATTTTCCAACTATTTCTTAACAACAATTTTCTATTTTATCACATGAAGCTTGATCAGGACCTCTCTCTCTCTCTCTCTCTCTCTCTCTCTCTCTCTCTCTCTCTCTCTCTCTCTCTCTCTCTCTCTTCTCAAGGTATTCGTACTTATATATTTCAGCTCTCTCTCTCTCTCTCTCTCTCTTCTCTCTCTCTCTCTCTCTCTCTCTCTCTCTCTCAAGGTATTCGTACTTATATGTTTCAGCTATTTTTTAACTATATTTTTCTCTCTTTTATCAAATTAAGCTTCATCATGACCTCTCTCTCTCCCTCTCTCTCTCTCTCTCTCTCTCTCTCTCTCTCTCTCTCTCTCTCTCTCTCTCTCTCTCTCTCTCTCTCTCTCTCTCTCTCTCTCCGGGTATTCGTAGTTATATATTTCAGCTATTTCTTAAGTACATATTTCTCTCTTTTATCAAATTAAGCTTCATCGGGACCTTTCTCTCTCTCTCTCTCTCTCTCTCTCTCTCTCTCTCTCTCTCTCTCTCTCTCTCTCTCTCTCTCTCTCTCTCTCTCTCTCTCTCTCTCTCTCTCTCTCTCCAGGCATTCGTAATTATATTTTCCAGTAAGTAGGAAGGAATTTATAAAAAAATATTTGGTACTAGATAAACAATATACTTTTTAAAAAATGCACAAGCATTGGAGAAATAGAGCGCACAAGAGAGCCGTTTCAAAGGTAAATTTCTTCATTTATTACTACTAATACCACCACGACCACCTGCTGATTTAAAATTTAGTCGCGAATCAATGTTTTACTTAGAACAAATGCTTAATGTAACTTGTAGTTATTTGAGTGATTCATTTATAAGTAATAAAATAAGACTTCGTAACAAATTGTTATGTCTCACGGGAAATCGGATGTTCGGGATATATGGTGAAACACTCATCTTTCATCATCTAAAAGAAGGATTTCAACTTTAATAATGATAATTGACGTATGATTTATATGATGACATAGAATAAATCTATTCATTTATTTAAAAGTATTTCATTTTTCAGATACGAAATTCTATTAAGAATGTGGCGAAAGAATTATGGAAAATTGAAATATCGTCATAATAGGATTTCAACTTGAATAATGTTTGACGTCCGATTGACATGACGACTCGAACAGATATAATTAAATTATTGGAAAGAATTTTAATTTTGAATTACGAAATTCTAATAAGAATTCAACAAAAGAATTGTGGAAAATCGAATTTGTTTGAGCAAATTATTGGAACTCGAAGGAAGGCGTCTTGTTTACATTATGGCTGACCAGCTTGACGAGAAAGATGAAATGTCCGAGAACTTCCTTCTTATTTCATCGTTCAGCTTCGAGATTAAGGTAAAAACGCCCCCAGTATGTCGTCAGATATGTCAAGATGTTTTACGGTTATATATTTAAGGAAAATGAAGAACAAAATCCTTGAAACAAACATAAACAAGGTGCCCTTAGAAGTGAGGTTCTGCATGGCCAGCATACAGTCCCCAAAAGTCTTTCCCCTTAAGCGCACAATAATTACCTTTGGTAATGTATGTGCAAGCCTTTCACAAAGGCCTCGGTGACTGTTCCAGTGCCCAAATGGTGTCCGGTTGGCAGTGTTGACTGACACCTCTGGCTCTCGAGAGGAAGAAAGGGTAGATGTAAGAAGTCTTAACCCAGTGCTCGATTGAAGGTCGGGAAAAGACCGTAGGCCTAAGGACAGACTGCATGGGTCTATAGGAATGGCTGCTGGAGGCCATAGGAGAGAGATATTCAATGGATTTGGTGATTTTCATGTAGCTAGTCTTGTCTTGAAGGTACAATAACCCATTCAGAATTGTCTCTGATAGTAGGCCTATTATCATGGAATGTAGCTTAGGCTTATCACCTCATGAGAGAGATATTCAGTAGATTTGGTCATGGTCAGATCGTCTGCAGTAGGTGAAGGCAGTAGGTCTAAGTAGTAGCTCTGCAGCGGCGATTTCCTTCTAACTTAACTTTTTCTACAATTTTTTAGTTGCTAATTGTGGATTTACCATTTTTTGTCGCACGACTGTAATTAACCTGTAATTAACCACAGACCTTCATCCAACAAGGTAGGGGACCTAATAGGAATGCGCAGTTATGGATGGGGTATACCTCCGGGACAGGGCGATTTGTTCCCCCGCTTGTTACTACCCTACATTTTAGGGGACCCCCAGGGAAAGTGGGGTTTTGGGTGGAGTAGACCACAGAGGGGTGAAAAGGCGATCAAATTTTACTGTAAACGGCTTTGCAGAGACGAAAAACCCTTACACAAACACAGGAGGAACGAGACGACAAAGGTAGCCGTTGCAAAGACAAAAACTTTCACTATTACTGCTATTTCGAATGCTGCCACGCATGCGCATTCTTATAGGGGAGCTTTTGGTACACAGGCTCGCTCCTTACTGAGGAAAAAGGGGGGGCTAAGGCGAAAATGTTCGGTTCCAGTCCTTCTTGTTTCAATTTTGTGAAATGCAACTCCCCAGGGGCTAGTACTGAATACTGCGAAATACATTTGAACCCGCAGGTGCTGGTACTAAACACGACGAAGGGGGTTTCAGGAGGAAATGAGAAGTTTCTCCCGCTTTTGGGGGGGATGTGGGGGTATTCATATGTGATCCTCACTGGTTAGTCCACCATCTTTCCAACTATTGCACCCGCCTGATAAGCATTTCGTTTCAGTACACCGGCTGATTCCTTGCTGCACACTCCTTCGACCCTGTAACACGCCGCCTTTGGCCGTTACCTGCGTAAGCTCTTACACCAACTGCCGGGAAATTAACTTATGGTGTTACAGCAATTACGAGATGTTAATTCAGTTGCGTCAAGATCACGGCCTTTATGATTTCGGAACTTAAGTACACCTCCGTGCCTGTTTTTAGTTTGGAAACAGGTTTTTTCTACACTTTTAGAGTTGCTGGCAAAAGAGGTGGAGTTTTGTTTTTGTCTGTCACATTTTTTTGTCCCCGTGCCCTGTTACCAGGCAGTGTTGCATCCCTCCCCCCACCCACCATTTTGTTGCTACCCACTCTTGTTCCCAACGCGTTCTGCATTAAGTATTAGTGCGATTTCTTTCGTCGCCTCGGCTTTTCTTAACAGTCATTCTACCTTACGTTTTTTCCTGAGTCGGAGTAAAAAAATGCACTTTTTCCCTTTCAGAGGCACATTTGTCCAACTAACTATAAGTCTCGCCAACTCGGGCGGAGTTTTTTGACATTCTGACCTATGCGATGGCTGACCCAGCGTTCGCTGATGCCAGGCAGTAAATATAAAAATTAAACAAATTACCAGAAGAGACAAAACAGAATCATATGTTCAGACAAATATTTTAACAGCTATTACCTAGATTTTAATGAGACCATAATACTGTAATATTTCCATTCCTATTCAAGTGCAGGAACCATTTGCTTTTATTATTCCTACAAGGTGTCAATTCTTTCATGCTTTCCTAACCATTATTGTTGGTTCTGACCGAGCTTTTTGTATTTTTCTCTCTCCTAGAATCTAACAATTATAGGGGCCCCCAGTGGAGAAAGAAGTACAGAGCACCAGTCCAAGATGTATAAATTTTATTAATCACAACATACTCAGTTTATAGGTATCAGTAATAACCATCACCAAAAAAATTAATAAAGCATGGAAATGAAGCAGGGACAGATACAGAGATGCATCCTAACCTAACCTTCACAACTATGGCATTGAGTAGCCATCTCTGGCGTAGCGTTGGGCCTGTGGCACAGATTTCATTCATTCAAACTAAATTGTTCCCGTAGGGGGGTTATGCCATCAGTGCACCTCCTGCAGTACACAGCAGGCATTACTTAAGGTCCTTTGCAGCGGGCCTTCCTTAGGCCCCTAGCTGCAACCCCTTTCGTTCCTTTTACTGTACCTCCTTTCATTTTCTCTTTCTTCCATCGTACTTTCCAAACTCTCCTAACAACTGATTCATAGTGCAACTGCTTTGAGGTTTTCCTCCAGTTACACCTTTCAGACCTTTTACTGTCAATTCCCACTTCAGCTCTGAATGACCTCGTAGATCCCAGTGCTTGGTCTTTGGCCTGAATTCTATATTCAATTCAAACTAAATTGTGACTTACTGCAGAGCGCTGGCTGCAAATATGGCTGAGGGGTCGCCTGACCTGACCTCAACAGTTAATTGGTTTTGTGAAGATATTGAATGCAAAGAGAGAAAGAGAGAGAGGTAGGGAAGTAGAACTGAAATCATAATAAAAAATTGCCCGCATTAGAGTTGGTACATAAAGTCCTTTGCCCGAGCACCACTCATAGTCCAGGCCACATCTCATGAGCCACATTCCACTGCTTCAACCCTTGTCAGCTTTGCAGTTTATTTTCGTCTTCTGTCATAGCATAGCAGTTGGTATTGTTTCAGCCTGTCGTTGTGATCAAATTAATTGTTATTATTAATTCTCTTTGTATATATATTATTTAGAGTTTGACTAAAATGAATTGCTTTTCATAATGTTTTGTATTTACAGGCATGGCGCTGGAATGGGCCATTTGGGAGAGTAAATGTTATCTACAAAAACTAACTATTTCTGGAACAAATAAAAGAAAGCTGTTTGGTAAGTTTGCTGTTTGTACGTAATACAGTATTGATACGTATTCTTTGAGAATTAAGGAATTGTTTTGTTATCTGTCCTTTTATTCATCTAAACGTACACCAGTGTTCACGTTCATCATGGTCTCATTAATGTGGGTGTGTTCCTATGAAACATACAGGCAGTCCCCAGTTTACCGCGTGGGTTCCATCCCGACGCTGCGTCGTAAGCCGAAAATCATCGTAACCCGAAATATCGCAGAAAATTGTAAGAAAACCTTACTTTTAATCATTTGGTTGTCTTGTGAACGACGTAAACTGCATTTTTATTGAGTTTTTCATCAAAAAACCTCCAAATTTTTACCATTCTGCCCTTTTGCGAGCCGTATTTCTTCCACTGGATCGGTCATAAGCCCGGAACATGCGTTGTAACCCAGGAAATCATTTATTATTATATTTGAAGAGTGTCGTAAGCTCGGAACATCTTAAGCCAAGCCCGTCGTAACCCGGGGACTGCCATAGACGGGCGTATCTTTGAAAATAAATTCGGTTTGGTTGTTGAGGCTGTAGCCAGGTGTGTAGCTTGCCCAGGTTAATTTCTTATATACTGTGTAAGTATTTAGGTTCTAACTTCTTTTATTACCAGTTTGAGTCAATTGGTAACTGCCATATTTTCCACTAGATTTTTCACTAGATTCTGATGTTACATAACAATCTATTTGCCTTGCGCTTTCTTTGCCCTTATTCATACCTCCAGTCCCCATAGGGGAGTGGCCCCTAGCTGCAACGTTTTCCTCCTATTACACCTTTCAAACCTACCTACTGTACTCTCAATTTCCTTTCCATCGCTGAATAATCTCATAGGTCCCAGTGCTTGACCTTTGGCATAATCTCTATATTCCATTCCATTCCATTCCATACCTCCGTGTAGTGTGCTGAGTGTCACCCTATTTGCTAATGTGCCCAGGGATGGGAAATTGTTTTATTTTTTTTAATTTGTCACAAAAGGTATTTTCTGCAACAGATTTAAGTTGTGATATATTTGAAGTCATTTTATAATTGTACCTTACATACTTGTGTTTATAACTTTTCAGTAATTTGTTCTATAGTGCAGTACATGTATAAAATATCTGGAAAAATATACTGTATATTTATAGTATAGTGCATTACACATGGTGTAGATAGATAATTTTATAAATTTGCTACTATGTTTACAGGAATTCTTGAAAAGCCCAATTTACTTCCGTCGGCTCCAAGTCACTTACAGTGCATGGAAAAGTGTCGTCAGGGAAGACGCAGACGATGAATTGACTCTCAGGTCAAGAAGTAAGTCGATGTTGGTTCTCAGTATCTGATTTTAATGCTTATCCATTCTATTGTTGTATACTTTTGTGCTGTGCAGTTTTGAATAAGTAAGCCAATAATAATGACATTATTAAGAATAATGATAAGCTATGTCGATCACATCCTTTCAGTGGATAAAGGTTAGGGGAGAATATTGAAGAGTAAATCATTTGTTACTCGTTTTCCACAAATTCTCCATCGTTACCTTATATACAGCATGGTAAAACCACGAAGAAGATACAGCAAACTTAAGTTACAATTAGTTCAGTAGGTTATAAACTGTTAAAACATTGTATCATGTTGCTAACACTTGTCTAAGCCACCTATGCATTTTTTAATCCCAAGTCCAGATTAGGAAGTTTTGATGTATATTCTTAATCTAAAGAGAATTATTCCCCTGAGGAGGATAGCGCCGCCAGTGCACCTCATGCGATGCACTGTAGGCATTACTTAAGGTTCTTTGCAGCTTGCCTTCGGCCCCTAGCTGCAACCCCTTTCGTTCCTTTCACTGTAACTCCTTTCATATTCTCTTCCATCTTACTTTTCACCCTCTCCTAACAATTGATTCGTAGTGCAACTGCAAGGTTTTCCTCCTATTACACCTTTCAAACCTTTTACTTTTTATATTCAGTTCAATGCAAGAGAGGTATTGAATTAATATTAGAGTATCAAGAAACTGAACTAGATTGGTCATAATCTCCACCAGTCAGCCAAATATAGAACGAAGTAAATTGCATATTAGTGATTGTAAGTTCCCATTGATTGGAAAATTCTGTAAACAAATGATTGGTTCTACTGTAGAGATTTATCTCAAATCTCCATTGGTCCTGTAGTGTCTTCCTCTCTTATAACTATTCCTTCTTTTATGATTGTGGACCTCTTGCAACATATTATTGTGGGATGAGTCCATCATATTGTTTACCCTGTCCGTAAATAAGAGAATATAAAATATGGCCTTCTAACCAGTCAAACTTTAAAATTCATTATTAGTTTTGAGACCTCTTGTTTCCAGTTCATATTCACTCAGTGCTTTGCTGTCTAAGCTCCCTACCTAAAGTTCACCATGCTGTCCTAAAATGGAAAACTGCAGTACCTGCAAAATTTTCGAAATTGAGATATGCCGACTATTAGGCTCGTGAAACACTAATACACAAGTTACTGCAGTTTCAGAATGATTCTTTGATGCTTTCCACGAGTATTTATGGGTTCCCAGTTGCAGTATCTGCAAAATCAGTAGTAAGGCAAGGGGAAACATACCATTTTTTTCAGTTTTGTACTTTTGCAGATACTGCAGTCTTCTATTTTAAGGCAGTGTACACTGATCTTACTGCCCTTTTTCAAATACATTTATCAAGAATAGGTATCTAGTTAAGGCACCGTAAGCTCTGTTAAAGGCACTTGCAACAAGAATAGCTATCTAGTTACAGCGCATTTAATTAATAACCGCCGACTTACGGAGCTTTTTCAAATACATTTATCAAGAATAGGTATTCAGTTACAGCGCTTTTAAAGGAGCTTACAATGAGAATAGTATCTAGTTATGGCAACTATTATCACTAAGAAGTACCAGCTTACGGCGGATATCAAATTACGGCACGCCGCTGGGACGGAACCCCTGCCATAAGTCAGGGACTGCTTGTAATAATAATGCCCTTATTTCCCATTCAGTCAAAAGAACAACTACTTTCGTACATTAACATCTTTTCAGGCTTGTAGAGAAGACGTAGATGCAATGCAATTGTGATTTTCTCTTGACCGCCTGAGAAGGCTGGCTCGATCCGCCTCACATGCTAGCCACGGCGTCTCGGGCCACTGACCGAGCAGCAGTTACTGGAATAGCGAAGAGGTAAGAATCACACTGGAACATTTTATGTGAACTTGAGTTTCAGGAGAAAACATTTTTTTGATTTTAACGTCATATGGTCAAAGCTCAGAGGTTAGTGCGTAGTATGATTGATGGGTTTATTATGAACACAATGGAATATCACTTAGCTTTAAATACTATTATAGTTTATGGTGCATTAATTAAATGGACCGAGATCAGTTAGTGGAAAAGCAGTTGGCAGGTACAGAAAATGATTCACTTACCCACTGGTAACGTGAGGAGCATTCTGCCTTTATTTATTTTTTTCATGAGTGATAGAGGTAGAATAAATATGTGAAATAAGGGAATGAAAATGATTTGGTAAGAGTGTAGTATGTCATAAAAAGGACGTATCTTTATCTTGCTGGTTGCTGGCAAGGAGGTAAGGTCATCCAATCCTCAAAGTGATTTTGACTGTAAAGCATTCAGATTACCATCACCTGCTTATTTGTCAGGCCACTTCTGAATGGGTCAAATAGGCCTGCAGACTGTGATTAGTAATTATATTTGATTAGCAATTAGGATTTGCTCACCAGAAACAGTTGCCTCCAAAAATTGCATAAATGTAAGAACTTAGAACATTCATTATTTGGTTTTTCAAGTAGGTACATATAGTATTTTAATTGTTGATTCCTTTTTCTGAAAGGTGTGAGCAGTTCGCAAATCGCGAAGTCACGTAGAGCTAGAATCTTTTGGAGCAACACATGACAAACCAGTCTTGAAGATAATTGTCAGGATGGAGAATCACACTGACGAAGTACCGAGTATAGCCCCCATTTTGAATTTTCTCTGCAAGCGTCTTTGGCAACAGGATCGGGGATTACTCTCCATTAAGCCACAGACTGTAAAAAAGGGTTTTTGTAAGTATAAATAAGTGCAGCAGGAGGTATGTCACAGAATGGTGTAAAGTACGTGTCATTTGATCAAATTTACAAGCACTGGGAGAACCTTCACTTTTCTTTTGAAATAGATTTTCATTGTACTGTAAAAGCACTGTAGTTGTTTCATATTAACTTTGCTCCTGTAGGTGGGGTAGTACTGTCAGTCCACTTCATGGGGTGCGCTGCAGACACCACTAAAGGTTCTTTGCAGCGTCTATTCAGCCCCTAGCTGCAACCCCTTTCATTCCTTTTACTGTACCTCATTTCATATCGTTCTTCCATCTTGCTATCCATCCTCTAACAATTATTTCATAGTGCAACTACTTTGAGGTTTTCCTCCCTTTACACCTTTGTAACTTTTTATACTCTCAAATTTCCTTTCAGCGTTAAATGACTTCATAGGTACCAGCGCTTGGAGTTTGGCTTAAACTCTGTATTCCATTCCATATTGACTTGAATAATTACACAGTATAATGTATCAGTTGGCTTCTGTGGTAAAGAATTATCTACTGTAGATTTGTATTTTATGGATAACAGTTGCAAAGACCTATAGAAACAGGTAAAAACAAAGATCATAGAATAAGGACCACTGACTTAGAAACCAAGCTTCCAAAGAATATGGTATTCATTTGAAAGAAGTAACAGAAGGTAATGGGAAATACAGTAAGGAAGGATAAGTTATTAGAAAAAATAGATAAATTAACAAATAAATGAATAAATAGAGATGAAGGTAAATGATTAAAATGCAAGAATAGTATCAGGGTAGCAATGCATTTGCATCTTTCGCTTGCACTTCTGAAGTTCCAATTGGACAACTTCCTCGTGGAGGCTACAGTACAGCAGTGGCACTAGGAACCATATTTGATTAAACCTTTCGATAGATGTGACGTCAGAAGGTCCGTTTGCACATAACGCTGTGTTGTAACAGTAGTGTCATGTGTTTTAAGTTGCCTTCCATAAAGTGTCTTGATTTTTAACAATCTAGTTACCCACTGCTAGCTATATTTTGTACTACGCTGCGTCATGTCAGGTTTGTAGGTGAATATATCCTGAGTCACTCAATAGGATAAGGTTTTTAAACTATAAATTATCATTTCATATTCAGGTACAAGCTTTCTATATAATATTTTTTCCTTGCAGGCTCATGGCGAAAGTATTTTATGAAGAAATACCAGACTGAACCAAGAAACCCTAACTGTGTACAAAGAAGGCAGAAGAAGAAGAAGAAGAAGAAATTCTACACAAGGAATTCTTCAGCAAATTAACTGGGACAAGACAGTTGCCAAGATTACTGTTGGCTGAAAAAGGAACAAAAATACAAAGATTATATGACATCTCAATATGTATTAATATACATAGGTTCTTATTGCTAACTTCTTAGTGTATTATCAGCCATCAAGTACTTACGCATGATTCAGGATACATAGTTTTGTTTGTGCTAAAATCTAGTACCATTTTGATCCAATAGGTAATTTAAATTCCTTATTCAGTATTAGATATCTGGCATACTTCAGGATACATATTTAACTTGAGTATCACATAAGTTTAAATAGCTGTGCTTCAGTATGCATAGTTTTTGCTTCAATGTCCTAGCAATGCTATTAGCTCCTGAGTAGCTTTGTACATTTCAGAATTCATAATTCTTATCCATAATGCTCATTAGTTCAGGATATAGTTCAGGCTGCTTGATATATAAGATAAATTTCATATCCCTGTAATATCAGTAGAGGCAGTCCCGGGTTTATGACGGGGGTTCTACTCCAATGCCTCGTCATAAGCCAAAAATCGTCATAGCCAAAAATCATCATAACCCAAAATATCGTTGAAAATTGTAAGAAAACCTCACTTTGAATCCTTTGGGTGTAGTGAAAATGCCGTAACCGGCATTTTTATTTTTTCATCAAAAAAACCTTCAAATTTTGACCATTCTACCGTTTTGGACCCACACATATTTCCTCTGTGGGATCAGCATCATATATAACCCCAGAACATGCGTTGTAACCCAGGAAATAATATATGATAAAAACGTTTCAAGAACATCATAAGCCAAGCCCGTCATAACCCAGGAACTGCCTGTATAGGATCATTTTCATTTCACTAACCTGGTTTTGATTTGCAGTACCCAATAGGTCATTGTTCAGTGTATACTTAACCTGGGTACGAAGGTCACGTAAGATTGGTAATAGGTCATTTTAATTATTTTAGGTCCTTGTCTTGGAATTCAGATACGGTCAGTAGCAAATAGTTTATTGGTTAGATAGAATAGTTTTATTGATTTTTTGGACTATTGACAAATTAGTCAGCATAATTAAATATAGTTTTTTGGAACAAAACTTTGAAGTATTACCTTGGCAGAATAGGTAATATTTTTGGCTAAAGTACAAAAGATTCCGGATAGCTTTTCCCTCAGTAAAGTCTGTTGTTATTATTATTATTATTATTATTATTATTATTATTATTATTATTATTATTATTATTATTGTTATTCAGAAGATAAACCCTCATTCAGTCTTCCAAAGAATATGGAGTTCATTTGAAAGAAGTTACAGAAGATAAAAGGGAATATAGAAAGAAGAGATTAGGTTTTAGAACAGAAAAACGATAAATTAATAGATTAACGGATAAATAGATGATAATGTTAATTATTTGTAGGCAGGTAAAACTATCTTCCATCTTAATAGGGACATAGAAAATCAAGATTCTTGTGTACAGTACACTCTTTGTAGCCATAAAACTCATCTTGTTTCAGTTGCTGATTGATATCAGAGTTCCTTTGACATTAATTTTGTAATAGAAAGGTTAATGTTATTGCAGTATAAACTTATGATTTATACTCTCACTTTGAGACTTAAATTACTGAAAGCGTTCATTTAATATGAAAACTGTATGTATTTATACAAATTGTTGCCATGAAAATAATGCATTTGGCTTGACATTAAACATAAATCGATTAAAAAATAACAAATTTATATACACTGGAGAGTATCTTACCAAGAGCAATATTATCATGGCATCCCTGCATATTTCAAGACACTGTTGGCATGTGAAGGTTCCAAATTGAAGTCTTACTTTGTAGATAAATGATTTATTAAGTAAACTAAAAAAAAAAATTCAAAATGCTGCTTGGGTCTTTAGTGTAGATGATACCTTAGATAAACAAATATGTAAGTAAACTTGGAATTGTTGTTTGAAAGGAAGTCAAGTTGTGTTAACAAATGTTATCCTAGTTACATAAATAAACTAAAAAATTCTCTTTTAAGGGAATTTGGCAAGGATATCTTTGAAATACGAATGAATGAGCATTCTCGATTATGCGAACGGTATATTCATCGTGATGTTACATTGACAAGTACTCTTTCTAAAACATTTAAAACTATCTTTGAGAACTAGCCAGTATTTTTTCACTAGGGCACTTGTATATTTTCCAGACATTTTGATGTATAAAGTGTAAGTTACTTTCTTAGGGAACATTTAGCAATTAGGGGAGTTTCCCATTTAGATTAAGTACCATTTTATTATGTTTTAGCGAGACCAGCAAATCACACGTTACAGTCGACCCCCGCCTTGCGGAAAATTCGCCTACTCGCGAAATTTTTCTTATAGAAATATTCACAAATTACTGTATTTTCATATCATTTTTGTGACTAAATGCATTTTTTATGATAAAAATATTAAAATAGTCAGTTATAAGTGTTTTTAGAGGGGGGTCTTTGGTGTTTGAGCTCTTACAATAGGGCAGTCATAAGTGATTTTAGAGGGGTTTCTGGTACCTATCCCTTGTGAATCTGAGGCTTCAACTATATCTTTCTTTGCAAGGACCTCACAGAGGAGTTGATTTTCCATGAATAGTGTCAATTGGAGTAAGGTTAGGTTAAAGCAGTTGAACAGCAAAGTTGGAGAAACTAGGTAGGAAGCTGTCTGATAATCGGATTTTTGTTATGCTTAGTCTTGGCCCAAGAACAGTTGCTAGAAATTTCATCTAAACAACAGAGGCCTGTAGTATCTTCGAACCCAAATCAGTTCTGAAATAGTCAGTACAGTAGTTACATTTTAAGAAGGTATGTCTTAGATACTTGTGGCTTTGTTAATGTAAGTTGTTTGAGAAATTCAGTTATTTCTGTGTTATAGGTTTTTTTCGGTTTTAGATTCTCAAGTGCAGCAGTGTCTTGACGTATGGAGATTTTTAGGTTAAGATATAATTATTTTTTCGGTGTTAAATTATTGCATTGAGTTCCCATTGAACTTAAATTTATCAGATCAAGGTTCAGTTAACTGTTATAGTTGAAGATTAACTGTTATTGTTAAAAATTTAACTTCACAATTTCAACAACTGGAAAATTATTGTAAATACTAAACTGTACAAGAACTTCTGTATTTCATCTTTGCTCAGTTCTCATCAAATCTTGCCCTTCGTGTAGCTGTGGAAAGCAATTAGTGCCTCTGTTAGTTCCTAGCAAAACAGAACAAGCTTTAAAACCCACTGAAAAAACTACAGTGGCACGAAAATCATTCAGAAGAAAATTATAACAATATCCAGTCTCCTCAGTTATGGTATATCATGTAGGTATTGTAGTCAAGGTTTGATAAGCTAAATTTGGAGACTCATAGCTATGCAGATTTTCCTCACTGGCCACCGTTTGCAGGAATCTGGGGTAGCAATAATTCTTTGCAGTGTCATTAATTACAGAAACTGGATATAGGAATGAGATATTGTTGGAAATTAATGGAAATAACTACGATATTGTTCTTTCTTCTTCCTCTTGACCTTCCAGTCTGACTAGACTTCTATTTCTGTCAACTGGAAATCATATAATATACATTCAAGGGAATTTCGTCAGTATCCTGTTAAAGCTGTTACATAGAAACACTGTAGATTTACAGCACAGCTTAGAAGCTGCAGTATTGGACACTTTTTCCCTGTAGAAGCAGTTCTGATTACCTGAACACTTGGTAGCAGAAACCCTGTGAGGTTTATGCTGTAATAAAACCTTTACGATTTGTTGACAGATTCCTGCGCACCCTGTTTTCGTGAGGTTTCATTTCTCTCTCTCTCTCTCTCTCTCTCTCTCTCTCTCTCTCTCTCTCTCTCTCTCTCTCTCTCTCTCTCTCTCTCTCTCTCTCTCTCTCTCACACACACACACACACACACACACACACACATTTTGTGCCTTGTTAAAGTTTTTCCTTGGTTTTTTAAATTATCATTCCACACTTGAATTCCCCCTTATTCACACTACATATCTCCAAGGTGCTTTTTCCATTACTTCTATACAGGTACTAAATACTTCACTCTTAAAATTCACACACTCAAAAACTCCTCCTCTGAACATATTAAAATCTCACTCTGAACACACACTTAAAATTTGTGTGTTCAGTTTTTCCATAGTCACAGATATTACGGCCTTAGATTAGGGTATGAAACAGATAAATCTTTAGGTGTAATAGTTGCTTTAGTATTTAAATTTAAGTGAATTTTGTTCTTTTGTCGTATATTTTCAACAGTTCATGTTTTTTAATGTGATTAATTTAGGAGGTTCATTTGACCGTAATATTTGAGAAGGGGAGCCTTTCTTTAGCACTGTGTACAAAGTGAGAACTAGAGCAGTGTCTGCAGTGATTAAAAATTAATTTGTAAACCTGAACGATTTAAAGAAAATGATGGAATTTTGCTCTTTATTCAGGACGTAAGCTGAAGTACAGAAGTCTTCTTATATATATGTATGTACACTGTATGAATGCAAAACTGGAAAAATGTAGAAAAAGGCTCAAAAAATAAAGGACTCCTTGGGGTCAGCATTGCAGTGCCCCGAAGGAGAGAGAGAGAGAGAGAGAGGGCGCGCCCTCAGCTGGAGGTAATGAAACCAGTCGGTTGCCAACTTTGAAGCTGACCCAAAGGGCTTGAGTTTTCTAAGCTGACAACAGCTGATTGCTGAGGTGGGAAAGAGTCTCGTATATACTTCCCTCGTGCTCTCCAGTTTTCCAGTGCTTTTCCAGTCCATTTCAGATGTCAAAGAATGATGTTATTGTACAGAGAGTCCAAGGTGTGTGGGGTAATGTTACTTCTAAGGCATTCCTTGACTTATGGTTACTCTCATGGCTGTATTTGTACTTGAGTGTGTTTGCCTGTAGTGTCTTGTGAACTGGTGTACTGAGCCTGTATGTTTTGACTGCCAGAATTTTGTATCAGACGAGTATAGTGGCCCCAAAAAATCCCTAGTCCATTTTTTTCTGTATGTAAGAAATCTACGATTTTCAGACATTTTGTCAATCTGTTTTCTGTTTTCTCTAATATTTCTCGTAAGATTTTCTCCCACGTCTTGTTACAGAATTTGCGTTGTGTCGAATCTCGTAGAAAACGGGGAACATAAGTAAAAGACTTGTGGCTGTGATGTGAATATATTTTCGAATGTATTAGACATTACACATTTGGCTTTGTATCTGTCAGAATTATTTCCTTAAAGCTGTGTGTACATTTACTTGTAAATATTCATGGATAGGGGTATTTGATCTGTCTTCAAAGATACTTATAAATGAAATTGACTTTTTATTATGGATAACTGACTAAAATTACTTCATATAGTGAGATATTATTTTCTAAGAAAAGTTCCATTTTTGGGAAAAATTCAGGAATGTCATGTTTTACTTATAAGTCAATTATTTTTTATTATTATATTCTGCTATTTCAAATACCATTTCCTGGCCAAGTTCCATTCAATTTGGCAGTGCAATGTGGAAAAAATTCTAATTTGTAAAGCATCGTTTACCAAGTTTAGAGAATTTATTTTTATGGGCAGAATTTGTTATTTTTGCTAATGTCGAATTTGATTGTGTCACATGCGGGTATTTTAAAAGTTTACATGAAAATTTTCCTCAAGGTTATGTTTAAGTCGAGTATTCAATATCATTTATATCCTACTAGATGTCAGCACATCAAAAATAAGTAAATAAGAACATTTTGAAAGTTAAAAGTTATCCTCTCGATTAAGTTTCCGACAAAACTAATAATTACATTTCGGGCACAACCGTCTTTCCAAAAGGGGGTACCAGCTTGGGGCTCAAACTTTTTCTCTTCTTAGTCTTGACACTTCATTCGTGTACCTGAAATAAAGAAAGGCTAAATACCTATGAGACCGTTTTAGGATTCTGTGTGAGAAGCCATACAAGGTTCATAACATCGTCAGTTAATTAGACGAAATCGGGTTTGTGTGTGTTAATCTTGGAGGACTTTATGGAAGCCTTTGTAAAGGGGTTAATGTGTAATAATGTGACTTTTGATCTACTAGAAAGGTGATTATACGCCTAATTTCACCAAATACCTTACCATAAGGCATGCTGAGATTCTCAGGCCATGAGGGATAATAGATTAAAAGCAAAGGTTTTCCCTGATGTTTAATTAGATGAGGAAACTGTGCTTAAGGTACCTTTCTGATGTAAAGCTCAATGTATACAGAAAGTAATCCCACGAACGGTTTGGTTAGGATTTAGATGAATCATACTGTGGAGGATCAAGTTGTCCGTTCCTCACAGAAACAGCAACGCTCTATAATGCCAATTTCTGAAACAGTTGCATCAGTTTGTAATGATTAAGTGGCTTCGGGTACTGAAAGGTTTTGTCTGAAGGTTTGTAGACTATAAAAGTATTGTACTCGTTTATTAAACCTTGTGTTTGGCTCTTAGAACTGGAGAAGCATCTCCCTAATGCGCAGTGCCTAAGTAATGGTAATGTAGTACTGTTTTTTCACTATTTTGTTGCTGGTAGAATTCGTGATCTGAGACCTGATTTTGTTGTTTTGTGGATATTTAGATACATAACTGGTACAACTTTTTCGTTGCTCCGGAACGGTCTGGCAGGACTTACTGAGTCATGGTACCTTGAGAAGGCATTAGAATGTCAATTGATTTGACAGTAACCGTTCTAGATGTCAGAGGATTTGTGTACTGTAGAGGTGTTCTGAGTGTTGATACAGCAGTCTCATTTAGGGAGCCTACTGAGATGTAGTTTAGGATTAAATAGTCCTTTTTTATGATGCTGGTTTGTGGTTTAATCCAGTCCTTGCTGGTGATGTCTTGGGATTCAAAGTGTTATTCCACGAGAGTCAAGTTTTGGAATAATTTAAGGGTGCTGAGAATAAGTTTGGTTAATGTTAAGAGTTGTACTAAGTTTTTCATAGTTTGCCAGTAACAAATTTTGGTGTACAGGAAAGCTTGATAATGTCTAGCTTTGGTAAGAGTTTGCTAAGAGTTGTATCGTGGCTAAATTTTGGTGTACAGGAAAGCTTGATAATGTCTAGCTTTGGTAGGAGTTTGCTAAGAGTTGTAACTTGGCTAAATTCTGGTGCACAGGAAAGCTTGATAATGTTTAGCATTGCTAGGGGTTTGCTGAGAGTTGTATCTTGGCTAAATTTTGGTGTACAGGAAAGCTTTATAATGTCTAGCTTGGCTAGGGGTTTGCTAAGACTTGTAACTTGGCTAAATTCTGGTGCACAGGAAAGCTTGATAATGTTTAGCATTGCTAGGGGTTTGCTAAGAGTTTTATCTTGGCTAAATTTTGGTGTACAGGAAAGCTTGATAATGTCTAGCTTTGTTAGGGGTTTGCTAAGACTTGTAACTTGGCTAAATTCTGGTGTACAGGAAAGCTTGATAATGTTTAGCATTGGTAGGGGTTTGCTGAGAATTGTATCTTGGCTAAATTTTGGTGTACAGGAAAGCTTGATAATGTCTAGCTTTGTTAGGGGTTTGCTAAGAGTTGTATCTTGGCTAAATTTTGGTGTACAGGAAAGCTTGATAATGTCTAGCTTTGTTAGGAGTTTGCTAAGAGTTGTAACTTGGCTAAATTCTGGTGCACAGGAAAGCTTGATAATGTTTGCTGAGAATTGTATCTTGGCTAAATTTTGGTGTACAGGAAAGCTTTATAATGTCTAGCTTTGATAGAGGTTTGCTAAGTTTCATCTTGGCTAAATTTTGGTGTACATGAAAGCTTGATAATGTCTAGCTGTGGTAGGAGTTTGCTAAGTATTTTATCTTTGCTACAACTAGGGCTGTCAAGGAGTCTTCTGATCTCCAGGTGTTTCAGACAGGAGCAAATATGTCCCTGCTCTCTGCTGCTGACGTCTCCTGAATGTCAGGTGTGTCGGTTTTATTTTCATTGATTCATCACCCTTACATATAACTTGACTCTGCAGGCGGATTTTCCTTTGGAGCCCTGTCGAGTTCATGTAAGTCTGTTGATTTTGTTCAGGAGGGTTTTCAGGTGGATATTTAAAGAAGAGAAAAGAGATTGTTAAAGGTACATCATGTTAAGATTTCTTGAAAACTGGTTTATAACAAAAGAGTATTATAGGTACTGATAGTATTGTCAGAAATAGTCCAGGGTAGTGGTGCTGGACATCTAGCTACTGTTTGTGATAACCTGTATCAATCTGGGACTGTCTTTTTTGGTACACAAGGACAGAATCAGGATTCATCATAATTAGTATCATATGAATACTGTACATGATATCAAGTGCAAAGCACAGGATATCTTTGTTGGTGTTTGAAACAAGTCCAAGATTATGGGAAAATGATATTGGTTCAAGATCAATTAGGATTCAGGAAGCCTGTGCTCTTCGTAGAATTTGGTTTAGGAAGTGTCATAGTTGATAAAAGTTTTGGTTTGATTTTAGAAAGTGTTTTAGTCTTTGAAACATTTACATTTCTAGGGGAGTTTGTTGTGACACTTTTGCTCGAAAGAAGATCGTCCTTGTGTTATGCTTTTAAGAAAGTCAAACTCTGAAAATTAGTCCGAGAAAACCTGATTCTTCAGGATAATCTGCTTTCAGGAAGTCTGCTTTTGATATTTTTTTCTTTCAGGTGATCTCTTGGTTTGTAATACATTTGGTTTTAGATTGCACACTAGTCTGTGTGATATTCCCCTTGAACTAGTTTTGTTGTCTGTGATAGAATTTCATTTACAATGTCTGCGTGTTGCTTTTACCTTCATGTAGTGTGTTAGTATGCAGTTGTTTTGTCTTCAGGAAGTCTGTTAATTTTGATGGTTTTACCTTCACAGAATCTGTTAACTTTAATAATGACGAGTTCAAGATGCCTGGGTTTGTGAGGTTTTGCCTAAAATGTCTGTTATAATTTTTGTTAGTAGGTCTGTTATTTTGTCATTTTTGTTGGTAACCTATTAGTCTTGCTAGTCTATTTTTTTTATACAGAAAGTCTGTTAGTTTGAAATTTTTTAGGGGCTAGAAAATTTAGTAGTTCGTGATTTTCTGGGGGGCAAGAAAGTCTGCTAGGGAGTTTGTTTTGGATATGAAGTCTGTTGTTATTTTTTTTTTTTTTTCAGTAAGTGTTAGTTTGCATTTTTTCCCTGCCAAGAAGCACTGTATACATTCTGGTGTTGGGAAGAGTTGTTGATTAGAATGTCTATTAGTCTGAGAGCTCTCCTTAGGCATCACGAGTCACTTGCTCAAAATGTCTTCATGTTTCATGAACTTTTTGCTCAGGGAATTTTCCCCAAAAAAGTAGGTCATTTCAAAAGTTTTTTACCTTTTTTGCCTGGAATGGGTGTCTGTTTGGGAGAGGTTTTGCCTGAAATGTGTATCTTTAGAGGACACTTTTACCAAAAAAGTGTTAATCTTACCTAGGAATTTTCACGAGAGGTTTTTGCCCAGAAAATGTGGTAATTGGGAGTGAGTTTTGTTCATTGTGTTAGTTCTTGAAAGTTTTTCTACCTAGGAAGTGTTATCAGTTTGGAGTTAGTTTGGGTGAGACTCATTTTACCTAGAAATTATTATTATTATTCGGTAAATGAAACCTATTTGCATGGAACAAAGCACACCAAAGGGACCATTGACTTGAAATTCAAGCTTCCAAAGAATGTTGGTTTCACCCTCCCACCGCAGACCCCACAGTGCTGCAGTAACTGATCATGATACAGAGCCAGTGATTTGTTCATCACCCTGGGGGAGGCATGAACTCGTGACATCTGAGTGGCATGTCACGATACCAGCGGACTAGCTGGTATGTGTCAGTTGATAAGAGTTCTTTGCCTAAAGTGTGTTACTTTGGGAAAGTTTTTTTTTTTACTAGAAAAAGTGTTCGTTTGGGGATGGTTTTTGGGAAGGGAGTCTACTGGTTCAAGGGAGGGATTTTGTTTTGACTGGGAATTATTGTATTTAGTATTATTTGACTTGAAAATCTCTGGATCTGCAAGTTTTCCACCCAGGAAGTATCAATTTTATTGTTTTCCTTGCAAAGGAAGTCTTTCAACAAGCTTTTTTTTTCTGTTATAAAAGTTTTCGTTAATTGGCCTAAAATGTGTTGGTGTGGGAGAAATTTTGTTTTACCCTGCAAGTGGAGTTTATAGGCCTGCAAAATTTTTTCTCCTTGGGACCCATAGCTGATTTGCCCAGTAAGGGGAGTTTATAGGCCTAACAAGCTTGTCAGTTTGAAGCCAGAGTTGATTTTGCCCAGAAAGTGGCGTTCTTAGGCCTGCAAAGTTTGTCTGCTTGGGAATCGTAGTTGATTTTGCCCAGAAAGGGGAGTTTATAGGCCTGCAAAGTTTGTCAGTCTGGGAGCCAGAGTTGATTTTTCCCAGAAAGTGGCGTTCTTAGGCCTGTAAAGTTTGTCAGTTTGGGAGCCATAGTTGACTTGGCCCAGAAAGTGGCGTTCTTAGGACTGCAAAGTTTGTCTGCTTGGGAATCAGTTGATTTTGCCCAGAAAGTGGAGACTTGTGAATTCTTTACTTGAGAGGGCTTATTCGTCAGTTTTCTGCCCATGAAACTCTTTTCCTTTGTACCCAGAGTGTGATGTTTATATAAAAAGAGTCAGCTTGATTGAGATATTTGGCTGCAAAGTATGTCAGTTGGGGAGATTTTTTTTTTACCAAGAAAGGTTTTTAGACACAGAAGTTATCAGGTTTGGAGTGTTTTTTATCTAAAAGTATTGACATGCTTAGAGTTTAGCATTCTCTGAAAAATGTTGGATATAAGGGATGACTACTTTGTCCAGGATAAGACGAGGTTGAGATTCAGTGTGTCTTCAAACCTGACAAAAAACAAGTTACTGGAACTTGTAGTTTGGTATTATCATTTTAAAGTCAGATCTTGAAGTATAATGGTCAAAATAAAGAACAGCAAACTTACCATGAAGTTTTTCCTGAGCAATATTCATTCGTTGGTCACGACTGTAGCAATGGTAGCTCTTCCATAATGGTCCTTGTAAAAAGACAGTGCCCATTATTCTGTAGCCCTGTACTGAAGATCAGCATAAATTTGCAGTTTTAGGAACTTGTTGCCCAGTTCTAGTGTGTGAAACAATAATTTTAGTATATTAATGTGAATATTAAACAGCAAATTTCATTTTTAGGCAAGTTTTGGCCATGTAACCCTATTCTGGTAAGCATAAAGAAGTTATTTTTACTGTCAGTAATGTGGTGAGCCATATAAAACCATTTTTCTTGATGTTCATTCCTGTTCTGATAATCAGTACCAAGCTGCCATTCAAAAACTTGTCAAAACTGACAGCAGAAAGATTTGAGAAGACATCCTAACCTCAAAACGCCCGAAGGAATGTCCCAATTAGCAACTGGACATTTCCTCCCTAATCACCTGGCAATGGGATGGATTTTTGTAAGGCGTATCACACAGAACCTAAACTGGCCTGGTGGTCCACGTGTACGGTGAAGGCTGACGTTAGTCCGACCTGCTGTCCTGCTGGGGGAGGAAGAACGGGGCAGGAGGACAGTAGCTTTGCACGTCTCCAACCATTTACCTGACTCAATCACTTACATTGAATGGTGTCGTTAGGCCTATAAGACGAAGTGGTGGGAGTGCCGCAAGGCGCGCTTGTTCCACCTGAAGGAGTTTGGGTCACTTGTCTGCTTTTGGGGGGACTGTATGTGTCTTGGTGCAATTAATTGATTTTGTTGTAACGTGGACAAGAGGATGACTCGTTATTTGAAGTAAAATAAAGTTAATTAGCTTTTGTTTGGTTTATTTGTGAAATTCCTGTAAAATTCACTTGCTCGTAATGACGTCTGAGAATGTAAATGAATATTCTATACTTTTAGAATGAATCTTGTAGATGAAGATATCATGTAAAGTGAAAATAGCACCAAATAAAGCATATAACTTTAAAAGTCTTGAATTTGAAGTTACTTAGAAATTCAGTTCTGAATATATTCAATAGTGTGGTGCGTATCCAGTTACTAGGCTAAGCTTAAAGAATACAGTTGAAACCATTTAAAATAAAGCTAAATTTTTCATTGAAATTGTAAAGTAAACAAATGTATAAAATAAGAGGTAGCAGCAGATACGTGAATTTAAGAGCTATTGAAACTAATCTCCAAAAATCACGTAAAAATACAATACATAAAATTGTAATGTGTAAATTTCATTATATAATAAATGCCCATCATATGGAACATGGTGCTTTACAAGTTATGATTAAATGCATTGCATCATCAAATTCACATGGAAAAAGTTGGCCAAGCAAAGGTATTTGAAGGAATGAAATCTACGGTACTGATAATATTAATTAAAATTGGGATAATTTCAGTACTAAAAAATTCATTTAAATAGAACTAGCTTAAGAAATAAAAATTTTGAAGTCACTCTTATAGAGCAAATTGGAAGGGTTGTTACAGTATCTTATATCTTGACATATTTCAGCTTTTTGCCGTCAAATTTGACATCAAAATGACAATATTTGTGGCTAAATTAAAGTATCGTGATTTAATTCATGATTAGACTTCAATTTGGCCACCATTACTGACATTTTGATATCAAACTTGACGTCAAAACGCTCAAATATGCCAGGGTGACAGGCTGTGTGTGACCCTTGAAACATGCAAAGTTATGTCAGTCAAATTTGTATTGAAAAGAATGAAGTCAGTTTTATATATAAATATTGATGGAAATAAGGTTGAATTAGCTTTATTCATTCATATTTACAAGTAAGTTGACGTCTGCAGCTCTCAAAGTCAAAAATTCTGTCAGGTACTAAGTCAGTGTCAGATGGCTGAGACGTTCGAGATCTATATCTTCGTTACCGTCGTTCCTTATTTGTTCGGTTTTCTATGAGGTTTAATGGTCCTAAAAGACTCATTTTCTATAAGAAGACTCGAGAGAAACTCTTTTAGACTCGAAACCTTAACGAAAACGGAGACCAGAATGACAAAATGTACGTTAACACCTCATAGGTAGGCTACCCTTACAAGCCATTCATAGAGGAACTGGACTTAGGAAATTTTTTGGTGGGTTGGGCCATTATACCTCTGGACGAAATTCTGGTGGTTTAAGCATACGGGAATTTCACGCCTTGTTTCTTAAGACACTCTGGGTCAACCAAGCATTTAAGTTACGAAAATAAAGCCATGAGAGTGAACGTAAGCTTAGGCGTGTCTTGGTAGCATCGCCACGCCCGCCTTAGGCTTATTGTACTTAAACATCATTCTCTGACGTCTGAGATGGTCTAGAAAAATGGCAGACATCTTGGAAAGCACGAGGGAAGTATATACGAGACTTCCCAACTCGGCAATCAGCTGTTGTCAGCTTAGAAAACTTAAGCCCTTTGGGTCGGCTTCAGAGTTGGTAGCCGGCTGGTTTCATTACCTCCAGCTGAGGGCGCTCTCTCTCTCTCTCCCTCTCTCTCCTTCGGGGCATTGCAATGCTGGCTCCAAGGAGTAAAAAAAAATTTATAATTTTTTTCATTATCACGAGTATTCTCCTCAATATATCTTGTTTATTTAGGGTTTGATTAAAAGAACGTCCGATTATCTGAGTCTTTATTTCCTATCATAAGCCTACAATGTTTACACAGGAATGCTTACGTCATCACGTATGACGTCATGTGAAAAGGTTTACCCTTGTCATTGAATATACCTTAGATCTCAGCATGCAGTGACGTCACAACTATGACGTCATCAATTTTTCAAAAATACCTTTAGCTCCAAGCAGTGGCGTCACAACCATGACCATCTTTCATTACGTTAGGCTGCATGCACTGACAGCACAACTATGATGTCATAAACCTCGACAGTACCTTTAGCTGCTTGCGGTGACGTCACAACTATGACGTCATATAGATTTTTCACTATACCCAAAGTCAGATCTATAAGTTTGTGCCCTTCTATAGGGCCATTTTCTTTCATTTAGTTATTCACCTTTAACTCATTTTTTTCCAAATACTTCACATGCTACAGCCGCCATCTTTTCGGCTTATAGTCTGCCCTATAGGCCTAAAGTTTACTTTCATTTACAACGTCTTAGTTTATCTTTCTATTACTTAGTTTTCTTTCTTATGCCAATCTTTTACTTGGCTTATTATTCTTACTTATTAAGCCTTTATTACTTTAATGTTAACCGCTTTATTCAGCTTTGTACCCTGATACAGGGAATTTTTCTCTCTACAAGTCATCTGTGACCTTTGTAGAACTTAATCTTTCGTCTTTGACCTCGGCACTGTTTTATCTCAGTCGTAGTTTCATACTTCATAGTGACAACCCTTTAATCAGTGATTTTTCAACGGTATTTATCATACAGTGAAACTGACACAACTGGACAGATAAAACGAGCGAATCTTGCAAACCAACCATGTTTCAAAATTGCATAAACGCCACAGCTTCAAAAATATCTTTTTCTGCCAATCTTGGCAACAAATCTGACTCACTTCCAGTAGTTTCACCAGTGAAACCTGTGGTATCCAAGGTAGGCTATACTTCGGTTAGGAAGAACTGGGGTAGCTTGAACAGAACTGGTGCCACCAAAATATCTCTGAAGAATGCCAATAGCTGCATTCAAGAACAAGCTAGACAAGAAAGCGTGGTGCCTACCAAGCAAAAGCCACTGAAAATTGCTTGAGCACATCAAGGAATATAGCCCAATGCAAAAAGACCAGGCAGTTCGGCATAATGGTGCCACAAGCACCATCTAAAAGATGCAGTTTCAATCCATACTGTGTAGGAAAGGCTTCTGTCCCAACAATATCCTGTAGCAATGAGTTTTGCTCTGGGAAACATCCTCCTCAAGAAGCAGATTCTTGAACACAACAAAATCAAGCTGACTGTTAACACATGTCAGACACAGGGGCACTCTTTGGCAGTAAATATACTCTGAAGGAAGGTCTGGACTGGACAGGGCATCTGACGTGGGCAAAAGCAATGGAGCCCATACCTACTACAAAGTGTAGGTGGAAGAAATGGTAATCCAAGATCAAGTCAGAAGATGGAGAGCTTTCCAAGCTCTAGTAGAAGGCAGTTACAAAAAACTATCTCGTTCTATTATGTACCTGGTTTCTGAAGAGAAGGAAAACCCCTATACTTTGTTGCCTTATGAAAACATAAGCACAGAACACTCACAGAATAACAATGCTCACTGAAACCCACCTAGGACAAAGACCACAGGACGAAACGAGGTATGATACACAAAAATACAGTGGCTAGTGTAGCCTACACTGCACTTGACTCCAGTTGTGTGGCACTCTTAACTTATCATGCCCATGAGTAATTGGTGAGTTCATGGCCCACCAATCTCAAGACAGACTGAACACCCCAAATAATGTGGCCAGTGAACAAAGCTCTACACTTGCTATCACCAGGAAACTTTTGCAGAATAGCTAAAAGGGCCACAGACCTATATGGAAAGTCTTGGCAAAAAGACAATTACCAAATATTCTAAGCTTTGCACAGTAAAGAGAAGACAGCAAATGGAAAATAAAATCAGCCAACCACAAACGGATTCAAAGACATCAAAACATTCTCAATTAGCCAAACACTTTAAACTCAACTGACTACCCAATTCTGGACGTTCCTGAACAGCAGAAAGGTAGCAACTTTCAAGTCCCTGGGTCAATGAGCTACAGAGAACCATTGCTGGCAGATTTCCGGCAGGAACAGTAACAAGACAAGATGTTCAGGCAACTAGTCTCAGTCGCAGGAACACTTAATCTTCTACAAATGGGATGCTTCTTTCCTTCTCAAGGACTCGGAAAAGGCTACAAAATAAACCTAGGTACCAAAAACACAGGAAACCAAAAGATTGACAAGTCATTGTAAAGGATTTACAGTCTTCAACCTTGGGTGTTGCAAATTTCAAAGCACTATCAACAACAACTTCAAAGCAAACTTAGCAGGAAAACCTGCTACCCTGAGAGAAACGAAGTTATACTTGTAGACCTACAGCATACATGGATGTCCATCGTTACGAACACAGCAAAAGAACTTTTTAAAGATACACATCACTTAACAAACACAAGGAGGCTTCAAAGTCTACAAAGACATAAGAAAGCAATGCAAGTGAATTACATGTTTAGGATAACTCACAAGAAACTACACCAAACCACAGCAATACCCACCACTTCCAAAGAGCAGAAAACCAAATTAGACAGTTAAAAAACTGTCAAATGAAAGAGTTAATCCAATTTCTTAAAGAGGACACAAAGCAAAATGAATCTTCCAAGTCAGACAAGAGCCTGGTGGATGTAGGTCAGATATTTTAACTGACTCAGAATAGACAGAGAGTTTAATGTGCCACAAACCCTCACCTGTATTTCGTAACAAAGTTTCTAACATGAAGTGTAGGACAATATACATGTTGGAACTCTTAACTTTCGGTCAGATATCACAAGAAACAAAAGGAGTGAAATTCTGTCACCAACAGCCCAGAAATGTCAGCAACAAAGAACCATGACTGGATTACACCAAACAGAAAGAGAGAAACCTATAAAAATCAAAGGGTCAGGTATCTCCCAACTGCTCGCTTACAAAAGCCACCTGAGAAAGAAACATCACAGCTTTGAAAAGAGGAAACTGGATGTTTTTACTGAAATACCAATGACCAGTGAGTTAGTTATCACAAGAAACTAGTCATCACATCAATACGAAGTGAAGGGCAGCTCATAATGAGGAACAATGAATGTATATATACAAGACAAACCCTGTTTTGTCTGGCCCTTAAGTAAATAGACAACGAAACCATCAATTGTTAACAAAAACTGATATTGAACTACAAAACTTCATCAAAACAAAATACTGTTAAGGATTTCCAAATGGGGAAAGGTTCCCCTCTCTCTCTCTCTCTCTCTCTCTCTCTCTCTCTCTCTCTCTCTCTCTCTCTCTCTCTCTCTCTCTCTCTCTCTCTCTCTCTCTCTCTCTCTCTCTCTCTCTCTCTCTCTCTCTCTCTCTCTCTCTCTCTCTCTCTCAATCGCTTACCTTCTTGGTTTTGAGGTTTGTTTTCATTTACAAACACAAACGCAATTTTTATTTTGACAAAAAAAGGCTAAAAGTTCCTGGCAACAAAACTGACGCTAGTAGTTTTCTATAGCAACTTGAAGCACTGTATACCAGTTCAACTGTTCCCTTGCAAAACTTAAAAATGCAGATTTTACTTTAGATCATAACTTCTCATTTGTTACTTTGAGGCGAACATTTTTACTTACACAAGCACAAACAATCACTTGAAAGCAAGAAGTGTAGTCTATAAATCTTAAGAGAGTTACCAGCTGAAGATGGAACTGCATGATATTTAAGAAATCTGGTCAAATGGAACAGTTTTTTTGAGATATTCCTTTCTGACACTGCCTGTCTTGAGAGAGAGTTAACAGTTACCCACATATGCAATAAAACACTCTTTCAGGGCACACTATTAAAAATTTCCACCCTCCAGATAGATTTACAGTCAAAATATCCATCTTCCGATGCCCATGAACTTGAAGGGTATGTCTTGAAAAACAAATTCTTATATTCCCTCTGCTGGATTCTATCAAATCTGCAACGTGTCATATCTATTGAAGAGTGGTTGGTCTTGATGGTGAAACTGTCCTCTTCATACATACCTGGAAAACAGAAAACATGCTTCAGTATTCAATGTATGTCCGTTATCTCAACACTTCGCATATTTTCCTATAATTAACACATTGAGCTCATTTCAAAACACTATCAAACTCTTGTCTATAAAGATATCAGGAGATACATTAAAGACAAAAAATGAGACGAAACTATGGAGAAATAAATAAGACTGCAAGGAGCGTAATATCTTAAGAGCACAGGAAAATGGTTCAGGATCTTCACAGGAAGGACTTTGTTGTGTCCACTGGGAGGACCCAGAGGGCCAAAGTTCCTGGACAAAATGAGGATTCAGGGAATTAGGAGCTTAATACTGAAGGCACTGAAGAAGGCTATTACTTGTTTACTAACACATCAAGAATGAGGGCAGGGGGCTACTGATAGAAACCTAAAATTGGGGGGCCCCCTTGAACCAGGTAGAAAAGTAGGTGAGGGACAGATCAAGCATCTTGAAGAGGATGTTCTTACTGAGAGAGAGAGAGAGAGAGAGAGAGAGAGAGAGAGAGAGAGAGAGAGAGAGAGAGAGAGAGAGAGAGAGAGAGAGAGAGAGAGAGAGAGAGAGAAAATATTTTAAACAAGTATCAAATGTCTAGTATTAAAATCCTCAGCTTTGGCAGGGCCATCTAAAAAAAGTTTGGTATGAAGAAAAATTATTATTATCTTATTTAGTAATAGACAATAAATTAATTATAAAACCTCGGCCACTCATGAAACTAAGCCCAAACAGCATTTCTGTAATGTTTATGCTGGTGGCTACAATCAGATATCTTTAAAATAAAATGTCCTTTACCATATTTGTACAAATGAGGACAAGTCGTGAGTTTATCTAATAATATCCATGGGTCAGACATCTGGCTAAATCAAAAATGATACAAAATGACTTGAGGAAAAATATTACATTATGAACAGCATGATTCAGTTATGATTGAACCACTAACACCTAAAGCTATATTGGTCATAACATAGCCTTAAGAAAAAATATATCATGAACAACATGATTCAATTATGCTTGAACCACAAGCACCTCCAGCTATACTGGCATAGTCATAACAGCCACAGCTTGGCAAGCTGTGCCGGCACTCTCCTTTCATACCATAGGTGTTAATCCACACTTAAATTTCCCACTTATAAAAGGATATACTTAAAGAAAATTTGTATAAGTCAAAGACATCCCATTCCTAAATAGACTGACTGTCAATCAATTAAATTTCTACTCTCTAGTACCAACAGATATATTGGTCTAGTCATAACAGCCACAGCTTTGCAAGTTTTGCCTGGAATTTAAAAGTGTTGATTCAAACTTAAATTTCACTCTTACAAAAAGGGTGGACAGTACTTACTAAATATTTGTACAAGTCAAAGACATCCAGTTCCTCAAAAGATTGACCACCAATCAAAAGTTCTTCTCTATTGCGTGCCTGGCAGGAAGCTGCTTCTTGGAGCAAAGAATTGCCCAGCTGGAAAAAAGGAAAAATAAGTTGACAACCATATTGGAAGGGAGGAAACTGAGGAAAATAAAAAAAAAACACAGAAAACAAGTGATACAGAAAAATATTCCTCTAAATCTTATATATGAATGTCTGGGCTTCTATTAATACCCACAATGCAAAGGCAAAAAAGGTATGATATTCAGTGACCTTGATTCTTCTGATATATGGACATTTACTTTCATATTTACTGAAAAGCATATAAATAAAAATTAAACTTGATACAAATCACCAGAAAGGCTAACAGTCAAGTAAGAAGGCCAGAAAAAAAGCTGACATAATTATGTGGGATTATGCAGACAATAACCAGGGTGAAGATGTAAAATATGTGCAAAAATAAACCCTTATAATCATAATTACCATTAATGGAATAGACGCCATTGCCGCATTCAAACCTGTCCTGGGATGCCAGTGACAAGTACCATAAGTACAGTACCAGTGATGAACACAGCTATGGGACTCTGTCCTGGGATACCAGTGCAAGTACTGTACCAGTGCTGAATACAACCCTGGGACCCCATTCTCTCATTTCTGAAAGGAATAATATTAGGTTAAAATAAAGTTCACCAAACATATGTCACCAAAGCAGAAAAATCAATACCTTAAAATATATACAAGGTCCTACAAACACTATTTCTGCCTGAGAGTCTAGTTAGATCAGAATACCCAAGTGGTGTGAACAATTATTGATATTTGGACATCAAAACTTAGGAAACAATAAGGGATCGAATTCTACTATAAAAGAAGAAAGTAGGAGAGTCTGAGTCTCTTACGTAGTTTAAATAGGATTCAATACTAAACACGAGGTAAATATTACGATATTCATACGTAGCAATATGAGCAA
Source organism: Macrobrachium rosenbergii (assembly GCA_039081455.1). Classification (NCBI taxonomy): domain Eukaryota; kingdom Metazoa; phylum Arthropoda; class Malacostraca; order Decapoda; family Palaemonidae; genus Macrobrachium; species Macrobrachium rosenbergii. Next base: position 1,052,864 of record JANJGK010000044.1, on the reverse strand, counting down.
TAGTGGACATCTGAACACGCCCACCCTACGATATCTGACGCGCCATTTAACCCTTTTTTTTAATATCTGGCTTCATTATACGATATTAATAAAACTCAATTTGCTTCATTATGATTAAATGTGTAGGTAAATGTTGATAAAGGGTCCAGATTTGGTGGAAAACAAACCCCCTTCCCTCATGCAAACAGACCTGGCTATACACTCGTAATGTAATAAGTATGTTAATATCTGGCTTAATTATATAATGTTGATTAAGCACCTTATCATAATTATGATTAACTTTGTTAATATATGCCAAAACTTACCGGAAAAACAACATACCCCCTCCCCCCCATCAAACATGCCTAGCTACACACTTTTAATGTAATGACATGCATTCCAATACCACATATGTTGCAATGGGTTATGTACACAACGAATTCGATATTGATACAACACATTTTGCTTAATTATCATAAAATATGTTGGCAGAGGTCTAAATTTAGTGGAAAACCAACATACCCCCTCCCGCCCCCCTACAACAGACCTGGCTACACACTTATAATGTAATGGCACGTATTCCAATACCACATATGTTGCAATGGGTCATGTACACAAATAATACGATATTGATACAACACCTTTTGCTTAATTATGATAAAAATATGTTGGCAGAGGTCTAAATTTAGTGGAAAACCAACATACCCTCTCCCCCCAACATGCCTGGATACACACTTTTATTGCAATGACAAGTATTCCAGTACCACATTATGTTGCAATGGGTTACGTAAACGAACAAAGAATACGATAATGATACAACACCTTTTGCTTAATTATGATAAAATATATTGGCAGAGGTCCAGATTTGGTGGAAAATGACCCCCTCTCCCTACCCAACCCTTCCCAACTGGAAAAAAAAACCCACCCCCCTCCACCCTTTCCAATAGAACTGGCTGGCCACAAGACAGCATTTTCCCTTACCTACATACGAGACATTACATGCCAGTATTCACTTGTAATGGAAGGACAAGTATTGCTATACGACCCAATACGTTGCAATACGTAAACGAAAAAAAGGTTGAATATACTGTACAGTTGCCCAATGTAAAATACAGAAAAGATCGTACCTATTCTCTAATAATGTCCTGATAATGATAAGAGAGAGAGAGAGAGAGAGAGAGAGAGAGAGAGAGAGAGAGAGAGAGAGAGAGAGAGAGAGAGAGAGAAAGCCTACTCTCTATCTACACAAGCCTTCCGTGATTCGCAACACTTATATGGGAAAGTTTTCCAGTTCAAACAAAAAATGCCAGCGAGAGTTTGCTAAATCTAGGCCGATACGAAAGCATTCCTCTTCAAGTAATATAAAAACACACTTATAAAATTCACCAGTTACCGGGAAATGGCTGGTAATAACACGGCACCTTCGATACATTTGGATGACCTATACCACGCCACAGAAAATCATTTAGTTTAGCCCACCAG